>OZ007537.1:5408391-6008391 GCA_963931895.1 Eupithecia pulchellata
ACTAGTGGTTCGCCCCGGCTTCACGCGGGTATTAATCAAAATATATATGTAGGTATTAAAATTTCAGAAATTATACACACTAACAGGATGGGTTTCACAGTTTTTATTGCAGCATTGGGGTTTTTGACATTGACTCGACACTTCATAACTGACACTGGCCTTAGAGACAAAGTAAGCAGCGGAGCCATAATAGAAAAAGAGGTTGAATATATAGCGCAGGGTTTTATTATTGAAAATATTATATTATATTATAGCCTATTAACATCACGGAAAATTTAGGATTCTAATGAAATTTTTCAAATCAATCCAGTAGTTTCGAGTCTATTCAAACAAACAAACAATCAAATCTTTCCCCTTTATAATATTAGTATAGATATAGATATAGAAAACGGTTATTAAAACCAATTACATGATTTAACAGATAACTATTAGATCTTTTGAAACTTTCATCTTCAGCCTATCAGTCTACTGCTGACGTAGGCCTCCCCTAATGATTGGTGATTTGGGGATTATTGCTAATCTCCACGCTGGGCATGCGGGTTGAGGATCGCAGTTCGATGGAGTTGATCTGTTTTGAAACTTAGCAACAACTTGAAGAAGGAAGTAATGTCTAGAAGTTTATAAAAGAACATCTGCCAGATTACCGAACTTAAAAACAGTAGGTACCCTATTTAGCGAGTAGATTTTTCGTCATAGTTTAGGGAGAAATACGTTTTCCTCCACCCTCAGTTAAAGGAAATATTTTCATCTATACTAATATTATAAAGAGGAAAGATTTGATTGTTTGTTTGTTTGTATGTTTGTTTGTTTGTTTGTTTGAATTGAATAGGCTCCGAAACTACTGGACCGAGTTAAAAAATTCTTTCACCATTAGAATCCTTAATTTTCCGTGATGAACATAGGCTATATAATATTTTCAAAAAAGTTAGGGATCCGCATAAAAAATTCAATAATTGAACCGTGGGCTGTATATTCAACCTCTTTTTCTATTATGGCGCGTCAGAATAGAAAAAGAGGTTGTATAGCGCACGGTGCTTGCTTTTTCTCTACGGCCAGTGTCAGTTTTGGAATGTCAAGTCAATGTCAAAAACCCCAATGCTGTTAAAAAAAGTAAAGATCCGTATGAAAACTTGGTTTCACCCATCGTTTTAGTGTGTATAATTTCTGAAATTTTTGTTTAATACCCGTGCGAAGCCGGGGCGGGCCGCTAGTCATACATATTTATCTTAACTAAGAATTCTGTATAACTTCCTCACCAGCACATATTTCAAGTACTCAACAAACCTCACATTGTTTAGTTTTACTTTTTAACTGCTTAATAAACAAACGAGTATCTAAATGCGCGAAAAATCACTTAAGAAATGGATATTTTAATCATACTGAATCTGTGGACAATTCCTTACATTCCCTGAGACGACACAAATTGAAATTGAAATTGAACATACAAATACCAATTGAGAAATATCACCAGGCGAACCACATCAGACATAGCAAGAATTTAAAAGAGAACCACAACCGCTTATATGTAGTTACAAAGAAGGTTATTCCACAAGGATATGACTCACGTGCTTTCATGATGTGTCCTAGAGTAGAGTTCCGCAGCCGCCAAAAGAAGCGACCGTCGCGCCCGAACCAACAGCCTCGCATCCCCACCACTGGACAACTCGCGCGCCACCTCATCGCTGCGGTCCAGCAAAAAACGCGGGTAGTCCAAGTTTATCGAATGCATCTTCATTATCGACAAGCAAAGAGTGACGTTCGGTGTAAACTCGAAGCTAAATTCGACTCTAACGGCGTCGTTCTTAGAGGCGCTTGTTGTGAGACACCAGTCGAAGCAAGTCACTCCGCTGTTCCCTGAATCTGAGTTGGAACTGATGATCATGTTGTCCTGGTAGGATTTGGATTTGCGGTTCATTGTTTGGGTGAAACAGTCTTCGCATACGCGGAATTTCACTCCGCTTGGGTATGTTGGTATCTGCGAAATTGATTAGTAATTTTTTTAGTAAAAGGGAAACATATAGCACGCGTAATAAGCTTTGCTTTTAACTTCGTATGCATATTAGTTTTTGAGCCTATTAGGTTAATGTAGACTTCAAAACGAGAATTGATTATTAGTTTGTTTTAGTATGGGTTTATAGCAAGTGTCTCAATGGCCGCTTAACTATTTGCTCGCCAAAATTTCTATAGAACTCACAATAATTCGAGGGACTAAATAAGTTACTTTCACCCATTACGAATACAAGGGAGTAAAAGTTTTAAGCTCTTTCAGGCAACTTCAGACCTACTTTCCGATTAAGCGTAATGAAAAATAAATTACAGATCTAACTGAGATAAAAAAACATCAAATATTACCTGCATCCTATTCCTAGAACAGGCGTGACAAACCAGTCTTCCGCATCTTCTGCAATGGTGCCTCCTGATTATCATAGAGAATATAGATGTATAACACAACATGCATCGATCAACGGAATAATCCTCAACCCATTGCTCTTTCGCAGGTATCTGATCCGGCATCACGAAGGGTCTATTCGCCGCTTCTAAACTTATGGAGTCTATGGATTGCAGCAAGGAATCGTCACTAGGTTTCGGCGGTACGGGGCAAACGTTTCTCGGATTCCTCATGTCTAAAGCTTTTTCCGCATAGAATCTGAGCAGAGCGTCTACCGCGTTGCGAGAAATCACCAAGCTTTCTATAGACTTTATGTTGTAGTAAAGCTTGTCCCCGCTAGCATCTTTCTTCAAATTCGGCGCTACTTTATTAAGAATGTTCGCTAGGACATCTAATTTGGAATTCATGAGGAACTGCTCTATCATCAGGAGAGGGTTCTCAATCAGGTCCCAGAACATGTAACGCATATTAGGATAAATTTCGAGCATTATCTGTTGTCCTATCTTGATGTTTTCAAAGCTCTTCCAATCTGTCGAGTTTTCTGTTACAAAGTCTATGCAGACTTGGAGAATTTCGATGTTCCTGACTTTGGACATTTCATCTTGGATGAGGTCCATTGCTTGGGAGGAAGGCAGCCTTAGGAGCAGTTCTTTGACGAGGGCAGGCGTAGCTTGGTTCGTGTATTCGAACAATTGTCTAAGGAGGTGCATGACTATTAGGTTTTTCATGTTTTCTGATACGTCATGCACATCCGCCCATTCCAAGCACAGCTTGAACTGAAAAGAGACAAAATAATGTAAGTTAACATATTGTAACCACCTCTGTGGCGTGGTGGGCGAAGGACCTGCGACGCAAGTGGTTGCGGGAACGACCCGCCTCGGGACAAATCAATATCTATGTAATATTGTATCAAGTATATTAGTCATCTACTACTCTTTACACAAGCTCTGTTTGACATGGGGCTAGACGATGGTGTGTAGATTGTCTAGCATTATTTATTTATTATTTCTGTGAAACTGTTATTGATTAATTAAACCAACAATGCCGTTTTCTAATTTAAAATATTTTTTTACCTGTTGGCTATCCATCAGAATCTCAATAATGTTTTCGGGATTTTCTAACGATTTTTCGTAGATGCTATACCAGTGGTTTACGCCCATTATCGATGCTATCTAAAAATAAAAACATATATAGGTATCACACTTAAAATCGTTAAGCAATATATGAATGCATTTTAATCAATAATAGTTACCTGATCGTACAAAGGAATCTTGACCATCCAATCGCTGCATTTCTCATACAAGCCTTCTTCCAAAGACTCCTGCCTCAAAAGAAACCGGAGATAATCTAACACTTCTATAGCGCCCTCTGCCGGCCAACTGCTCAAATTGTTCAGAATAAGATCCACCTTCAACTCCGAGCATCGAAGGTACTGGCAATACCTCCAATTGTTTGCTATCTTCGGATTCGTTGCTAGTTTGAAGAGTATCAGATCTCTGAGATTGCTGAGATTCGCGCTGCATAACGACTGGCGTTCTGTCAACGAGTCAATGATGTTCAAGCATTTCTGTATCTTTCCCGCTGCTAATAATTCCGGCATGAAAACGAACAGCTTATCAAGATCGACTGTGGTGTGGAGTGACGCCAAGTACTTGTTGCTTCCGTATAGATCCTTAGTGACGTTAAACCTTTCCAACTCCATGTAGTTGTTCAGACATCTGGTGCGAGCGTCCATGCTCTGCTGCAAGCTATTCTCGTCCGGAGATGTGTGGATTTTCTTGATAATATGCGCTAAAACCCAGTTATGTAGCACCACGTAGGTTAAGCATTGGCTGTCGGGAGCTCTCGGCAGCGGAGCGAAGTTGGTTACAGGATCCAAAAACATATTCTCCTCGGGGTTCTTGAAATCGTAGACGATGTGAAGCAGGTTGTTGAAGTTTTGCTCCGTAGCTTCTTTATGCGGGTCGGAGAGCGCGATCGACGGACAAAAGTTTAGAATCAGTTTTGGTATGAGATTCACGTTCAGCTTTTTGCAAATCGGCTCCAAGTTTGTAACAGGGATCTCTCTGTTGTTTATCATGTTTCCAAATATATCGTGTAATGGTTTCTCTAGTACTGAGAAGTACGGCATATCTGGTACGACTTCTGTGGGTTTTTCTTCTTGCTCCAATTGTGAGACAGTTTTACAATAAATGTAGCACATTCTCAGATACGGTATCCTGGCCTTTTTGGTTCCATGGCGAGACACTTCACCGACATTGCATATATCCTTATCGGAAGCGGCGACTACGTTCATGAAGATTTGGTGGTATCTTTGCAGTAAATTTTGATCTATAGACTTATCCTCACAGACATTGACTATACAAGCCAGATCTTCACAAGACTGTCGCAGTTCTTTGGACAGTTGGTTTAACTTGCAAAACTCTTTATGTTTGATTGGTACTCGACAATCCGTGATCAATCCACAGATGTTATCGACAAAGTTGAATGACTTCTCTGTGTTACCGAATATTTCGAAGGTAACACTTGCAATATCTTCGACGAAACGGATGTAGTTTGTCTTCTTTACTGCTGCAATATCTGTGGAACTTCTGACTTCAGCGAGTTTTCTCTCTACCACGTTTATGAGTCCGTACGTAATCTCTCGGTTCAGGCCGCTGCTCAGTAATATATCGACAGCGTTAATGAAAGGAGAGTTCTGGTGATTATACAGCTGCAAGTGTGGATGTCTAGCGCCTAACTCCATTACGTCGAAGGAGTTAGGCGCTCTGTTAGACGCTAGAAAACCTTCAACAAGTCCCATAACTTCCGTTGACACGACTGATAGAGCTGAGAGTTCTTTGGTAGGGTATCTTGTGTCATCACGGTAATAGATAATGTTCTTGATCTTTGCAACTAAGTTTCTGAACTGTTCCGTGAACGTCACTTCAGTTGCAATCTCAGAGTCGGCTAAATCAAACATCTGAAAATAACGAACGATCCATTTATAACCATCGATTTTATCTTTGCAACTCTCCTTGTTTAAGCTCTATCATGAAACCTTTTTAAGCACCTTCCTAATCACAATTATACTTGTCAGAAAACTGTTGTCAACCAAGAGAATAAAACCACTACATTGTCAAGATAATGGAAAGGGCAAGCTGTAAGTTAACGATAATTTTATATTTATTTTTTGTTCAAGTATATGCCAAAACCTCACGAACCGAACAAGATGAGGAGCTATTACAAGAACCATATAATATTTTCCGAAGAGATAACGACGACCTCAAAGGGGACTTGAACATTGGCGAAGATGACTACGGCTTCGCTATTACAAGTACCGCTGATCTCATAGCCAACGAAAGTCGTTTATTTGAAGAATTTGACACGTAAGTAACATAGGTACATTTTCTTATTCCTGCAATTCATTTCTCATTGCTGCGCAGAGTAGCGCAATCGACCAATCATGATACCTAGATGTAAGTTAACACATAGGGGATGTGTGTTCCGTCGGTTCCTGAATGGACGACTCTACTCCCTTTGACTACTTCAATCTTATTTCTTTAGGATGGCAAGCAAGGAATACGAAGGATTTATGAAAAGAAGTCGTGCTAACGCACTTTTGCATGATAAAAGCGCAGAGTCTAAGGTGTGGAACATGTTTTTGACGGAGATTCACAACAGAACTTACGCGAAGCTGAAATCGGTAGGTGTTATTAATAGTAATGGTAATTGAATCATCGGTCGTGGTACACATATCAATAACAAACATTTGTTGAATTAATATTTATTCATGGAATATTATCTGTATCCCCATTGTTATCAGTCACAATTTGATGTAAATGACCGTCTGGCACACAGTTCGATAACACAGCTGTTTCTATGCAAACAATACTGTTCCTGCTTTATACTTTTAAGTATTTTTTTTAGCAATATCGCCGAAATCAGACTAAGCAGAAAAACACAAATGACGAGATAGTAATCTATGATCGCATGTTGCAATTCAGCGAATATTATTATGACACGAATGATAATAATTCCATCGCATATTATGACCCTATTGATCTCGGTAAGATTGTTATTTAAATAGGTAGTTTTGAGAGGTTTTTAAGAAAGCCGTTCTCGCAGCTTTAGAGTAGAAATGCTTTCGAGGATTATTATAGCGTTTTAGCTTAATAAACGTATTTTTTTTAGAACACGCCAAAGCGGGGCTTTTGAATTCTTTAAGAGTTATATTTACTTTCAAGACGAGTTGCACTGATCAAGACCTTGATGGCATCGGCATAGATGCTATAAGATGTTTGATAACAGAGTTTATAAGAAAACAAAAGGATTTTAAGTATGTGGCTCAGAAGCTATGGAAGATAGCCGTTATTTGGCTAGCTGTGTATCTTGCGATCGCTATTCCTTTGTGGTGCACAAAAGGTAAGTGGTATATCAGAGGGATGAGTTTGGATTCTTGGTAGTCGAGACGTCAGTCACCTCAATGTCGTTTCCTTAATTTTTTTTGGCAATTTTAATGTGCAAGTATGTAATTGCGCAAATCTCGTTGAAAAATGTTTTTGTCGACGGCTCTATATTATCGAGAAACCAATATCAGGGCTCCAATCATCTTAAAAGTTCTCACCTATCATGTGAAGTAGTGCATACATAGTAGTCTGTATTATACTTAAAGTCTCACAAAGATAGCTATGTTACCTAGGAAAAAAGAGGTTCAATGATTTTGGCTTATTCAGCCGGTCGCCATTTTGTTTATTTTTTTTAAATGGCAGCGCCTTCAGTACAGTATAGGTTATCGATTTATTTTGGGATATTTTGCTTTATACCTAGTAGGTAGTTCCTAAATAAATAATTTATTTTTAACTTTTTGAAAAACCCTTCTTTTTTGGCTAGGTTGGTGCTCGTGTCTGTGTTGCAAGTTCTTTAAGCCTCAGCAAACGATACAAGAAGCAAAGAACTATCTGCTACTGAATCCACCGGGCGTGTTCATCACGAAGAGAGGAGAAATTATTCACTACGAGCCCACGGAGCGCGAAAGAGACTGCTACGAAGAGTTTGGTCATTTCTTGAGAACTCTATAGAGTTCTCAAGAAATGACAATCGATCGATCCGAATTTTATGCATACAGTAACCAGCTTTATATAGTTACTTAATTATAAAATGCGTCTGATAAATTTCAAATTTAATTTAGGGTATTTAAGGTTTTCTATTACATTTACTATGCTCACAGACTCTATAGGTAAAACTAAGAGATGATTGAAACTTAATAATAAACGATAGCGATAGTGCAACTTTGTGGTATCATTGCTAACGATGTTGTTGATGACACCTAAGGGCAACAGGCTAGGTATTCACACTGACGTAGTTACCTACTCAACTTATTAAGTGTTGAGACAAATTTAATCAGCATTAAGACTCACCTCCAGAATCTGGTTGGCTTTTGTAAAGTCGTTATGGTATAAAGCAAGGGCCACAAGACTCGTTGGTTTAGCTAGCATGATGGAGATGAAATCGATTGTACTTCCGGGCGTCGAAATACCCACTGAAATAAAAGATAGAAAAGTATAAGTAAGAACAAAAGACTCTTAGTAGTTTGACTTCTCTTTACGATATCTTCTGCCTGAATCTGCAGATCTGTACCAGCTAGTCAGCAACTGGCTCGTATTGTCCTTTTGTTAAATAAAATGTTTATAAAAACCTACGGGATTATTGAAATTATATAAGGCACTCACAGTCATCTATAGCTGATATGGTTGATGATACCATGGGGTGATCCGCCTCGTATCTGTTTGGTTGCCGGCGCCTTGTCTTCGGTTTCTTTCTCGAGGGTTTCGCGTCCATTTCCCGAGACTCATCTTCACTGCTGTCGTCCACTTCAACATAGTCCAAGCACAACTTCAGAAGCAGTGGACTCGTGTCAGGAGACAAGTTCGAGACCAGCTGCAACTTCCAGATAGAGTGGTTCACCACTTTAAGCAAGTGTTTGAATCTTTCCCTCACGTTCGTTTCCAATTCATCAATGTCCACATTTTCTTCAAGCTTTTCCAAACACAGTTTGAGCGTGTTCAAGATGTGTTGGGTTGTAAAAGAGTTGCACATAAACCCCGAATTATTGCTTATCGAGTTTATAGGATTTTTGGTCTGTTT
Source organism: Eupithecia pulchellata (assembly GCA_963931895.1). Taxonomy (NCBI): domain Eukaryota; kingdom Metazoa; phylum Arthropoda; class Insecta; order Lepidoptera; family Geometridae; genus Eupithecia; species Eupithecia pulchellata. The sequence continues at coordinate 5,416,907 of OZ007537.1, forward strand.
CTTGGAATTGAAGTAGGAGCATTCTGAAAGCGCCCCACACTGCTGCGTCCCAAATTCCTGGCTATGCTCATGGCAAGACAAGTACTCGTATCTTAAGAAAAGGCACGAGAAAATGTTTTCTATCACTTCCAGGCAGCTTTGCAGAGGCTGTATAGATAGCAAAAGGCGTTTAATCTCGTCCAAAGAAGACGTTTCATTCGCGTTATCGAACCCTTCTGCCGAGTTTAATATAGTGTCGATCACTTTTGTTATTGCACAGTAACTGTTGTAACTAAGTATGTCCCAATTAGCGCTATTTGTGCTTTTCCTTTTCAAGGGAACTTGGTTGCCTAGAGACATGAGCTCATTTAAAAATTCATTGTTGGTATTCAACAGTCTTGAGACCTTATACCTGTCGACTTTTGAGAGCCGACAGACCTGAGATATCACAGCTAGTGCACTCTGTGCCAAAACTTGACTAAATATGGAGGTTGTCATGATTTTGCAGTTGCTTTCCAAGCAAAACTTTATAATAGTCAACTCTCTTTTCACTTCGGTCAGATAGAACTGTAATTGATCATCTGATGTGGTGTAAGTATCAAGAATTGAGAATATGTTTGTCAACTGATGTACGAGAGAAGGCAGGTCATATGATTCTGGGCTATTTGTGAGATCTATAAGCACCATTATAAGGATTTGTTTAGTGAAATTGTTGATTTTGAATGATATGTTTTTCATATCATGCAGTTGATTTTTGTACACTTGAGCTGCTTTGAGTAGCCAGTGAGTCTTTTCCAGGTAACATAGCTCGAGCATGTTTTCAGGAGTGAGTTTGAATTCTTTGTGAGGTTCGTTGTTGTGCATGGTTTCTGAGGCCACTTGCAACAGTTCTGGCCTATCATGTGGCACCAGACTTAGAAGAATTTGCTTTCTGTACTGTCTATGGTTTTCCTCACAAATTGGCTTCAATATTTGTTGGATAAACTGAGACACAAAATTATCTTTACATTTTATCAATGACAGATAGGTTATCAATCTATCAGAGCAGCTATTTTCTGAAAGTTCATTGTTAAGGACTTCTTGGTAAATTGTTTGTATTTTGTTGACATTGTGCACGCTAGAGATATGATCCTGAATGAAGTTGAGAATGTATGCTGTTGTAACAGGATTATTCTTTAAATTTGTTCCAAAGAAGTTGATAGTTTTATCACTTAATTCTTTGACTGACTTAGATTCCTCGATGTCTGAGTGAAATTGTAACAGTTCCTGTAAAAAATATAGACTTCATTTTTACAGTGGTCTGTCTCCATAATGAAACAAAACCAGACAGCAAATGTAACATAATGAAACAGAAAAAAATATAAATACTTCATCACAAATAACAAATTTAGTGTAAACAATTACAAAAAGTGAAATTATTGGCTAAAGCCCTATGGCTAAAGTCTAGTTTAGGGAGGTTTCTACAGAAGAGCGATAAAATGAGGCTTACCTCAAAGACTTCTTCACTCAGATTATCCAACAGATGGATTATATATTTGAATTCTTCTTCCTTCATCTTTGATCTACAAATAAATTCGGAATCACTAGTAATAGAAATAATTACAAAAAACACAATTGATGCAAAGTCTGTCAAGTATTAAAACTTTAAATGCAATAATTTTATCTATATTAAGGAAGCCTGGTTTGTTTATGTATCACTGTACATTACAGAAAACATTGTTACCTTGTTATTGATAACTAATTGTGTCACATTATCAATTCTCTCTTAGGTCACAAGTAAATATACACAGTTATCCAACAATGTATGTAGATTTAACAAAGATGGAACAGCCAAGGCAATGTAATGAATACAAACAAGATTAAACATATATTTAATTAGGTACTATGTTCGCCTATGCCCCTTACAAACAGGCTTTGGGGACAATATCTATATTAAAAAATATTACTGAACAAAACAAAGGCCTGTTTTGTTTGTACATAATCTTAATCATACATTTCAGTACATAAGATACTGGTCTATTGTTTCTATTTCGTGGGTAGTAATTAAAAATGCTTATTTCACTCGTTCCATAAAGCTGGGTGGGTTCCATACTATTGATAAGTATGATTAAAAATGTAGAAAGCAATTTGTCTTACCAAATAAATAACAGATTATTAATCACAGATCAACTCAACTATTCAACGAGGCACTCCACAACTGTTGTAATAAAACCCTCCGGGAAAGGTACTTCAATAAAGATCTTTGAAAAGTTATTGCAAAAGCTTCGAAAACGCAAGAAAAAAACAACACCAAAATAAATAAAGAATTGAAGTGAAATAACATTTTGATTGAGATATTTTTGACATTTCCAAGTTTGTTTTTGTCACTTGTCATCCATCTAGGACACCTTTCAAAATTAAAAGAAGAAGAAAAGTTACCAGTAATGAGAAGGGTATCGAGTATAGGAAGAGTGGTAAGGTTCCTTTATTTTATAGTATACCTCTTAAAATAGGCATGATGACAGATTTTGAAAAACTGTTCTTTCGGATTTTTTTTGAATTCGGAATTACAATGAATAACATTACACAAATTAAAGGTTTAATGTTCATTGTAACCAAAACGCTTGTCCGTGTCATGGCGTCGCTTGTGACGTCACGTTTGAGTAAACTAAACGTAAACACTAGGCGTTCACTATATAATTTTGTTATTTTGTGTTTTTAAATATGAATTCGAAAGTGTATAAGTGGTGTGCGGTCCATCAGTGTAATTATACATCAATAATAACGTCTAATATTCATAAATTTGTGTTCGTTTCGCAAATGAAAACCATACGGGACAAGTGGCTTAAACTTGCAAGGCGGGATTCAACACAGCGATTATAGCCTAGTAATCACCTTTATTTTTGTGAAGGTCACTTTGACGTAAGTTTTTATTTTGTTTTTTAAGAGTTTTAAAATAGGTAGTATGGTGGTATAATGATCTTGTTTGAGGTCTAAATTCAATTATAATAAATAAACTTTTTTGAGGTTACTTTTTGTTTCACATCACTGTGGTCTTATTAGGTATTTTATTCAAATTTCAGTTGCCAAATGATATGGAAAATTATATGGAATATCATTTGATGGGATCGGTGTCACAAGTCCGCATGAAACCGGGGTGTAGGTATGCCCACAAAATTTCAATGTCAACCAGATAGGAGAAAACGTACATCTAATGTGACAGAACGACCATACATTCTTAAAAACAAAGAAAGACATTAATTGAAGAATGTGAGCAAGATTTAAAAGAAAGAACTGTTGCTACAAAACAGGTGGAACTTGGAGAGACTTTATCTGGTAGTTTAGGGTAGTCTTAGCTCGGTGAAAACAAAGTTGAAATAAAGATAACCAGTGCTGCTAACGAAACAAGATGTATGTTTACTCAAAGAAGACGTCATTCGCTCTGATTGTTGTTCAGCCTATCATGGCGGATTGCCGTATTTCGTAGTTTTATTTTATTAAAATAACTATCAATCTCACTGTTGATAAAAAAATAAACGCGTGTTTTGTATTCCATGACCCAAGTTTTATTAAAGAAATTAATAATTTTAGTGATTTTTAGTTATTGTCATCATGTCTATTCTCTATCTATACCTACTCACTCATATTATTATAAAGTGGAAAGACATGATTGTTTATTTGAATTGAATAGGCTCCGAAACTACTGGACCAATTTGAAAAATTCTCTATATCTATTCCATGCTTCTCTTCTTTTGTGTATTATATGAGGTGGTATTATTCGTATATCGATATAATTTTTTTTCAATTCTTATTCTTTGTCGCAGAGATTTTATGCGCGGGGTGGCCCCGAACAAAATTCAATTAGGTAAACAGAAAAATTACAAACAACAAAGGAACTCAGAATTAGCTGAACGACGATGACCTCCCTCGGGTGGGGCCCAATAATGGAGGCAAAGAACTGTCACGCCGCCGCGCCGTCCCGTCGTCGGTCGTGGCGTTACGTTGAATAGGCATGATGACAGATTTTGAAAAACTGTTCTATTATATTCGAAAATACATATTATTTACAAAGAATAACATTTTTTCTGCAGAAATTAACGTTTAGTAGGAAAAAACTAACAATTTAGTCTTTTAATTTGAAATTCGCACCAAAACGCTTGTCCGTGTCATGGCGTCGCTTGTGACGTCACGTCTGAGTAAACTAAACGTAAACACTAGGCGTTCATTGAATAATTTTGTTATTTTGTATTATTAAATATGAATTCGAAAGTGTACAAGTGGTGTGCGGTCCCTCAGTGTAAGAATACATAAATAAAAACTCCTTATAAGTTATTTGTGTTCGTTCCGCATAAGAAAACCATACGGGACAAGTGGCTTAAACTTTAAAACTCGCCCAGCATCGACAAGTCGACTTTTGTGACTCGCGTTATTTCACTTTCGATTTATTAAAACCGCTAGACCTAACTCGGAAACAAAGTTGAATCGTAAATAATACAGATAACCAGTGCTGCTAACGAAACAAGAGGCTTGTATAGTATAGTCAACTCAGAGATGACGTCATTCGCTCTGATTGGTGTTCAGCCTATCATGGCGGATTGCCGTATTTCGTAGTTTTATTTTATTAAAATAAATATCAATCTCACTCCTAATAAAAAAAAATAATGCGTGATTTGTATTCCATGACCCAATATTTAATAAAGAAATAAATAATTTTATTGATATTTAGTTACTGTCATCATGCCTATTAAAATTATGATTGGCAGTCCAATCCTGTCCAATCCATCTGACATATATTATATGTCACATCGATTGGGCTGCTTATTCCTTAGTCTGAGCTTTTCTACCAGTGGAAATGACTTGACTATACTTCTTCGATATGGCAATATGTGTCTGATTTGCCGAGGATTTGCCAAATGGTCTTATTGCGGCTCCACATTAGTTCTTGGACTGGACAAGTCGTGCCCTCCACATTTACGGGATGCTCTCAATCGTTCCTGAAACCTGCCGCGAAATGGACGTAGAAGCTGCTGCTGCAATAATTTTGTTTGCTGTAGCAATATATAACTATTTAGACGTCCAAAACAAGAAACTTACTAGAAAGCGTTGGAAAAAAAGAATCAAATCAATATTATCCATTTGACTAATAATCCGCTTCCAGGCATCATGATTTTTGTTTTTATCCTTATAATGCAGGTTTTTTGCATCCCACAGTATATTTTCCGAATGGTAATGCTCTAAAAGGAGCATTTCCGTATCATTGTTCCAAAAGCTGCGCGCCACTCCATTTCGCGCAGCAACTGCATACGTCCGTTCGCCTTTGTAGTCCGGAGTAAACTGGCACTGGCACGGGGCCGTGAATGTGTACGCGTGAACGCCGCGCGAAGGGGGCGCGAACCCTTTGTCGCGGGACAAAATAAAAATACCGACACTGATCGGGGAACAGGCGTGAATGCGCGTGAACCCCGCGAAAACCGTCCACATTCACGTTCACGCCTGTTCACGGGGCTTCACGGCACTAATGTGGAGCCGCCATTAGCCAATCCATCTGTCTCGTTAAGCAACTGTCAAGTGTCAACTTCAACTCCAACTTGTCATCTCATGTCACTTTCGCTATGTAAAATTTTCGAAAATAGGATTTCTTTTTTTTCAGCAGGAGTCAATATATAATGTAAAATAAATGCTTCTTTGGCTCTTCAATTTAATAGAATGAAGATATTCTGATTTACTTCAATCCTGGAAAGTGAAATTATAGTAGAACTGTTTCGGTTCTCAAAATTGCTGTTCACTTTCTGCCTACTATCGAAATGAGGTTATTTGCCAGGTCCGGTTTTGTAAGATCAGTGCTAAATGGATGCCGACCAAGTGTAAAAGAGAATGCAAATTATTTCCAAAAATCTACTTTTTTGCTTACAAAAGGAAAACTTCCCGCGCGATATCCTCCTGAAGCGAGTGCTTGCTTCTATTCCATGGATGGTAAAAAATCCTTTATAGGCCTAGATAAAAAGGTAGAGGGACTTAAAGATGCTATCGAATTGAAAAAAGAACAGATAGAAAAAAAAATCAGACTAAAAGGGGAAGAAATTGTCAAAGATTTCAGATACCAGAAGGATGTGACGGGGGAAAGGTTGAGATTAAAAAAAGAAAGTGTGATAAAAGATATTCTTGAAACTAAAAGTAAAGTAAAAGACAGAATAGAAAATGTTGTTGAAGTAAGAGATCTATCCAATTACATTCACTGGATTTTTTCCGTTTAGAAATTCATAAATAACATTTATTCTCATGTTTCAGAAAGAAAAGATTTTAACCATACCAAATGTTTTGTGTGTCACAAGAATTGCAATGACACCTTATCTGGGCTATGTAATCATGCAAAATGAGTACCATTTAGCCCTTGCACTCTTAGCATTTGCTGGCATAACTGATGTGGTAAGGCAAAAAGGTTATAACAATTTCATGGCCCACATATATATTGACCTCCACCGTGTGGCAGCCCCTGCTAGTCGCAATGCAGTGTCTGGGCAGTGAAAGTAAAAATTTGGTTATATTGTGATGTATACCAAAAAAACTATACATTATTATTTATAGTTGGATGGCTGGATTGCTAGAAAATGGAAAGGGCAGTCGTCGAAAATTGGCTCTTTTCTTGATCCTTTGGCAGACAAAGTGCTGATATCAACACTCTTTGTTACCCTGACATGGCAAAACCTCATACCTCTTCAATTGACGTTGCTGATTGTAAGCCGTGATATTGCCTTGATCATTGCTGGTGTCGTGATCAGATATAAGAGCTTACCACCACCTGTAAGTAACTAAAATGAAAATTTAAGTTTTAATTAGTAAATATTTATCACAGTTGAATATTATGATATATTTTTATTCACATCTTATTGTTTATTATTACATTACAGAGGACTCTGAGCCTATATTTCGATGCCACTAATGCAACTGCTCAACTGGCACCAACTTTTATTAGCAAAGTCAATACTGCTGTCCAACTGATACTTGTAAGTTTAAATTGCATATTTTAATAATAAACAGACGCTTTCCCGTATATGTAACTATTACTATAAATTTCAGGTTGGCACAACATTAGCTTCACCAGTCTTTGGATATGTGGACCACCCAGCCTTGCAAGTGCTTTTCGGTGTAACTGCTGCCTCCACTGTACTGTCAGCAGTTAGTTACATAGTTACTAAGGACACATACAAGTTTTTGAGAAAAAAGTAAAATGAACTTTGTTTCAAAACCATGGCAAAATTCCATATTTAATTTATTTTATTTGATAACTAATATTAATTTATTTGTTTGTAAATTATTTTTCTGGGTAGTCCAGGGATAATGTCGAAATTTAGTCCTGAGGTTGGATTAAATTAAAATTTATGTTGTCTTCCATTTGAAGGGTACAGGGGAAAAGTGATGAGTGTCAATTTTACCTCAATTGGAGTAAATTAGATTCTTAGGTTCTAAGACTCATTGTACCCTTTTTCAACACTAACCTCAAACTAAATATAATATAAGTTTATAGGTTCATATTTATTGTAATGGTTGGAATTAAAATCAAAGTTATCAGACAGTCAAATTTATTAAAAATAAAAGTTGAAAAAAATCTGACTAAATAGTCCAAACAAAAAATGATGAATGTCAATAAAAATATGATGAATGTCACACATGTTACACACACTATGCTATGCACTATATAGACTTGGTAAATATCTGTTTTTGGTTAATCATCATCTTCAATTACATTTCTTGTATTGGGTAGATAAAAAAATAGTTTTTTGCCTCCTGTGAGCAGAATTTTGCCAAGTCTAAGCAGTCATTATATTTGGCTGCAGATATTCGTAGCAATGAGTCATATAATTTTTGAGGATGTGTGAACTCATTTGCTTCTAGTATTGGACCGATGTATCTATTATTGGTGATAATGATAACATTGGATACCCATGCACCATGATATGAGTCTCTGTGAAAAATTGGTTTAGGTTTTTCTCTGTGTACTCTAATCTCTTTGAAAGAACATGTTGGGATTGGACATTTTGATTTAAACATGGGTTTAAAATAATCTGACGACCACTGTGGCGCGGTGGGCGAAGGTCCGCCTGCGACGCAGGAGGTTACGGGTTCGATTCCCGCCTCGGGACAAATATTTGTACGATCTGCAGATATTTGTTCAGGGTTTCTGGCTGTTTTCTATGTATAATAAAAAATATCTATCTATTTAATAATATTGTATTATGTATATCAGTCATCTAGTAACACAAGCTCTGCTTAGCTTGGGGCTAGATGGTGCTGTGTGGATTGTCCAGCATTATTTATCTGCCCAATTTCTAAAGAGGTCCTGTTTACACTGTTCAACGATAAATGGAGATGGCTTAGATCTAGCCACAGCTATCTGATCAGCCCATTCAGAAGGTAATTCAATATGAGCTTTTTGTTTTATCAGACCCATATTCCTGTCACATTCCATGTAAGAATGTCCTCTTACAGGGAACACAATTTTAATTTCATCTAATTTCTGCTGTATATGCACAATGTAATAGATACATCTGGTAATCACATAGCTCTTGGTTTGGCCTCCGCATGATTCGCATGATACCTACATCATTTTTTTACTGACATTCATCATTTTTCGCCGGTATTATAAAACTTTCATCGTTTTTAGCCTGTGCCTCTATTTTGAACGGTTAATTACTTGGTGACACGTAGCGTTATTTGCATGTATTCCGATGTAAACGAAACTATTTTCTATGTACTTTCAAATGTTGCCATTAACAAAAAATCTATAAAAAAGTGACATCCATCATTATTTCCCTGTACCCTTCATTTTATTTAGAGTAGATTAAGTAACTGAAACTATACTCGAGACAAATTGTGTGTGAAATGTTTTTAACAAACCACAATAGTTGACTGATTGCAACATTCATTGATTCATGATACACATCATAATGAGAAAAAACATTAGTAATGATTTATAAAGTCAAAATTAAATATTACTGTATAAATGGAAACAGTTTATTTTATTTATTGATTGCAGTTAAATTTAAAGAAAATATAAAAATATGTAATATTACATACATACTAAAATAAGGATTTAGAACACAACCGTCAGATTCCACTTTCGTCAGATCACTATTTTTTTCCGTATAGGTCAGAATTTTGAAACTGCTGACGAAACAGCATTTCTCGTGATTCCTCGTCCGTCAGATTCCGCTTTCGTCAGATCACTTTTTTTTCCGTATAGGTCAGAATTTACATCTCGTAGAAGTTCAAACCGCATGTATACGACTACACACTATGCCCACGATTTCGTCCGTGTAGGATTCCAAAAAAAGCTAACATTTTTCATATTTATGATGTCTAAGTACTAGATAAAAACAAACTATTTACATATTATTAAAGTATATTTTTTAAATTTTGTTTTACTGGTCATGAATATGACTAATGCCGGTTCCCAATATATTATTCCCAATATATAGACTAGGAACTGAAGATTTATGACGAAAGCGGAATCTGACGAAAGGGTCATTAGAAGATATCCACATCCGTCATTCATGACGAAACTGAACTGAAATTATACAAAAAACTACTTCTGACGAAAGTGGAATCTGACGGATGTGTTCTAAATCAAAATAAGGGATACTTAAACTAGCCATAAAAATAAGGAGCTTGGTTAAGGATTAAAGTCTGAAATAAATGCAAATGAATTATTTTAGTGAATGCATTATTTAAATGATGATGATCAATATGCTGTGGAATGTTGAACATTTTGCATGAGAATACTGTTATGTTTTAATATGTTATATTATCATATTTATCATTTTATCTTTCTTAAGAATACATAACTCTTTCAAGCAACTTTAACTTCTAAAAGCATCGATGGACATGTAGTTACTGGATGGTGAAGGCTTTCAAGGCACATCTATTTTCTAATCTCAAATAATCATGTAATATCACATTGAAAATAAACTGATAGAAGTACATATTATTATGTACACATAGGCCTCTTTCATTGAGCCCTATTTTTTATTACTACGAAGATAGTGCAATGTTATTTTTCTATGATAAAAAAATTAAGATCAAAGCTGAGTAAGAATAATCTTAAATCATATTGCTCCAAATCATGAACATAGCATACATTGGATATGGAGCATAAATTTGTAAATACTCCCGTTCATCATAACATAAACATCTACTAACTGAATCCTCAAATTATGCTAAGACAGATATTATTTTCTATAAAAATTTGAGTTAAATAATCATCAAAATTAAATATATGGCAGCTAGGATCTAGAAAACAATTACAAAAGCGAGATTATAATAATATTCATTATTTAATAGATCTAAATCTCAAATTATCATATGATCTCCTCATTGATCACAAATCTTTGGATTTATGGTTTAACTTACATAGTATCAGCAGTGACAGTAATAATATGGTTCATAGGACACTACATTGAAATTATTTAAAGCATTAATAAGATTATAAAGTATGGTTAGGCACCAAATGATCAAACACTACGGAACCATAAAAAATCTCAAAAACAAACAAGTCAAAACACCACAAGACAATAAAAAACTTAAGCTTAACCAATAATATGCTACAAAAGTACAAATTGACATAAGATGATTGCACATTATTAAACAAATATGAAAACATACAATAATGAGAATGAAATATACATGGTAACAGCTCTCTGTAGGGATACATACATATACACAGCAAGATCAGCTTACAATAGAAGTTCGCTTATGATGCTCAACCCCAATCATGTTAATTTAATGCCATACAAATATAAAATGCATGTTAAGTTAGTAAGGAGAATAAGTTCATTGAGTATTAGCATTCTTATCCAACTTTGTTAATCAATTCATCACAGATAGCTGTGAGTTCCTCGTTGTCCTTAATTTTCTGTGCAAGAGATTCCTGCAGGGATGATGCATGCACTTCACTCTTTTTCAGCATCGCATTTAGCTTAAGTATTTCAGACTGATGCGATTTTTTGACAGAGTCTAGCTCTGTGTTCGCTTTGTTAAGCTGCTGCATAGCATGCTGCCGCAGAGTCTCATAACGGGCTTCTAATTTCTGAATGGCATCTGTGTTTTCTTCCACAGTTTTCTTAAGAGTCTCTTCATTACATTTGTAACCCTGAATAATGACTTTACATCTTTCATATTTTGTATGTACATCATTGAATGCATGCTCCATGGAAGCGAGATGGGCTGCTGCCTCATCTCTTTCTCTCACCAGAGTGCTTCTCTCTTCGACCCATCGCTTAGACTCACTTTCGCGCTCTCCTATCAAGGAAGAGATAGTACGCTCATATTCCTCCATCACAACACTCATTTGCTTATTGTTTTTAACCTTTTCGGCAACCCTTTGTGAGAGTGATTTCTCTTTTTCCCCATATTCTTCATTTTGATCAGTCAGTTTCTTTATTTTAGCCTCACACTCTTCTAATCTTTCTCTCAAATCATGATTGAGGTCTCTCAGGTTTTGCGCTTCCTCTTCCTGTGCTGTTAAAAGCTCTTTGACAGCCCTCAGTTGTTCTACAGTATGTGGGTCCATGTCTGAAGTTCTTGTGATGACAGGCGGTGGTGGTGGGACGGCCCCAAGACTCAGCAGTCTATCAATGGTTGCTATCGCAGGTGAGACTGTTGGTTTCACTGGTGTAACTTTAGCAGTTGAAGCCTGGCTCCTGTTTATAGCAGGAGACACCACTTGGGTAGGTTTTTCAGTAGGTGCACTATTTCCTGCTTGCACTGATAGTTGCTGCATAGAGTTCAATAAGTTCTGCTCTGTACCTGACATGGTACTGCACTGGATTCACTTGATTTGTAATCACAGTTTTAGCATATTAATCTTGGCATGGTATCACCTGGAATGGAAAATGCCAATGACTAATGGTGCATAATTTTATGCGCGTGAATAGGTACTTACACATCGTAAAAGGAATATTATGAAGGCTATATGAAACTAAGTAAAGGTCAACCAGCACGTACATTTACTTTGCAGTCGTTTCGATTTTAGGCCGAAAAAGGTTTCATTTAGTTTTTCACGTGCCTACGTACGAAATTCTTAATGACAAGGATCCCACGCAAAGAAAGGAATGTTATGATCGTTGAAGGAGTACATAGTAACTAATTGAGTTGGTCAAGCGACTTGTACTTACCTCGGTGGCCTCGAAACAAGAAGCACTATGCCAAGAAAACTGAGTTTGAATTGTACACAGTGAACAAAGATTATAAAATTCGAATTTTATATTGTTATTTGTTCCGTAACTTGAAATTAACTCCAACCCGACGAACAAAATCACAAAGTAGAGACCTCGCGTTCGCGATGATTATTTTTGATGTTGATGACATCAGTCCTGTCGGCTGTCATCTAATGACAAATATTTGACATTTACAATTTGGGACATATGAAAGCTTCGCAACATAGTTTTGGACGAGCGAAATCATTGTTAGAGTATTGTCAAGTTTCTGACTATTAATTATTAAAAGACCAGAGACCTTAAGAACTGTATTTAAGGCGCATACAGCACCTAAACTAGCGCCACCACCTACTTTATGTTATTATTCTGTTTAACAAAGGAATTTTCAAAAATCCATCGTCCAGTTTGTGATACTTATCATAAGCTTTTTTTTAATGCCTCTGTAATAGTTTTATTCTAGGTATTTAGTCTAAGAAGAGATACGAAGTTGCCCTTGGTGGCCACCAAAATCTATTTTCGTATCTCTTCCTAAACTAAATAGAATAAAACTATTACAGAGTCATTAAAAAAAAGCTTATGATAGGTATCACAAACTGGACGATGGATTTTTGAAAATAGCATGCACTTTTACATACCATGTAGTGATGTGATGAGTTTTGACCAAGGAACTTATACCCAACCTGGAATGTGCATTGTCAATTTGACACCAATATAAAATAAACCTTATGTGTATGACCCTAAGTCTATTACAGACAATCACTTGGTCAGAGAGAAATCCGGTCCGAGGGAGAAAGCGCTTCGAGAGCCCTGTGTCCCTTTCTAAAGTGTTGCCAGGCGGATTATTCCCGAATTTAGTAGAAGTGGTAGGAAAAAAAAAATTACATGTCTTACTAAAAAGCATTAATTTTCGTTCTTTATATTTTCTAATATTTTCCAAGTATCCGTTAGAATGATAACATTTTTTTTAGCAATAATTTGGACACTATATTGAAATGTCAATAAAAAAAGAAAAGATTATATGGATTCTATGAAGAATATAATTTAAGTTAGACTGGCAGCCCGTCAGCCATATTCATTTGTTGTGAATTGGTTGTGATTGGTGAACCTGATCCTGAAAGGGACAGAAGGCTCTCGCGAAGCTATCTCGCTCGGACCGCGTATCGGCAGCTTGTGCACATTCCAGATTGGGTATAAGTTCCTTGGTTTTGACACTTTCTGGTAGGTATAAGTACCTAAAGTTATGTAAAAAGGTACCGACTTAAAAAAAAAAAATTTTTAATTTTAGCATAGGATTGATTGAAAATTCAACTCAAAATCAACATCAATAGCCTAATTAGTCAATACATAGGCCTCCTCTAATGAGCGCGCCGTATAGCCCTGTCCATCTGTAAATAATCCAGCATTTGCCCTCATTATTTCACATGTTTTCATCACTTCTATGGCTAGAGAGCGACCTACCCTACGTCTGCCGAGCCGCGATCTCCACCCAAGAAGACGTTTACCCCAGTTTTACGATCCAAGGTTCTTTGCGTCGCCGACCGACGACGGCCCACTGCCACATCAGCTAGCTAACTCTTTGAGCTATGTTGATAACACTGCTTTCCTGTTGGATGTAGGTCCAACAGCCAACCTACTCGTAACAATGTACAGATTTTTGGCTTTTTGAAATAATCGAAAAATTATTCGATATTTTGGAAAAGATCGAATAAATTTACAGGAAATATATACTTAAATATAGAGAAACTATTTCATTGAGTGGGATGACAAATAAAAAGTGCTAAACAATAAGGAAACAGTTTTTGAAAATTGTTTGTTAAGAAAAACATTGAAACGAGTAGAAAAATCGAGCAGAACCTCCCTCTCCGAAGTCACTGTTATCTTAGTATTTGTTTGTACATACACTTCCGGCGCGCTTGTTATTAGGTAAGGTAGGCCCACTATAAAATCAATATTAAAGTAACCATTATAAATATTAATACAAATCATTACTGGGGGGTTATGCTCTATTGCCAATCCAACACGTTTCGTATCTACGACAAGACACCGGCGTGGAATCGGACTAAACCGTATTCCCTATGCCACACTGACATTCCAAACCGTGTCACAGGTGCGATTCGGGCACGATTTTATCTGTCAAACAAACGCGCTCGCGAAAAGCGTGAAATGGCACAGATTAGTGTGACACTGCAATAGTTACTACCACAGACAGTTACTTCGGAGCATCTTTTGAGGTTATGTTTATGTTGTGTTGTTGTGGTTGCTTTCTTTTCTACAAGCTTTTACAGAAAATGCTATAAATTCAAGCCACGAAAGGTAAGTAATTCAATACCTAATTAATTAGGACAATAAATTCGCATAACTCGGAATCGTTTATTCAATGCCTAAGATATATTGATGCTTCTAATTAGCGTCATAAAAATTTACTTGCCAATGTTTTTGAACTAGCTTTGTCTACTTTCAGAAAGGTGTGATGAGGGACTTCTGCTTCTAGATGAGCAGAAGCTACAGAATGAAAAAGAGAGGAACTCCATTCTCCGGGAGAGGAAGAGTAGTATTATATTAGTTTGCAACATTATGAATCACTTCTGTTTAGTACTGTAAGTATATAATAATTCTGGACAATCCACAAGCATCATCTAGCCCTAAGCTAAGCTAAGCTTATATGTTGTGAGTACTAACTAGGACTGATACCTATACATGGTACAGTAAATTTTAAGCATAAGTACCTAGTAAGATAGATATTTTTGAATAAACATAGAAAACAATGTTTCGCGCCGTAAGGACGCATTTGTGGACCGCTTTGTGGTTCAAGGAAAAGTTGACGGCACAAGAGCACTCAGAAGATCACCCATGCGCTGGACGGACCAAATTAAAGCTGCACTAAATGGTCCGCTACATGGGTGTACCAGGAAGGCAACCGGATTGTGAGGCATGCCACCTAATATGAGGACCACAACCACTCTGCCAAGAGTGTAATGACTAAGGAGAAGGGAATCGAACCCACAACCTTCTGCATTGCAGGTGGACATTCGCCCACCGCACCACAGAGGTAGTCAAAATAACTGTTTACTTAGAGGCAATTATAGTCTATTGGTTTTGCGAAACTTTGTTGCCATAGGTATAATAAGCAAATAACAGAATGTAACATTTAGGAACTTTTATTGATAAATTAATAAGCAAGATATTTTTTTTTCAGGTTTTTGGGAGCACTTCACCTTATTTAGGAAAAGCTTGATAAATAAAATAAATTTGCAAAATAACTTAGTTTTATTTATTTTTTCACCAACACATTACGTTTAGACAGAGTTTTTACAAATGAGGTATCATTAAACACAGTCATCAGCATCACATTAATTTCTGCTGTCTCACATCTTGATATATTGCTGTTGTGCATGTTCACCCGCAAGGGTAATAATCTCCAAACAACTATCATGAGCGGCCCCTGCTAATATTGCACATATGCCATAATTGTTTTTAAATTGCTTTTACATATCTGAAACAGACCAGAAATATCTATTAAAGCTTAAAATATTAATAAATTGGTAGTATGCCCCTCCTTTGCCCAATGTTGTAGTGTTCATCAAGGAAAAGCAACTTAAGAAATAGGGACATACAAAATGTAGCTTCACTTAGGTGATTTAAGGGTTATGCTATGCCTATGGCTATGAAGGTTCATCAAAGCAACCTTGCATGCTTAGTTTATCATAGAATCAATAATAAAGACATACCTACACAGTTGGAAGAAATCTTTTTTTTTGTGGATTGTTGATGTTTGTATTTGTGGAGTTTCATGCAAAATTTTATAGTAAAACTAATTTATGCCTACTCTTGTTTTATTACATTCCTCTCTTGTTCCATAGTAGGCATTTTGACCATATTAGGTTGGAAGCTCGAGGGCATTTACAAACTCCTCGACACAGCGACTTACAGGCGGCTTTCGGAGGGGTGCTAACCAATCCTGGTACCACAGGCTTTTGATAGCCACCAGTCAGTGGCCAGGAAATTTAGTGTTGTGTTTTGGGTACTCGGAATGTATCTAAAAATGATCCATTGATCTAATCTAAGGTCTGCAGAATCCCTGAGTTATCTTGATGCTTGTGCTATGTTGGCGCCAACAGCTCACACATCTTGGCAGCATAGTATCCATTGTATTTACGCTTCCCTGACGGTTCAATTAAATGGATAATGTTTAGATAATTTGGGACCTGGAAATACTCGGAGATTGTTATTGAAGATTTTTATAGGTTATGTAAATCAAAACAAAGTGCGTTCCGAAACTATTTGTGTACAAGTACAAATCATTAATTTAGGGCCACCAAAATTTCTAAACATACTAAAATATTATGTTATGGTTGAGCAAGAGTTGCTATTATATATTTAATATAATTTGAGATACTTATTCCTTTGAAGATGGGATTTTTACTACAAAATGGGAACCGAAAAACAAGTTTTATAAAAACCGAAAATTTTCCGTGTTTTTACGATACTAGATTTTGAACGCATCATGTGAAATAATCAAAACCCAAATCACTGGGCATAGACAACAAGTCTTGTGGCTTAGAGAATTCAATTTTTCGATTCCACGTGAAGGCACGTTGAGGAATCGGCTACGTTTAAAACACGTTGTGACGTCACACGGTTTGGGCAAGGGATCACAAAACTCATACAGAATCATGCCCCTGGGGTGAAAAGAGTAGATACATTTAAGTTCAAATAAGATTTATTTACATTAATTTTAGCTAAAAATTATACGCCTACAATGTACTTGTCAGTTTTGTACATTTCATACGCAAACTCTTCTTCGTGTGTAGGATCAAATTCCAAACCTGGAATAAAAAAAAACCTCAGAATAGCTATACAGGGGTGTCTCACGGCTACAGGGTATAGAGGGCAAGTGCGAGAAATATTGAAGATTGGAAAATTTTGTTGCTCTTTTCTGCTAAACAAATCACATCCCTATGACAATGGTATCGTCACAGAATAACGCATTAAAAAGGATGCACGTCAAAGGTGTTTGAAACCATTCTATATAATATCTCCATGCAAATAACACCGCATACACTATCTGGAGTTTCTTGATTGAATGTGACGATTCTGCGAAGATACGATTGTCATAGATACTTCAAATATTTTTTTTATAAGTAATACTGCATACACGTAATGTTGCAAATGACTTGTTTCATCCTGAAATCAAAACCACAAAATTCTAAATAAAATACATCCTTTTACCTTAATAAGTAAAAGAGAATGTATTTTATTTAGAAAAAAAACAACAATAATAAAAAAAAGTAAAAGTAGAATAATATTCTACTTTTAGCATGTCTGGTTGTAATGTTCTCTATCTTTGTCTATACTAATATTATAAAGAGGAAAGATTTGATTGTTTGTTTGTTTGTATGTTTGTTTGTTTGTTTGTTTGTTTGAATTGAATAGGCTCCGAAACTACTGGACCGAGTTAAAAAATTCATTCACCATTAGAATCCTTAATTTTCCGTGATGAACATAGGCTATATAATATTTTCAAAAAAGTTAGGGATCCGCATGAAAAATTCAATTATTGAACCGTGGGCTGTATATTCAACCTCTTTTCTATTATGGCGCGTCAGAATAGAAAAAGAGGTTGTATAGCGCACGGTGCTTGCTTTTTCTCTACGGCCAGTGTCAGTTTTGGAATGTCGAGTCAATGTCAAAAACCCCAATGCTGTTAAAAAAAGTAAAGATCCGTATGAAAACTGTGAAACCCATCGTTTTAGTGTGTATAATTTCTGAAATTTTTGTTTAATACCCGTGCGAAGCCGGGGCGGGCCGCTAGTGTGGTATATTATAGTATTTTCTATCTATCTATCTATCCTGTATTTTTATGACAAATCGTTAGCGTAGCGAACTACTATATAATCGCTGTCCATATTCGTAAATGTAGTTTTACTTAGGTATGTACTTGTAAATATTGTTATGTTTGCTTTCTATAAAACTACCATTTTCATTTAAACTATATATTTCTAGTACTTGCCCTGCATGTCCCATGGATTACACTAATTAGGTCCTACTCTAAAAATATACTTTTGTGTTGGTGAAACGATAAAAGTTCCTTATAATATGTACTTGAAGTTTACTTGACATGCCTACTAAGTTATAGGTGATGAAATGAGGTGATGACGCGTATAAATAACTTACCGACATATTCAATTTCTAGATCAAATCTGCCAATAATCTTGTCCCCGCACGATATTCCAAAGTGCGTTACTCTATCAAACCGCATCCGATTCTGCTTATCTTGAAGGCGCCCTTTTGATCCAAGTACGAACTTTGAAAAAGGAATCTGTAATCAACAAACAATCATCATTCTGTAATCAACAACCAATCATCAATCGCTGGCAAGGAAAGCGGTATAAAATGCCCAGCTTCGATTCAAAGCGGCATACATATCATGTGCGTTGAGGAGTCGCAGTTAATCGAGCAGAACGCACATATCCCCATAATAGATATTCTAAGATTTCATTGTCCACAATTAAGCAACTGAATAAATTTTCAAAGTGGTCTAGTAGTTTCGGAGAAATAATTAAAATCAAACAACCAAATTGTAGGCTGAAAGTCCCTACATATTCGTGATAAATTGATAGTAAGAATGGGAGCAAATAACCACCCGAGTCCGTGTCGCTACGTAAAGTAATTTATAAACTGAACCGTATGCCAGGTAGACACATGATGCAAACGGCTCATGAGAACCGCCGCGTTAGCAAAATGTACTTGACTGTGCGTGCACAAATATTTCTTCTAATATTTGTATAGATACATGAGGTCATCGAGAACGTATCCAGTAGAGTTGAAATGTCTGATAATTTGCTACGAAAATATTCTGCCAAAAATTACACAGAATAATAAGTCGAATAGAAGTCGCACATAATTCTGTTCTGATTGGCCGAAACAATAAAAATAAATAAAAAGGGATGCGGTAAAACTGATTCTTCTATCGATGTTTTAGCGAGTCTCATATTAACGATTTTTAATTTAATAAATATATTTTGTTTATTTTATTTAGCATTGCACTAATAATAATTATCAGTACAATAATACTAATATATGTAATATACTAATATTAGTCATTATAAAACTGGTAACATGAAAACAGCAAAATCTGTGACTTTTCATCTTATCCCATTCAAATAGTTCAAAATATCTATGTGCTCAAGCACCAAGGTTTTGCAGAGATGCGCGGTTTTAGTATGGCGTCTCTACTGGATACCTACGTACTCGATGCATGAGGTTATGCAGTATGTAAAGCCTTAAATCATCAGAGAGATTAGTTCTATAAAATTGACATTTCTATTGGCTCGATAGATGGCGGTAGTAAATTTTGACAATTTATTGTGATCGACATTGCAACATACCTTAGCAATTTGCCAATAAGGCCCACCCCTGGTGTAGAGCACATAGTGGTAGATGTCATTCCAAGTGATATCATAGAAGCCTTCACAGGATATGTTAAGTAGATAGGATCTGCCGTCGCCTCTCACTTTGAGTACTAAAGTGTTGTATAGGTGCCAGTCATATGTAGTCGCTCGTTTGAATGATTTCTGTAAATATTCGAAAGCTTTAATATAAACTTGAAATACTCAGGTGAAGCGCTAACCATAAAAAAATACAGAACACTGTTGCCTACATTCTGGGCATTCTGCTTTCTGTGACAGTAAGATTTTTAGGAAATAGATTTAAGTGCACATTATACTAGTTGTAATTTTTTTATTCTGTGAATTGGGTTTTAGGAAATTTAATTATACTCTTATTTCCGCATTTGGACTCGGTAGTTGTCTATTATGCGTGAGTCTGTGAAGTAGGTAGGTAGGTAGGTACTGTGAATTCCTTTGTTAGGTATTCAATTTATCTTCAGAAAATTTGAACATTTTGTACGTACGAAAGCGTTCTGTGCCAGCGTCAAGTTATAAGGTCGGTACAGTGGCGGATTTACCAATAGGCTAAGTAGGCTGGAGCCTAGGGCGGCAGATTTAGAGGGGCGGCAAATTTAGCCCAAATAATAAAAAAAAACTTATAATTACGAGTATATGTATACACAATACATTACGTTCGTAACCCGTTTAAAAAAGATTACTAAACGCACTGTAAAATATAGGTACATAAGCGATCATGAATTTTAAAAATATTCCAATAGCGTTTCAATATTAATTTCAATTTAAATTTAGTAACTATTACCCTAATTATAAAAATGATATCTAACGTGTAATATGTTTCAACATTTAAATATTTATTTTCTCCTAGGTACGTATGTATTTGCGTAGTATTTTTTGAGTTGCGGCGCGGGAAGGGAACGCATGACATACTTTACATGACTGTTCGCTAGGAGTGTCTGGACGAATTGACAGCACGAGCACGTGCCACGAACGCGTCCGCTCCGCGTCGCGATCGGGTTGCCGCGCGCGAGAAAAGCGCTTTAATTTTTTTTATTAACGCTTTATCTCTTTTGCTTAAAGTCAGAACTAATGAACCAGATTTCATACGACGAGTTAAATGATTTTGCGAATTTAAAATCTCGCAAAAAGATACTTAATGTAAAACTTATTTGATCTCATTGTCACCATTAACCGGATTGTTAACATGTTATTTAATAGAAATTGTTCGTATTGTTTTAAACTGTACAAAATTGACAAAAATTTTTTCGTCTAATTTCTTCTCCGATTAACGACAGCGCGCTCTGAGTCGTCGGTGGCGGACGGGGCGCGCTCGCGCTCCGTGCCATGCGATTCCTATTGTGTATCTACATACATTGTATTGTATGTAAGCACGCAGCACTTAAATATTTCTTTAAATTATTCTCTCTTGAAAACTCAAACTTTTTTCGACAAAATTCGTCTCTACTTATAATGTAAATGAGCTGGGTGCACGCATCGCATTCATTTACGGCCGATTCCAGCTAGGCAGGCAGATCACGACATTACTTTTAATTTCATAAATTCAGATTCAGATTCAATAACTTTATTTCTTTAGGCTTACAAAATAAGCACTTAATCAATAGACCTATTTTCTTGTTTTTTCGTAATTGAATTGCTCCCTCCGTTTACTGTTATGTCTTTACTTATTTATAACATACTTTTCTAAACTATTTGGTAACGACCGAAAAAGTCACAAAAAATTTCGCGGCTCGCTCCGCTCGCCGTTTATTCTGAATTATTCTAAGATTATTAACAACCTTGCGAAAATGTCACAATTTCTCAACCATTTTCTGCGGCCGCAAACACAACAAAATATCGGCGCTCATTCCGCTCACTGTTATAATTTTTATTACACTACCACGCGACCATCCGAAAAAGTAATAAAAAAATTGTCTTTTTATCTTTTTTACTTCACCAAACTCCAAAATTACTACCCGCAAAGGCTCTAAAAGTTTCAGGGTTTGCTAATCATAATCTTATGTCACTCTTGATTCTATTTTACAGAAGCTCAGAAGTCGCAAAAAAAAAAATTGCGGCTCGCTTCGCTCGCCGTTAATTTCGTTTTTCGCAAAAAAAAAAAAAATTGCGGCTCGCTTCGCTCGCCGTTAAGTCTTTTGTTAATTTTTATCAGCCTTCCGAAAATATGTCAAAAATTTGGCGGCTCGCTTCGCTCACCATCCATTCTGTAGTAGTAGTTATTTTCTTAATCTTCAAAATGTAACGCTCGAAGTTATTTCTTTTTTCGTCTTTTTTGCGTTTCTCACATTTTTTCTTTGTTGCTGGCATACCAAACCAATCTCCAAAATTTCCACCGCAGTTTTTGTAATTTATGAGAGCTAGAAATGTCTCTCTTTTTGTCACACTTTTGCATACTTTTTTACAGAACATCGAAAAAATATCAAAAAAAATTGCGCTCCGCTCGCCGTTACTCATGGTTATTACTTTTCAATCGGTTTTTTTTTAAGTGCTTGGTTGAAAACCACTCCGGGTACTATCATAACTAGCATACCTAAGTATATGAAGATGTTGCATATTGGGTCTAAGGCTCGACCCCCCCCGAAAAGTATTTCTGGCTACGGCCCTGGGTACCAGTGTACTCGTCACTACATAGCGGGTTGCAAAAATAATCTACTTAGTAACTGACAGAAATATCACCTAATTCACAATCATACTAATAACGGAAAAAAGCCGATGTAATGAGGACGATAGAACAAAAATCATAAAGTTGCAATTTCGGAATATATGTAACTTATTGAATTTCAAAAGTCAGTAGGGGCGGCAAAAATTTAATAGCCTTCTAGCGGCAAATTTGTAAATCCGCCACTGGGTCGGTAGGTAATAAGTTATTTTCTAATGCCATCTGTAACTTAATGTAAAATTTTGTAGTAATCCACCCATCCAAACTTTCGCATTTATGGGTAATATTAGTGTAATTAATAATGATATTAACAGAGTGAGGAAATACTGAGAGCATCTGTGTTTGCGCACCAGCTTGTGCACTATAATATATAGGCACAAGGCTCTGTTGAGACTGGCCGATATGACCGATATTAGTCTAGATCATTATCATTGTGAAGCTACCGCGATACCTTTTCTACTAACCCTCAATTGCTTAGATCTAAAAGCGCAGTACCCAGCTTTCTTGATTTTCCCGTCCTTGGGTACTCTTGTGTCCAGGAATCCATGGAAACGAGCGCGTCCAGCCTCGCCCATCTCCAGTTTACAGTGGCTGTGACCTTCATTGTGGTCGCTATCACTAGTTGTTACGAAGTTCTCCAGGACTTCGGGCCTGTCGAAGCACCACAACACGTCGGTTTCGCCTGGAAATAGTTTTTAAACGAGTTTTTAGATCTATGATGGTTATCTGTTCAACGATACCTGGTTTTGCGAAAAATAACTTACCAAATCACTGGTTAATACATTTAACTATGTAAGAGAAGCTGTATGTAATATTGTATGTAATATTGGCTTAAGGTAGTTATGATTTTTAATAAAAGGCTAATTTGAATACATAACATAAATTTATTAGTGAAAGTACTTGAATTTAATATTATGTAGGCAAAAATCTTAAGATATTATCTTGGCACATAAATGTTCTCTGCCCTTACTTCTATTGAGATTCATAAAGCAGCCATGATTTAAATACCAAAGTGAATTATTTTTTTTAATCAGTTAACATTGACTGTTTTCCAAATACCTCAACATAAATAGAAAAAAAACATTGCTGTCCTTTTTATTACCATAAAAAGAGGGACGGCAATAATTTTAGGTTTTGTGCCAATGAATGTTAAATCAAAATTATAGTTATTCACATATTAATACTTTCAATGTTAAAGACTTCCAAATTAAGTACAGATATAGTATAAAAAAGAAATACAAAATATTAACAACACTACTAATAATAATGGAATGGAGGCAAGTCCTTCAAGGAGTAAAATATCAATGACTTTTCTAATGTCAACATGATCATAAAATTAAAGTCCTATCATATTCATAATCCTACAAGTCAAGACAATTTTACAGAACACAGTCACACAAAATTTAAATCTATAAAAATTTAATAATTAGGGACAAACACGAAAAAGAGAAACAAAAATAAATAGTCATAATCATAATGTGTCATATCGACGGGTTCCGGGCTATTTGTATTAAGCGACATTTTTGAAACTTTACAGGAGAGCAGTTTAAAGTGTCGATTTTTAGAAAAAAAAATATAACTTTAGCAAATCGCATTATTTTTAAAAAAAGAAGGATTTTATTGTTTTTATATCATATTCCCCATAATCGGATTCATGTTTTTTTCTTATATTCCTATTTTTAACGAAGATAAATGTCGCTTAATACAAAATGACCCATATTTTACTCTTTTTTGTTCCAGGCTAAATGAATTAACCGCCTATGATTATTGTTTCTTATTCCAGGCTAAATGACTTAATCGCCTAGGTTTATTATTTTTAGTTCCAAGCTAAATGATTTAACCGCCTAAGTTTATTATTTCTTGTTCCAAGCTAAATGACTTAACCGCCTAGGCATGCATATAATGGCTCTAAGCTAAGTGCTTTAATCAAAGAGTTGGTCATATTTCAAACCTAAGCTAATTGATTGAAATATGATATCTTATACTTATTAATTAGTTTAAGCGACTGATTTTTTTAAAATAAATTGTTTGTAATCATACTTGAATAATGAAGTTTGCAGAAATTGGCGGTTAAAACATTGATAAATTAAAAGGTACATACATAGGGTATACCTACCTATCTTGTTAATACTTATGAAATGAGAAATAAAACACACAATACAAATTGTTGAAAGATAAGTTTTTAGGGTTTTGCCATCGGTTGCAAAACCCTTATGGGATCACTTTGGGTCTGTTTTGTGTTTTGAATCCTTAATATCTCAGAAACTACTGCAGCTATTAACTTAAAATTTGAAATAATAATACATTTTGTGCGCCCGCACATTTTTATAAAAATAAATGAAAATAAATGAAAAATCAAAATGAAGATTTTCAGTACAAATTTTGAAATCGAAATTTTATGGGTCCTACAGAGTCGAAAGTGGTGTCAAATTAAAGGTATTCGTTTGTAGATTCCAAAATAGTTTTTGAAATTTTGGTAGATTTTATACTTTTTGAAATATTAAAAAAAAGGTCGAAAAAATGACCATTCCCCCCTATCTCCGAAGATTGCAGAGCGATCGATGTGATATACAGGGTGGAATTTTGTAATGCCACCTGGATGGAAAGTACTCTTAATAATGTAGTTAGAAAATTGTACTCAAATAAAACATTCCTTTAATTTTGAAAAGAAACAAAACTGCATTCATAGATTTTCGAAAATTCGCTTGCCACACCCGGGAATCGAACCGACTAAAATCTGTAAAAATTACCCCCTGTACTTTTATTGCATAGATCGTTAGGGTCAATAATAAGGATGAAATCTTTCTAATCAACTTAATAAATTAAATGAAAGGAAAACCATGAAATCTTAAATGTACACGAGTGTGGGGTGGGTTATTCCAATTACTTCGGCAGCATCTCTGCTTGAAGCCTTCGGAAATGATTCAAAGTATGTTAAAACACTAAGATCAAAATTGAAATTGTTCTCCTGAAGAGTTTGCCTTCGCTTTTTGAAACTACCAGTATTCTTTAAATTTTCTACCATCCTTTTCAATACGAACCGAGTTGGTGCCTGTCGGTCTCGATATTTCTGTCCGTACCACCGCAGAGCTAGATTCACATCTTTGTTATTTAAAAAATAAGCTTCAACTAAATCAAATTGTTCTTGATAAGCCATTTTTACCGTGAGACAAATATGAAATAATTTGTAAAAACAATCAAATGTGAATAACAAATGACAATCTATTTTCAAATGTAACATTCCATATTTAAACTATGAGGTAGTTACACGCAGTTATGTTGCATCTAAAAAAGGAGTCTGCATTAGGTACAAACACGTGCTCAATCGTCTTAACTAATATTAATTCGTCATTTTTAATGGATAAATGACGTCAATGATAATTAATTACACACAAGTAAACAGATGGATCTTTAAGTTAAAGTGCTTAACTTGACCCATTCAATTTATAATTTAAGATTTCATGGTTTTCCTTTCATTTAATTTATTAAGTTTGTAAGAGAGATTTCATCCTTATTATTGACCCTAACGATCTATGTAGGTAATTAAAGTACAGGGTGTAATTTTTACAGATTTTAGTCGGTTCGATTCCCCGGTGTGGCAAGCGAATTTTCGAAAATCTTTGAATGAAGTTTTCTTTCTTTTCAAAATTAAAGGAATGTTTTCTTTGAGTACAATTTTCTATCTACAGTATTAAGAGTAGGTACTTTCCCTCCAGGTGGCATTACAAAATTCCACCCTGTATACCAAGTGTTTGTAGATATGGATCTATATTTTACAGGAAAAATATAGAGAAGTATGTCGAAATAATACTTTTTGAAATATGGTCAAAAAGGGCGGGAATATTTTCTAAAGGGGTGACTACCCCACCGAGTTGGGTATCAAATGAAAGGTATTGGTTTGTACATTCCAATACAGTTTTTGAAATTTCGATAGATTTTATACTTTCTCCGAAGATTGCAGAGCGATCGATGTGATAAGTACCAAGTGTTTGTAGATATGGATCTACATTTTACAGGAAAAATATAAAGAAGTCTGTTAAAAATAATACTTTTTGAAATATGATCAAAATAGGGCGGGAAAATTTTCTAAAGGGGTGACTACCCCACCGAGTTGGGTATCAAATGAAAGGTATGTATTGGTTTGTACTTTTTATTACATAGCCTACAGTCTTATTACCTGAAATAATTATTTTCATTCTTCTTCTTTTCTAAACTTTAATATTTATGCAGTATAACAGCTATCATAGTAGTACCAATAACAGAAGCTTTGCTTAGCTTGTGGCTAAATGATGCTGTGTGGATTATCCAGGATACATTACTCTTCTCAAAAATTCTTGGAGCGCTGTGGAACTACCCATTACATACACTACAGAGATTAGTGGGTAGGTAACCTACAATTTTTTTTTCGATTTTTTCAACCTTTTTCACTAATTATGAAATTTAGACGATTTTCAAAACCTGTTTTGAATTGTCCAAATCCATACCTTTGTTTTGATATTACTCTCAATGATAATAGCCCCCATTTGTATAAAAATTTGATTTTTGACCATATTTCAAAAAGTATTGTTTTTACAGACTTCTCTATTGTTTCCTGTAAAATATAGATCTATATCTACAAACGCTTAGTACATTTTACATCGATCACTCTGCAATCTTCGGAGATAAGGGGGGGAATGGTAAAAAAAAAAATTCTAAAACGGTTTTGGAATGTGCAAGTTGGTACCCTTTATTTGATACCTATACCGGTGGGGTAGTCTACCCTTTAGAAAATTATCCCGTCCCTTGTTGACCGTATTTCAAAAATTATTATTATACTGACTTCTCTATATTTTCGTTCAAAATATAGATCCAAATCTACAAACACTTGGTACATTTTACATCGATCGCTCTGCAATCTTTGGAGATAGGGGGGGGAACAGCCATTTTTTTGACCTTTTTCAAAATATTTTAAAAAGTATAAAATCTATCAAAATTTGAAAAACTATTTTGAAATCTACAAACGAGTACCTTTTATTTGATACCACTTTCGATTTTGTAGGTACCATTTAAAATTTCGATTTCAAAACTTGTATTGAAAATCCTCATTTTGATTTTTCATTTATTTATAAAGCGGTACGGGCGCACAAAATGTATTTTTATTTCAAATTTCAAGTCAATAGCTGCAGTAGTTTCTGATATAATTAAGGATTCAAAACACAAAACTGACTCAAAGTGATTCTATAAAGGTTTTGAAACCGATGTCAAAACCCTAAAAACAAAAGAAAAATTTATTCAGTAACAAAAAAAGGTTTATCTATAGAACCAAACGAAAATAATTCCTTTTAAAAATAATCGCAATAAAAATGAACATATTTACGAGCATTTCTTTAGTTTTAATTTCTTTACATAATTTCTTCTATATTTTTTCTTACTTAAGAAAGTCTTATTTTGCATGCTATATTTGACGACCATCACGTTTGAAGTGACAAAATCTAACATTTCATGTACAGAGCTAAATGTATGGACCGACACTGGGTATGAATCTGACAAAGAGGCTAAATGTATTAAACGACATTCTTGTATATTTATAAGATAAAGCTAATTGTATTAAGCGACACTGAATAAGAATTTAACAAAGAGGCTAATTATATGAAGCGACACTGGATAAGAATTTAACACAGAGGCTAATTATATGAAGCGACATTTCTATATATTTATAAGGTCAGGCTAAATGCTTTAACGTACGTTACCTGTGAACTGTTGCTCCAGGAAAAAAAGTTTAAACGACTGTCTGGTATTTGGTAGTTAGCATAAGTACACAGTTCCTAAATTTGTCAATATTTTGTGTTGCTTCATACATTGCAGTCCAAAATGGGCCCCAAAAATGCGGTTGTATTAAGCGACAAAAAAGTGCTCCGATCGTCACCAAACCCAGCTCAAACGACGCAGAAAAATTTGCTGATTCCAAATATGTATAAAAGTCTATATCGCCCAGAGTGTCGCTTAATACAATTAGCCCGGAACCCGTCGATATGTATGCCAATTTAGACCAACTGGATGTCCCTAATTTTCTGGACTTTAAATCTAAAAAAATCACAAAGACGAAACATAACAAAAATAAATGGTCATAATAACATAATGCTTCACAAGAATGCCAATTTAGACAAACTGGATATCCCTTGTTTTTAATCAATATTAGTATAAAATCAGTCACACATTATTCAAAAAGCTACCAGACACATCACAGAATTACTTTATCAAGCTAAGTAAGTAAAAGTACAAAGCTAAAACCCTAAAACCATCCTAAAACAACTAGAAAAGCACCAAATATGCAAAGTAGTTATTTCTAAAATACAGTGATTATGATTGAAGATCAGCGGACTTCATTAATCAACTGATCACATATTCTGGTCAATTCCTCATTGTCCCGAGTTTTCTGGGTCACAGATTCATGAAGTGAAGCAATAGTTATCTCGTGCTTTTTTATTATAGCATTCAGCTTTGTTACTTCTGCATTATGATTTTTCTTTATATTATCCAGTGTTTCGTTTGCATTAGCCAGCTTATCCTCAGTTGCCTGCTTCAAACTATTGTAGAGCGACTCGTATTTCTGCATGCCAGCTTCATACTCAGCTAATTTTTGTTCAAATATCTTTTCGCGGTCCTTGGTTTCAAGTATCACACTCTTGGCTCTCTCATACTTCGATAGTAGGTCATTAAATGAAAACTCCATACTAGTAAGATGAGTTAATGCCTGGTCCCTCTCTATGGTCAACCTTTCAACCATTTCCATTGATCCTACCTTCTCTCGTTGTTGTTCTCCAATCAGAGAGGATATTGTTTTTTCGTATTCTTCCATTACAATACTCATTTGCTTGTTTGATATGGTTTTATCTTGGTTTTGTTGAACTAACTTATTCTCTCTGTCCACCAAGTTTTCATTTTCTTCTGTTAGTTTCTTTACCTTTGCTTCTAAGCTTTCAATTTTTCTTTGATGATGATGTTCCCCATCCTGCAACAGTGATTTCAGTTCCCTATTCTCTTGTCTCAGTTGTAGAACTTCTTGGTCTTGCTTCTCAAGTATATGCCTCAGGGATTGAAGTCTATCTCCTTGTTGAGAGGAGTAATTTGGAAAACGGGGACTCCTAGGTGCAGCAACAGGGGGTGTGCTCCCAGCAATGTTAATCAGTTTATCTGTTCTCACTTGTGTAGGAGTAAGAATAGCAGAAACACTCCTTACAAGAGCCCGAGGTTGACTCACACTTGGCTTGGTGGCTTCAGAATTGACAACCGGAGGGACTACTTGCATAGGTTTTTCCTTGATACAGGTGGAGCTTACAGATGCAGTAGATTGTGATTGCTTGGGGGTGGCTGCATCAATGGAGATAGAAATAGCACTTCCAGTTTCATAACCACCGTCAGCTTCAGTAGAATCTGATGGTGATTCAGGATTGGTGCTGGTGCTGCCATACTTCCTGGCATACAAGGGGTCAAACTTTACAAATAGGCTTTCCTTGCCTCTGTCTACCAGATTATGATTGCGGTTAGACCCTGCGCACTTGACCAGGTAGTCCAGACTTGTTGCATCAATGAACATGTCATCATAGTTGGGAACCTCTTGCATAGTCACATTGCAGATGCTATCAAAATCCGTTCCGGTGAGGAAATCACTCGTAACGTCCGTCTGCTCCTCGAGATCGTTGGATAACTTCGGCGAAAGTGCCATAAGGTCATCCACTGATGATACTGGTGTCATGAAACTATCGTCAGTAGCGACACTGCTAGCACGGGTTGACAGCATTTGCACTTCTTGAGCACTGTTATCAGGAGTGGTAGTACGTCCCAAAAGGCTTTGAAACCGAGAATAAATACTGCTTTTGTTGTTCTCGTGGAATCCCGGAGAGTAGTTGTTCAATAAAT
Organism: Eupithecia pulchellata; assembly: GCA_963931895.1. Lineage (NCBI taxonomy): Eukaryota > Metazoa > Arthropoda > Insecta > Lepidoptera > Geometridae > Eupithecia > Eupithecia pulchellata. Next base: position 5,447,059 of record OZ007537.1, read on the forward strand.
TTGAGAACATTCGAATATTTTTTTTTCTGGTTGTAAGTATCCGAAACAAATACCACGATTCAAGCGAAAACTCTGAACTAGATGGTCAGGCAATTTATGCAGTTACTTAAACCTTATGCGAGTAAAATATCAATAGTTCAGCAAAAACTTAGATTCCCAGTTTGTAGTCAACGGACATTTTATTTTGACATCGCTTCGCTCGACTTGTGAATGAACCGGAACTTGGGTATGGTTGGACGTGTAGAATTAAAGCCATCGCGCCTGGCAAGAATTCGTACGTCCAAAAAATTTGAACTGTCAAAATGACAATAGCCACAATACTTATGAAAGGTACAGTCATAAAATTAATTCGCGAAGTTTTACTTTGGGCTTCTGTTATGTAAATACTAATAAAAAATAACAAAATAAAACAATTATTTTCTCAATTAATAAAAAACACTTATTTTACATATATAAAAATCTGAAAGGATATTGTTGCTGACATTATTAACTTGATATACCTGATACGCAAGATAATGTTTGCTGTTGACTGTACCTATTTCAATACATAGGTAAGGTACATAATGAATATTTTATTTTATTGGTTGTTAGATTCCTAACATTTTAATCTCCAGAAAACTGGAACTAACTTAATTTTATGGCTTAAATTTATGAAAGTACCTACCTGGTCTAGCTATGAGGATTGGATCAGATTCCCATAATTCTTTCATTTCTTGTCCGAATAGCTTAAATTCTTTTTTAAGTTCCTTAAAGCCCAATTTCATGTGTTTGAAGTTTGAAATATTCTCTGCGGTTTGGTAACCACCTTTCCTATCCTTTTCCCAGAATAAGCTTCGCCGAGAATCGATAAGCACTGGATATAAATTCACATTTTTGTACACTGCTTGTCTAAGTACTAGACGTTGTCCTTGATTTCTCATGAAATTGAAAAACGAGTATGATCTAAACAATGCCATTGTTTTAGCTCTAGGATTTATTTAGCGCATTTTATGAACATAAATTTTTGATTTCCTTCTCAGTTTCTTGACTTGTAAATATTATCATAACCTCAATCAATTTTTGACAATGACATGATACTAAAAGTCAAAGTGAGATTACTACATGCCATAGATTAAGTATAATACATGCATGATGTTCTTCGAAAACAAATCATAACTATTCTTATTATATTAGGTATGCATCCATTGTAGTAGGGGTTTCTTTGGCCCTCAAGAAATACCATGCTTTGGCCGCCGCCGCGACGCGACGACGGTGTGCTAGTATTTGCATACCCATGTTCTTATGATAATATAAAATCCATTTGATATTATCTACCGAAACCTGAAAAAGATCGACAATAACCTTCCAGCTATCATGGAATTACGCTATTGGCAACAACTGCCAAGCTCTCTGAAAGTCTTCTATCTCGTCGGTTAGTACCTTGTTAGTACCGTCGCCCACAAACTGCTTAGCAAACACTCACTGGCCTTATCCTAAAAATGATTGCGTCTCCCACACCAGCAGCCATCATTTGGGTGGTTGGGTCATTTCTCCGTGGACGAAGCTGCTATATCGCAGTCTCACAGCTGGAGTGCCACGAGGGAATTACTTGTCTGCTGTCCTGTGTGAGTATTTAATGCTCTCTACACAACATTTGGTTCCCCCTGACACTATTGCTCAAGATATACCACCTCTGCTGCCAATAGGCTAAAGAACAGCTTTTGAAAAGTCTACAAGGCCATCGAAGCGACAACCTGTGACTCGGGAAAAGTTTATCACCATTAGGGCAAGCACGGCCTTTCTTCTTTAAGGTAGAATAGAGAAAAATTACGTCACTTTGTCATCGAATGCGTAAATTATTTCAAATTAATTTCTTCTTCTTCAATAATGTACGCAATGTATGGCGGTGCGATGCCATTATTGTCTATTCTACCCTAGAGAACAATCCCCGTGCTTGGCCTACTGGTTGAAGCCAGAAAAAAAATACTATATTTTGTTTCTTACCCGCATTTGACAACGTAGAGTAGAATGTCAAAGACCAAGAGAATCAGCTGTTTGTTTTCGTAAACTCAGGTTTTACTTTCACTATCGCATCGCACACTGATACATAGATTAATGTACAATCCACATCGACGCCACGTAACATATTGAGTTAGAAAATAGGTGCGTTGATCGCGCTGTATTCCGCTATAGTTCAGTGAAATATGAAATAAAATCCTAGCCAAAGAAATGGGAATGGAAAATCATCTTGTCGGTGTGGTAAGCTTTAGAAATATTTTTCATTGTTGAATTTATTATTTAACTGAGGCACAGACTTACTTGTACTTAGTTTTCATGACCTTGAGATCAATGGATATAGTATTTTCTATTTTCTGGTAACTACAGCTAACATTATTTTACAACAAAGCCGTGTGGTACTTTGAATTACGAACGGGAGGTGTCCAGCTCTCCCGGGAAGTTGTGGGTTGAGGCGACTAAGGGTTGGTGTTACGCACTCTAGGGCCTATTATGATGCTTTTACGGGAAGGCCTATCCAGCTGTACACTGATTACAGATAATGATAAATGATTGATAACATTAAACAAGCATTATTAAAGTTTGATAAATAAAATAGAGTAAAAGTTAACTCGTAAGGGTGTGATAAGCATGAAATATTTTATACATTCTCCATACTTACCACAGATACTCAAATGTGACAAAGTTAAATCTTATTAGTTTTTGATATAATTTATCAATATTTTGATTTGATAAGTCATGATAAGATTGGGTAGGTATGTCTAATAATAATAATAGTTAAGTAATAAATAATCTCAAAACTAATAAGAAGGCAAAAATCACTTAAGTCATGGTAATTACATTTGGTTTGGTTATAAAACAGATAATTATTGTTATATTTATTCTGAATGGACATGTTATCATCATCACTGGATCAGTTAAATGGGCTGGCAGAAGTTATTGTAAATATCTTTAAAGACAAAATAGTTATGTGACAGGGTTTGTAAATATTTGTCTACAGGAAGGGGACGCATCCGAGTACCTCTATCCACCAGAGTTACTCAAAAGGCTAGACTTTAGCAAGAGTCCAGCCACCTTTAAGCCCAAGATCTCTGCAGCTGAACCTGGTGAGGATTGGATGGTGGTGCGGCCTCTCCAGCGCTCTGATTACAATAAGGGCTTTCTGCGACTCCTTGGCCAACTGACCAGTGTTGGCAATGTGTCTAAGAAGCAGTTTGATGGTGAGTAAACATTGCCATATGAAAATTTTCTCCAATAATTCAAATTAATGCTTCATTGCATTGCAGGATATACTACTTCTGCCATGCAATGGAGCATCATAATGTCACTATTAGACTTGACACTGATGGAAACTAATCTTGGAATAACACAATCTGATATGCTTTATCTTTTAATTAGCATATTCAAGTTATCCAGCTTAGAATGTTTCAAATTTGTTAGAATTCAAGTTTGTTAGAAAAAATTGTTAGAATGTTTGAAAAGGTATTCAATCCATTCATAATATTATTACAAATAGACATAAAGGAAGATATCCATAGCCTATGGATACCTTCCTGTATCTGAGGTCAAAGAAGCTTTATTTTCTCATAAAAAATATAGAAGTTCACTTATAATGAGAATAAGTAATTCTTACAAAAATGTTCAACAACATAATGTTATTACCTCTAGGACTTTATATCTACTTACAAGCCCTTAGCCCTTGATACATATGGACCATAGGTAGAATAGAATAGAAAATACTTTATTATACCACACAAAGAAAGAAAACATTACAAATAGACAAGCTTAAAGTTAAGAAAATATAAAGGTGACAGGGGCTAAAATCTGCTAATTAAAAGAAACTACCTAAAAAAAACGAACTTTTTTAATCCTAATAAAAATGTGTATGTTAAGCTGTGGAGATAAGGGTCAATATGCTATTAAAATCTTCAAAATCTAGCTTTCACTTCGCTTTCAGTTTGCCTTGCACAGCCACTGAGCAAACTTTATATTTCGTGGGTGTTCTGGATGTTTTATATAAATAGTAATAATATCAAGTAATAATAATGTTTTGATTATATGTAAATTAGTTATAATAGTACCTATCCATAACACAGATTCTGCCTAGGACTAGGTAATAACACTGTAGGTATACTGTGTCAATTGTCCAGTATTACTTACTATAGCAGCGGGCGAATTTCGCTAAGTTTCATTAAAAAATATATTTATCAGAGGTCTGCACTTCTCATCAAAACGATAAAATCGTTCACGCTTTCGCATAATAAGGTTTTGTGTGGAATGCGATTTTAAATCAGACACCGGGCGACCTTGGCGAAAACTGGCGTTGTTTATGATAATGACCTTTCGGTTAGCCGTTCTGTCGATTTCCTGGTTCCTGTTCTTTGATTGTTTATTATGGAACTATAATCGCAATTGACATCTTTTAATAACATAGGAAACCTACTATAGGTACCTAATTCATATTTAGCATAAACATGATCTTTTTATTTCTAAGCCAAACCTTTATAAGAGGGATTTAATCCTGAACTTGATATCGATTAGTAGTATCAAATAGCGAGTGTGTTTATTTTGTCGCATATTAGCTGCTTCGATTTTATATTATTTGCTTTGATTTTATTATATCACATCACCTCAACCCGTAACTACCAGATGATTACACAATGCACAGAAAATACACAAACACGGAGCAATTTAATGCAGATTATATAATATATTTGTCTCGCGGCGGAAACCGAACCCGCTACTGTGTTTCAGGCGGACCTTGACGAGTTTTTTATTTAATTTTTTACTTGATCCGTGAACTATTACGTGACGTTGGCAAAAGCTTCCTGAAATCCAAAAAAGAGGAATTTAATTGCCATATAGAAAAAAAAGATCCTGTTTTTGTTTACAGACAGATTCACGAAGATGAAACAGGCTGGGGGCTACTACGTGACTGTGATCGAAGACACGCGGAGCGCCATGCTGATCGGCGCAGCGACTCTCACTGTTGAGCAGAAGTTCATCCATAACTGCGCATTGGTAAGCATTCCAAAGAGTACAGTAGGCGGCCTTATTGATTAAAGCAATTTATTTCAGCCAACCTTAGAAATAGTATATTAGGTGTTTTGATTGTTGAATTGTTATTTTGTTGTTTTTACAGCGCGGGCGGTTAGAAGACGTTGTTGTGAACGAAACCTACAGAGGAAAACAGTTGGGTAAACTGTAAGTGCAAACAATTTACTTTTGTAATTTAAACCTTTGCATACTAGTCATATGGTTTGGTTTTGTTTGACAGAGAACCCCTTTAAGTCGACAATCAACGTTGTATGATACATTGCGACTTTCACTATTAATTAGCACCTAGCTTTCATAAACGAGGTATCGTAAATTCTACCTCAGTATTACCCAAATAGGGTTTAAAATCAAATGTTGTTTACAGGATCGTAGTGACGGTTTCCCTTCTGGCTCAAGAGGTTGGCTGCTACAAAATGTCTCTGGACTGCAAAGACAAACTGATCAAGTTCTACCAAACACTGGGCTATAAGATGGAGCCTGGCAATTCTAACGCTATGAATCTGAGGTAATACTTAAATACTATAAATATTTATTTAAATTAAATGGTACCTACTCGTGAAGCCAAATGATAATTACACGTGCTTCGACAACCGTTATGCTAACGCGATGATAGCCTTACAATTTCTATACTTTTTCTTAGTTTAAAAGGTACATTATTTATCTGTTCTTTTCAGATTCGAGGAGGATCCATCTTGACAATTAGCCGCTGGGCCATCCGACCTGCGCTCAAAACTGTAAGTAAACGCGAACCACCGAGCACATGTCAGCGTTACACGCATCGCTAGCACCACATCAATATAGGCCTTCGCCACACTTGGTGGAAATCCCGACGCCGAACTTCCGTGCGTTAAAACATTGAACATGGAACGACCGATCTTACGCGTAGTTTGTCTGTTATTAGTCATTTAGATGTAATAACATATTGGCGTTCCGACGTGGAAGATCCGCGACGGAACTTCCGCCGAGTGTGGCGAAAGCGATAATGTAACCTTTTTTTACATCATTTGAGGGTAGTTTAGTTCAGATACGGCGGAAGTTGCGCGGATGCAAGTCTTTTTGTGATATTGTAAGGTCATTTTCTATACTAATATTATGAAGAGCAAAGATTAGTTTGTTTGTTTATTTGAATTGAATAAATTCCGAAACTTTTGGACTTATTTCAAAAATTATTTCACCGAATCCTAAATTTGACCCTGATAAACATAGGCTATAGAATATTTTCAAAAAAGTTAGAGATCCGTGAAAAATTAAAATATTTGTCAAATAACCGTGCAAAGCCGGGACGGATCCAACAAAAAAAAATCGCTGTTCACACAAGGCAAGGCACATCCTTGTGCCAATGATAATGAGGTCCCGGATTTTATTCACAGGTCGGTCTTTATACCTACTAGTAAATTTGCATAGTTAATCCGCGAAATAGCATCCGCACGGATTTCGCCGTGTCTGATTAACTCCTAACTATAACCTGACCTTTCCATCCACTGAAAAACCTTATGACTACATACAGCGAATGAAGGTATAGTCAACTTAAGATCCAAATCAGCGCCCCCACATAATTTAATTTATTATTAACATCATTTGAACAAAGGAAATTTCATAATTTCATGAAGCAGTTGTGATACTTATTATAAGATTTTTTTAATGCTTCTTTTATAGTTTCAATTTGTCGAGGCAAAGATACTATAATAGAGTTTGGTGGCCAAAACGAGCAAAATTCCCTTTGTTTAACGCAATTATAAAATAAAAAGAAGTGGGGGCGCTGATATGGGTCGGGTTAGCCGCCCTTTAAACGCAATAGGTAAAAGACACGTTCGGATTCTATTAAACATACTGATAGATGGGTCAGGTTATTATTTAAGACTACGTTGGTGTACCATCAACTTAGTAGGTATTCTACCAGTTTTGTTCAAAAATACAAACATTGTTAAAGAACCAAAACATTGCATTGACCACTTTTCACTTGGTACCTACCGATCTTATTATCATGTTTGTTTCATAATTTCATTTATTTGCTATTTTGGATAAAATTTACTGTTCGTTTGTAGTTAATCGTGTGTGTGACTAAACCTCGGTAGTTTGTGGATACTGACAGAAGCAGGGTCAATTGTTCTATCTATCAAAAGTTGTAATTCACAAACCAATAGACGATATTTTGACTCTTTTGGTATTTGTGTGATTTTGACAGTTGATAGGGTGTTCAATTGATTTTGGATGTCCTGGCACATAATGTTAGATTTATTTTGAAGCTTAGCTTTTTTGTACTTTGTTATCTAACACTAGTGTCGATTTTGTTGCATTTTGTTGGGTGCTTTTAGAGAATTACAATTTCTATTCCATCTTGTTCTAGAAATGTGTTGTATCGTAGTTGTTTTACAAATAATGTATAATAGAACAAGGTTGTTGTAACTTCAGTCGTATTACAAAAAAAATGACAGAATCTACATGTTTACTTCTACATTATGTTTCATTGGCATCTTCTAACACTCAACTATAGTTGTGGTAATTTAAACATCACAAAATTCTATAACATAGTATAAATAATTTGAAGTATTTTTAATACTGATTTTACAGCAAATCATAAAAAATTGCATTCATAGCTATGAAACAAGAATCAGTAATTCCTTATCTAATCTTCAGAATTAATTCACGGCTTGCGTTATCCACGTTTATTATTATGGCTGCAATTAAAATGTACTTCAAATGTATATTATTCAAAGTGATAAAGATTTACAAATAGTTTAAGAAATTATTTTTGTACTTACCTATTTGCTTATTAAAACTTTTTTGCTATGTTGTTGTTTTATTAGATTCAGATGAATAACACAGCAAGGGAACACTTTCATTGGACATGTCGATAATAAATCGCGTTTTGGAGAAGCGCCGTATATCGCTAGCCTATGAAAATGGTCTTTTATTTCAATAAATACCATGGATTTAACTACTATGCTGAATTCTATAATTTTATACATAACTATACAATATTTTAAGTACAATATAATGTATTTTGTCAGAACATATAAAGTGGTTCTTTATTTCAATAATTACCATGGATTTAACTATAAGCTGAATCCTATAACTTTATCCGTAAAATATTTTATAATAAGTAAAATATATTAAAACATTGTCAGAACATAAAGAGAGATAAAAATACTTTAAAAATAAACTTTAAATTAAGAGGGAAACTGACAAAGTCAGATTCCACTCAGCATGTGCTATGGCAGAGCAGATCATGCCATAGCGCTGGTTTCTCTTGGGGACCGTGTTGTCCACACTATACAAACAAATAAAACAAAATATACAAATAAAGATTAGTAAGTAGGCAAAAACTGGGTGGACTCTCGCCTGACCACACCAATCTTACAAGAGTCTGGGCAATATTGAAGATCCAAACTACTTCTAATGGAGATATAGAAGTAGTTTTCATACTATGTATAGGAGTATAGGTAGAAATCTAGCGGAATAAAAACGTTTAAATACTTTATACTTTTTATTTACAGAAGTGTAAATGTAGCGGATAGAATAAAGAGTTCGGTAACCACACAATTTCAATATCGTTTTGGTACACTCCGTCCGCACGTTTATTCTTTGACTGAATCAAAGAATGCTATATTTTATGAACTCTTGTTTCTTTTCAAAGAAAGTAATGCGAATCTGTTGGTTTGAAAAATATTGGGTATAACGAGAACTTCGATATTTATCGATTTAAGATTACGTGTGTGTAAAAAATCGCATCTTTCTTTAAGTCAAAGAAAATAAACGCGTGGACGGAATATAGTTTTTAAAAAGCATAGATAGAAGACAATCGGATAGAGACGGTATATATTATGTGCGTTCAATCTGTTAAGCTATTAATTTTCATTAAAAAAAATTAGATATCTTGATTCAGGCGAGGATTCCCGACATAACCATTCTTTGTGGCGCCTCGGCGAGTATGAGCAAGACGGCGCGCAGGCCGCCGAATACGATTTTGTTGATATTTAGATGTTAAAAATATTATCTAGTGATGCACTGTGTAATAACGTTTGCAATTTTTTTGATTTACATTTTGTGTTTTATTAATTTTTCTATATAGAACAAGGTTGTAGGCATGGATTTATGAAAAGTAAGGATAGCATCCTGTCAAATCAAACTTGAATCCTAACAATGGCGGAATGACATTGAGTGTCATTGTATATCGAGATGCGAACTGAAGAAAAATTTACCCATATTTTTTATAAATATTCTTCCTAATAATTGTTTACAAATGAATATGTAGATTATAAAAAATCTACGTAGGTACTGCTTTAGCCACGGTCATCGTCTATTAGACCTACTTTTTATAATTTTCAATTTACGCCAGCGCTTTATGGTGCTAACTGCAGTGAATTTGATTATCCCACAAGCACAGAACAGAACACTGTACTTTCCCGGGATAGGGATTTCAAATAGTAACGTATTTGCTAATCGAAGAAATTTCAACAATATCTGATCAGCCCTCAGTGTATTCCAACTCTCCGTTCACTGTCTAATTTTAGTTTGAATAAATTATTCTTTGTGCCTATTAACTGGCTGACTTTTTTCTGCCTGATGCTTCGCATGCGTTGTTCCTATGGAAATGCCTAAACAAAAATCAAATAAAAATTAATTATTTAAAAGTGGCAATAAGCAGCCATATATTATTATTACGATTGTTACTAAGAAGATCAATTAAACGTTCCTAATAATGAAAAAATATACATTATTCTTATTATTCATTGTTTGATAAATAAGAAATAAAAATTTATGGATACATAAATATTATTAATTTTATTAGCCCAAATTCTTATAAATGAAAAATCTTAATGCACACTGCATGCTATACTAGATTAAGTGGGATTCCAATTATTTTCATTGTGAGATTCTCTGATTACAGTGATTACCTATACGAATTCAATTTAACTTCAAATTTTCATCACCTAGAAATCTGAAAAAATATTGACTATTAGTAATGCCCTGCGGCTACCTATAATCTCGATATAACATGACATGTTATCTGCGTAGCGTCAGTAAAATTATTATTAAAATGGGTTCAGCTATTTTGGAGGTTAGCTTAAATAATCACTGTAATAATTCGTCTATCAAAAGCTAAGCTATTGTTTTGATATTACAAACAGAAATTTAATATCATAATTATATTTCAAATAATACATATTATTACCAGAATGATAAATAAATGCCTATTTACCTGATTCATAATTTAAAGTCAATAAAATATGAGAATTGAAACTTATTTAATATACTCCCACATTTACCGGAAAATTTACATGTTTACATGTTGGCAGCACTGGCTAGATTTTGTGCTTCTATTTTGATTATTTTTGTTCATAATAATTTTGCGTCAAATCAAAGAAATAAGTTGGTGAAATTAGAAATTTACCTAGGAAATGTGATCCGGTGTTTTTTATTGACAAACCTATTGTGATTTTTGCAACATCTGACCACACAAGACGGCGTTTTCCATTTATTTTGGTTTGTTTACAATGGGGTTCATCAGTTGGTGTATAAAGCCGTAATGGCGATGGCCAGCATACTATTTGATTGATTGGCATGCTTGCTTGATTGGAGTGCTTCGTTTTATTTTTTCCTGATACTCCTTCCGTACTTATTTATAGTTTCATGGTTGTAGGTATTAACTAAAAAAAAAAATTGACAGAACCTACTTGCAGTTAGCTCAATTGTTTCAATTGTAAATACTATTTTTTATTTAGTTAGATCATTGTAATTTTATTTGTTAAAAAAGGCTTTTGCCCTTTTTTTAAAAAATAAATCTATTCACAATGATCATTTAAAGGTTAATTTAGAGGTAAGTTTATGATTTACCTATTTCTATCAGGTGGAATGACAACAATTGTGTTTTTGTCTATGTACTAGAAAATATATTCAACTTTAATATGTATGAATTTTAAAACTATAGGCCTTATAGTAATTGAGGTACGGTCAGTTAAAAATCCCGAAATCCGGGAATCCCCGCCTTAAGCTGATAAAGACAAAATGGTTTCCATATTATACAGTAAAATATTTAAAATTCTTAGCGTTAGTCATTGCGTACATACAAATATTTTCTAATACCTATCACTTTGGGCCTCTCACGGGATACTCACATCAGATTTCAATAACTTTATATCTTTAGGCTTACAAAATAAGCACTAGACTATTAAAATTTCATACAGTTAATTATTATAATAAAGGAAATAAATTATTATTGATTTTCTCTTCACTTCAATTCTTCATCTATATGAACACCATGTAGCCGATATATCAACATTCCAAACAATATGTTTTCTGCTAATTAAGTATAAAAAGTTAGTTGTAATTACAAAACGACAAGTATGCGACAGAAACCTATGGTAGGGTTTTAATAGAAGACAAACGAGAGGAACACGGTCATTACACATCACGTGCTTCTATTGCAATAAGACATTCTATCAATATTTTGTAAGGCAATCCATTACGCCCTTTAGAATTATACATTCATCAGGTAACCTTAATAGACTAAAGTCTACTAAACAAAGTGACCGACTTTAACAGTGCATTATTCCGTATTAACACACTTGTTAAAAATGTGTGCAGGCATCCCCGATTAAAAATTTATCAGCCTATAGAATCTAGTCTCGTTTGAGCTCATTGGTGCATCAATTAACGATTGTTCCCTAAATTAGTTCATATGGAATGATTTGACTAAGGACATGTAAAGACAGATACATAAAACAAAGGTGCAGTGAATTGATTTTAGTTTTTTCAATAACCAAGGAAAAAGGAAAGTTTTAAATGATTTTTTTTCTAGGACTGTTTAAAATACATTTACTATAAACTAATTTGTTAATGGTTTATAATTCTTGGCTACGTAAATAAAATGTATACAAAATAAAATATAGCTAAATTAGAAGAAATTTCCAAATCAGATAAAATGTTTAGACCAAGTTTTAAGTTGTATGGCATTATCTTTACTTCGTCATAATATGCAATACACGTTACGTTTAAGGTGCACGCACATTATACCAACCCCTGTACATAACATAGAGCCTAAAGCTACCGCCACATGTAAAAACATCGCGTGACATGCCAAAAACACAAATTGACGTCGTACGATAAACAGATGCGTCGGCAGTCCACATGAATACAATCACAAAACGCGCACACGACTTTATATTGAACTAGCGACCCGCTACGGCTTCGCACGGGTGCTTTGCTGATTCAGATTCAGATTCAATAACTTTATTTCTTTAGGCTTACAAAATAAGCACTTAGACAAGTCAAATTTCAAACAGATACAAAAACCTTCCTCTTGAATCACTATCTATTAAAAAACCCGCATCAAAATCCGACGCTTTAAAGATCTAAGCATACATAGGGACAAACAGACAGCGGGAAGCGTCTTTGTTTATACTATAGTGACACGACACCTTGTGTCCATACAATAGAAGCACTGTTCTCACGATGGCAGATTACATCATAAGGAAAACGTCGAAGGGATAGCCCTAATAAAATTGATTCCCGAATCACGCAAATACCACATTCGAAAGATATCTTGTATTGGTTATAATAACCAGAATAAAGCTCTAGCTAAACCTATGCTTTAAATATATCCAGTCGGTGAAACCTACGCATAGGAATAAGGCCCATTATCGTTTGGTCTAGAATTGCGGGGCGGTGGTGATTTTAGTGCCTAGTTTCATGGGACCCTGACCGCGCGCCGAGCGACGAGCTTCCATCTCGCGTTGTCTTTGCAGTTTACGCTCCTCTCGCTTTCGTCTTAGCTCTTCCATTTTAGATGCGTTGTTTTCTGTGGAAAATAATTCACTATAATTGATTAGTATAAACTGTAGAGTATTTTATTTTTAAAAAGGTTGATGGACAATACTATATTCAAAACTCTTACACCTGAAACAGTTTGTTCGTAATTACGTTGAATCATATAGAAGGTAAATGAAGCGTTTCCAATGTGGTTACATTGAATGGAGATACACAATCGGCTACAGCTGGTTCCTGATTGGACAAGTACCTATGCCCCACTATACACAATCATACTTTAGTATTTACCTCTCTACTAATAGTCATCATTAAGGTCGCAAGTAGTATAAGCATTAGACCGAAATACACAAACAACTACAAGTAGCGGCACGTAACTTGAGCGCTGAACGATACGTGGAGCGGATATCTGCGCATGTGTACTGTCGCGCACGCAAAACAATTATACCTTTAATTAATGATTGGCATTACTAATTAATTTTATTAATTAATTATCAATTGTTTCAATAATTGTAAATACTAGTTTTAATTATTTTATTGTATTTGTAATTTTTTTTGTTAATAAAGTATTATTAGCTAAATAATGTTAATGACATTATTTTTATGTCGAATTCATATTGTCGTGGTAGTCATATTCACTTTAAAGTCACAAAGAAACTTAAAAAACTAAATTTAACAAACAAATTCAAACTTAACAGAAAACAACAACAATAACAATAAAATTAAGAACGGGACTGTACTACTGGATGTGCGCGGAGCGTCGTCGTATCAGAGCTAGGAACGTCATGCGACTGGAGTGGAGAGCCAATCGGCGCTAAGCACGCCCGCCCTTCATCCCGCTAGCTCCCCTCAGGTACCTTATTTTTTACTTCTGCGCAATAACGGTCAGCGCTCGAGTTACGTGCCGCTACTTATACAGCTGGTTCCTGATTCGACAAATCATCATCATCATCAGCCTATAATAGTGCTGGACCTCAAGGCCTTATGAGAGCCATAGATGGCATTACTCATCATTTGGGGGTTAATGCCCATAATCCCCACGCTGGGCATGCGGGTTGGGGATCGCAGTTCGATGGAGTTGTTCTGCAGAGGGTGCTGCTACCCGCCCCCGTTGTGTTTCCCTTAGTCGCCTCTTACGACACCCACGGGAAGAGTGGGGGTGGTGAAATTCTATGCCGGCACCGCACGGCACCGAGCTACACATCAGCTACAGCTGGTTCTTAATTGGACGACTATGCCCCAGAATCCACCATCATACTTTACTATTTACGACTCTAACACCGATCATTAAGGTCACAATTCACAAACCGTCAGCATTCTCCTCGATGGGTTCGAACTCGCCGTCTTCCCAGCCGCCGAGCGAGTCGTTGCTGTTCTGATGCGCGGCGGGGCGATGCTCCAGTCTCGCGCTCGGCACGCTCCGGACGTAGGTGGCGTTGGCGTTGTTCAAACCAGCGTCGTTCCACTGTGAGTTGTTCCATGTTTCAGACGGACTGACCAGTTCCGCTTCGGCGCTCTGTGAATAACAAAGAATGGGTTAAATAAATATGTGGGTCGTTGTCTATTTTTATTAATAAATAAATAATGCTGGGCAACTCACACAGCATTATTATTATTATTTTCATTAGTTAATGACTGGAGTTTTTTGGATACTAGAATAACTTAATATTTCAAAAACGTACGAAAGCTATTACATGAATTTCAAGAACTGTTTTGAGATTTCATTAAATACGCATCCCCTCCTATTTTGAGCATTTTTCAAAAAAGTATTGTTTGGAGATTTCTGTATTTATTTTTCCTGTAAATAAAATCCATATCTACAAACGCTGATTACATATCAGATGGCTCTACAAACTTAGAAGACAGGAGAGGGATGGAAAATATTGCAGGCTAATACGAAACATTTAAAACACAATGAAACGACGGTTACCGTTCAAATTAGCTCGTAAAATTAGTTAAATAGTTAAATTACCGGGAGGGATGGTAAAGGGGTTCGAAGATATTTGTTCGAAGCCTGGTTTAGTGCCACGCCGTCATTTTGTTTTTTTTTTCAATATAGCGGCGCACTATTAAACCTACATAGATAAATTAGGAATATTTAAACAAACTACTAGTCCTAAAGCGTCACATTTCGACGACCAATGTGGCGCGGTGGGCGAAGGTCCGCCTGCGACGCAGGAGATTGCGGGTTCGATTCCCGCCTCGGGACAAATATTTGTACGATCTGCAGATATTTGTTCAGGGGTTCTGGTCGTTTTCTATGTATAATAAAAAATATCTATCTATTTAATAATGTTGTATTATGTATATCAGTCATCTAGTACCCATAACACAAGCTCTGCTTAGCTTGGGGCTAGATGATGCTGTGTGGATTGTCCAGCATTATTATTATTATTATTATTTCAGAGTGATCTGCAAAAAAGATAGAATTTGAATAATTAATAATATTGTGCGTAAGAAACATTTAACAATTGACTTTTTTAAGTTTATTACCATTGATCTTTTTTTAACAAATAACTTTGTAACGTGACACTTTAGAAATATGGTGACCATAGTTTTTTTAGTATTTGTATATTATGAGAAATATAGTGCCGTCATCTTGAAAAAAAAAAAAACAAAATTCCTGACGGTTAACAAAGCCAAAATCTTCGTACCGCTATATCTCCCTATTTCAAAAATTATGAAAAAACGGTTACTCTCCACATTAGCTCGTAAAATTAGTAAAACAGTTACCGGCTGTTCCTGTAAGGTCCCCCACTCATCATTATCCCACTCGTCTTCGCAAAGCGCCGCTAACGTTGGCGCCTGCGCACTGCCGCTGCTCGGCGGAGACTTGGCACTCGCTCCCGTTCCTAAAACAATACATTATTCATTACTACCGACCCGCGGCTCTATTGTCTAACTCGACTGGTAATCGTAATCGGCTTCAGTTTGGCGTTTCAAACCTAGCCTGGACTTCGATTGCCACTTTCGTTTGTGTAAATAGCTGAAACCGAAATAGTTGAATACCTTTGACAATACCAACAACATTCTGACTGGGTCTGCAACTGGTGATCGGTTTGAAGTTCACTGGTAATGGATTTCAAGTTAGACAATAACAGCCGGTTCACACATGTCTCCGTTTTGGTTTTATCGTGTACGTAGTTTTTTCGTCGATGGCGTATGTGGTTGTACGAGCGACTTCACACATGGCACAGTATTCTGTATACAGATCGACGAACAAAATCGAACAAAATACGTACACGATAAAACGGAACAGTAAAACGGAGACATGTGTGTACGGGCCGTAAGGCTGCAGCTCCGGCTTTGCACGGATGCAATGCTGATACAAAAACCTTCCTCTTGAATCACTCTATGTATTAAAAAACACCGCATCAAAAACCGTTGAGTACTTTTAAAGATCTAAGCATACATAGGGAGAAACAGATAGACAGCTGGAAGAGCCTTTGTTTTACTATGTAGCGATTAAATTAATAATCTTATTTCAGGGATATTATGAAAAGTTTCCATAATATCATGCATGCCCAGCGTGGGGATTATGGGCAATAACCCCCAAATGATGAATAATGTCATCTATGGCACTCATCTGGGGAGGCCTAGCGGTCCAGCAGTGGACTATTATAGGCTGATGATGATGATAAAAGTTTTAGGTCTTAAAAAACTTATTCTAGGGCCCACATAAACCAATACCTTACAGACTAACAGGCATATCGATACTACAACTTATTTAATAAAACTGTACATGATATGTAATGATATGAATTTGGGTCTATTTTTCTTGGTCCCAAGAGACTAATAATTGTACACCAATCTCTATTTTCTAATACTGGTTACGAAATAAAATACAGCATAAAAAAAGTTAACGGGATTTTCTATTTCTTTAGTACCAATTTTCCGTTCTTCGTTGCAGGTCGATACCGGGCGGCGAAATTGAAGAGAGTCGATTATAACAACTGTTATGTATTTACTTTTACTGTGATTTTAGTGCTGTGAAAATAAATAAAATATCAAATATCCTGTCTATCCATTAAAAAACATATAGTTACAGAGTTTATCACAGGTAGGAAATGAGAAGGTAGGTACTATTTCTTAAGTCATATTTCTTTTGTATACTAATATTATTAAGAGAAAAGATTGGATTGTTTGTAGTTTCGGAGCATATTCAATTCAATTAAATATGCTCCGAAACTAGTGGACTAATTATTTCACAGTTAGAATCCTAAATTTTCCCTGATGAACATAGATTATAGAATATTTTCAATAAGTTACGGTTCTGCATGAAAAATTAAATTTTTGTTAAATACCCGTGCGAATCCGGGAGGGACCGCTAGTTATAAATGAAATTAAATCTATAAACCAAGCTATTTGTTATCAGTGGACACATGCCTATTCCTGAATGATTTATTTTATTTTTCTTAAATTTTTTGTTTCCTTTGAAAATACCAAACCCAGAATTTATTGAAAGGTTTTCTGAATGCATTTTTTTATAATCCCTTAATTTCAATTTAAATGTACATCAAACCTGCGCTTGAGTCAATTTCTCCCCAAGCCGCCATATCCCAATGCTCTGGATCGTAATCAGACGCTGATTCGCTGTGCTCCAGTGACGTCATCGATGTCACAGATGACGTTGTAGTCGACATACTACTTGATGATGGTTGTTCTGCGAAATATGTTTACTGTTAGATTATTTTTAGAAGCTAAACGATAATATTGAGGAATCGGTTTTCATGACAATTTAACGCTGTTGAGTTTCGCAATGACTGCGTTGGGTTGGGACGCTCTGAACTAGGGAGTTATATATATTTTTTATTACATAGAGAAAACACCCGAAACAAAGATCCTATAAACATTTGTGCTGAGGCGGGAATCAAACCCGCAACCTCCTTGGCCCACCGAGCCACATAGGTATTCAAAGCTGCTGTATATCTTACCCAGCGAGCCAGGCTTAGAGAACAGACTTGGGATGCTGCACATATGCTGTGTCCCAATGCGACCGCTAGAACTTATTCGTGACAGCGGTGACTGCCCAGCCGGCCCACGTGGCCACGGCATTGTTGAGTGACAGCCGTCAGGTTCTGTTAATGCCTCTATATGTCAAAGGTACTATAGCTACTGAATACTTACCCAGCGAGCCAGGCTTAGAGAGCACAGACTTGGTATGTTGTACGCGCGCTGTGTCCGAATGCGACCGGTAGAACTTGGCTGTGACCGCGGTGACAGCCCAGCCGGCCCACGTGGCCGCGGCGTTGCTGAGTGACGGAGTTGCGGTGTGGACGTCAGCCTCTGTCGATAAAACAAAACACAATTTACAGGTTAACCTTTTAGGACCTTTGCTAAAGGAAACTATCATATATACGAGGTGTATAATGGTGGGCCTTATTCATACAATAAAATACATTTTAATGCACAAAGAAAAAATATGTCGCTCAGATACAGAGCTCTGACGCTCAGATCAAATATATCAGGAATGGCGCCCTTATCGCTAAGATACTGCTTCGTGTCCATCCCAAAGTTCTCTCTGCCTTGGAATGATAAGACAGACTGAGAAATAGCTTTAAGTTATATTATATAAGTTATGTATATAGATTATTATACCTAAGACTACGAGTATTATGAGGGTTTGTGTGATGTGATTATCTAATTAACACATATTTTTTTAAAGCTTAAGCTTTAAAGCTTTCTTATTACATCTACAATGCAAAATATATTAAGAACTTACCCATTCCTTCTTTCAAGCTTGGATCGTCTGATACCTTCTCTAGTTTACCGAGGAAGCCTCTAATCGTTCTAAAAGCAGCGTCACGAACCTGAAAAGTAACTGCAGTTAAAAACCTTGGCTTGCAAATGAAAACATATCGCGTGCCTTCGAACCTGGTTCTAGAACATATTAAAGAATATTTATCGAGTATTTATCGCGTACCCTTTGTTTTATTTGCCCCTAAATTCTTGGTTCTAGAACCCACTGATGATACTATGTAAATATTTTAAAGTTCTATTTGATGTTTTGTATAAATAATGTCGAACTCAGTTATTCAGTGACCTTCCATGGTGCATGTACAGTGAAAACTATACTAACCATTCACTTAGACCTAAGAATGAATGTACATGCAAGCAAACAAATGAAATATGATATACAGTAACCGATATAGACAGTGTCTTATTGGCGACCTCATTCTGCAGAAAGTACAGTTGCGCTGTTCAACAGTACTTTGCTAGCGCCAAAACCCCAGCTTGCCTTGAGGCGTCACTTCGAACGCTGATTCTTGAACCTTCTGAGACCCGATGTAGCTATGTTACCTTCAAACGATGATTCTAGAACCTTCTAAGATTCATATTGCTATGTTACCTGCTTCTCTGGGTCAGCAGTGAGTGGACAGAGCGCCGGCAGTATCCTATTGGCGACCGCAGCCAGCAGGAAGTACTGTTGAGTAGCTACTGACGTCACTTCGAACGTTGATTCTAGAACCTTCTAAGACCTGACATAACTATGTTACCTGTTTCTCCGGGTCAGTAGTGAGTAGACAGAGCGCCGGCAGTATCCTATTGGCAACCTCAGCCATCAGGAAGTATTGTAGAGTACCGCCTAGCACCAACACCTCGGCTTACCTCGCAGGCGTCACTTCGAATGATGATTCTAGAACCTTCTGAGACCCGATATAACTATGTTACCTTCGAACGATGATTCTAGCACCTTCTAAGATCCATATTGCTAAGTTACCTGCTTCTCCGGGTCAGCAGTGAGTGGACACAGCGCCGGTAGTATCCTATTGGCGACCTCAGCGAGCAGGAAGTACTGTTGAGTACCTACTGACGTCACTTCGAACGTTGATTCTAGAACCTTCTGAGACCCGACATAACTATGTTACCTGTTTCTCCGGGTCAGTAGTGAGTAGACAGAGCGCCGGCAGTATCCTATTGGCAACCTCAGCCATCAGGAAGTATTGTAGAGTACCGCCTAGCACCAACACCTCGGCTTACCTCGCAGGCGTCACTTCGAATGATGATTCTAGAACCTTCTGAGACTCGATATAACTATGTTACCTTCGAACGATGATTCTAGCACCTTCTAAGATCCATAATGCTAAGTTACCTGCTTCTCCGGGTCAGCAGTGAGTGGACACAGCGCCGGTAGTATCCTATTGGCGACCTCAGCGAGCAGGAAGTACTGTTGAGTACCTACTGACGTCACTTCGAACGTTGATTCTAGAACCTTCTGAGACCCGATATAACTATGTTACCTGCTTCTCCGGGTCAGCAGTGAGTGGACAGAGCGCCGGCAGAATCCTATTAGCGACCTCAGCGAGCAGGAAGTACTGTTGAGTAGCGGCTAGTGCTAACACCCCCGCTTGCCTCGCAGGGGGAAATGCGTCGCGTGTTGCTCTCACGAACGCCGATACTAGAACCTTCTGCCGGATTTGTGGGTGCAGGTGTGCTGCTATCTTTCCGAGGCAGACTGTTGTGTTCGTTCTGAAAATTTCTTTTGATATTCATATTTTTTATATGCAAAGGAACGGTCAAATTCCCGCTTTCTCACGGATATTTAAACAAAATGTATAAAATTATATATTTAACACACACAAATACACGTTGGGATACATTATTGAAGTTTTCATAAGGGTCTCTAACTTTTTGAAAATATTCTATAGCCTATGTTTACCAGGTAGTAGGATAATGTAGGATTCTAATGGTGAAATATTTTTTTAAATTGGTTGTGTAGTTTTGCAGCCTATTCAATCCAAACAAACAAATAAATAATAAAATCTTTCCTATAAAACTTTTGAAACTATCATAGTTATTAACACCTATCATGGTTATTATATATATAGATCGTGATCATGGCGCATGAAACTGTGCCGAAATATTGGAAAACTCAAAACTCTAATCATGGTAAATATCCCGTTATAAATTACTTTAAAATCTTTCCTCTGTACAATATTAGTATAGATTACATTCAGCATCAATTTTATGAAGTACGTAAAGTCGAAAGCGTCAAGAACATAACTACTATATCTATACTAATATTATAAAGATGAAAGATTTGATTGTTTGTTTGTTTGTTTGGATTGAATAGGCTGCGAAACTACAGAACCAATTTAAAAAAATATTTCACCATTAGAATCCTTAATTTTCCGTGATGAACATAGGCTATATAATATTTTCAAAAAAGTTAGGGTAACGCATGAAAAATTCAATAATTGAACCGTGGGCTGTATATTCAACCTCTTTTTCTATTATGGCGCATCAGAATAGAAAAAGAGGTTGTATAGCGCACGGTGCTTGCTTTTTCTTTACGGCCAGTGTCAGTTTTGGAATGTCGAGTCAATGTCAAAAACCCCAATGCTGTTAAAAAAAGTAAAGATCCGTATGAAAACTGTAAAACCCATCGTTTTAGTGTGTATAATTTCTGAAATTTTTATTTAATACCCGGGCGGGCCTCTAGTGTATACTAAACATAGTGGTCTATTCACTTGATTGGCATCAATTGAGAAAATATGTCAGTAACCTCACAATGGGATTTCATTCAACATTGTTTAACAAACATCTTACGCATCAATAAAATTTGTTTGGTCAATTTGATTTTATGCTATTATAATATACAAATGTAGTCTAAAATTTCGTTACATCATCATAAAAACGTACTCGATGTCTGACCCCTGTCTTTTAAATAATGTATACTCAATCCTAGCTCAAGATAAAATATTTGTACTCAACCTAATATCACTTTCTTGTATCTTACAGAATCGTATTAATCAATTGGAGATCTTTCCTAAAATCTTGTATGCTAGACTATAACAAGACATGAACACATTATTTTTCTTTGAACCACCATGTTAAATGCAAACAAATATTAGAATCTTTTAACATAATAATTGATCAAAAAAAAAAACAAACAAAAACCCAATGCAAAACAGAGAATTTTAGATATTGTGCTATTTTCTTATCTAAAAATTGTATATGGCTCAGAAAATTACACGCGTAGAGTTTGATGTATAAAACGACAACTTTATGCTTAGAAATAAAAATAAAATAACTATGTACTGACTTTCCAACTTGACTTTCCTAGTAAGTAGTTTTTTTTTTTATTTGAACCTAATAGTCAAGTAGCACAATAGTTAGAAACAATATTACATAGGTATAATAGATATGATTACAAAAAACAGTGAACAGAGAAGAGTATCTGCTTTTAGCACACATGATATAATAATAATAATAAAATAATAATTATATACCTTAATTAATCTAACATTAATGGTAAATAAATAAAATCTAGATATGTGTGTATTCAAGATAAGACTCCTAAGACTTACCTGATACCTCCTTGGTCATCCTTAGACTGAAGCCTTGCGAAATGCTTGAGCACCTCCACATTTATATTATTGTAGTTGAGTTTCGGCGCCAGGTGTATTATTGACTTGACTGTCTGCTCTCTGATAACACAATTAGTGTCGAGGAAACCGTGGATCACTTGTGGAAATATCTGGTCATTTACCTGCAAGTTTACATAGCTATAGTGCCCTTCGTTACTTCTAAGTAAAGTTACTTCGTACATTTAAGTTTACAACTACACATTGAAGAGTTAGCTACACGTGACGTGACCAGAGAGCTGGTGACTTAGCTTCAGCTTGCTACAGCGACGTAAAGCAGAGAAGTTTGAGAAGTTTGCTGCCAAGGACCTGAAAGACCTTGCTAGGCGTAAGAAGCTCCATTTCAACCATATTTCAACACAAGGGTATGCTTTGAAGAGAGATACAAGAGTGGGAAGAACAAGTGTTTCTTCTAGAGGCTTAGGTTCTAAGATAAGTTAAACAAAGCAGGCACCGTCTCAGGTACCTGACTGGTATTGATATGGATCAGTTGAACTACCTATATTGTTCGCAAAACTGTTGCTCCTTTGCGTTAGAATTTGTCTCATCTTATAGTTTACTGCCGAATGCTACAATTCAATAACTTTATTTCTTTATGCTTACAAATACTAAAGCATCACAGCTAAGCGGAGACTCTTTTTAATTGCCTCTATGCCTGTCTTTTTTCTATTCTGATTTTATTTAATATTTAGTTTCATATAGGACCTTCAAGATACTTACAGTATTATTCTGCAGATACATTATAAACTGGTCCAGCTGCTGCAAAAGCCGCGATCGAGTAGTCCTGTCATTTGACGCGAACAGTTTCACCACACACGGCACAATCTGCTTCTGGTATTCTGCATCTTCTAATAATTTCCCTAGCTGTAATCAAATTAATAATCAGTATCGCATAGAAATGATACGGGTGACGTGAGCTGCAATCACCCTGATGAAGTCCCTCGTTAAGGGATGAAACATTGGTGCTCTTCCTTTACCAGCTAGGTTCGTAGTTGACCCGCTAACATTCTTAATGAAATCATCAAATATAAATTGTATAGTAAACTTAATGATACTTGATGGATGCTGTCCTAAACCTTACGTAGTAAAAACTATAGTAATAGGTAATATACATAATAGGTATAATATATAATAGGTAATAGTTTAAAAAAAAAATAAAATTGCTAACTTTAGAATCCCTAAATAGTAACTGGTACAGAAAGACAGCAGTTGGTTTTTTGTTAATTAAATCTAGTTCTATAAATCAATTGTATTTACTATATAGTCTTTTTCTGGTTTACAATAAAGCATTTTTTTATTGTATTGTAGTATAAAATAAAGTCGCTTCCCGCTGTCTGTTTGTCCCATGTATGCTTAGATCTTTAAAACTACGCAACCGATTTTAATGCGTTTTTTTTCAAGAGGAAGGTTTTTGTGCCAGCATTGCATGAGCGAAGCCGGGGCTAGTACTTAAAAAAAAAACGTAAGATTTAAATCTACGTACCTCTTTCTCTTGACCTCTAGTACATGTTGGTAGGAAAAACCTTACAAATATATCCATAAATGGTGCAAGTTTAGGAATACGTAACAAGTGGAAATATGAGAAATTCGGGCAAAGATATATCTCTAAAAAAGCGTGTGTAATCGCATGTTGAAGCTATTTCATAAAAACTAAAAGATTTTGTACCGCTTCTATCACTATATAAAACAAACTAGCTTTTCGCTGTCTGTCTGTCTCTATGTATGCTTAGATCTTTAAAACTACGCAGGTGTTGATGCGGTTTAATAGAGATTCAAGAGGAATGTTTATATGTAGGTATAACATGTATTAGTATTGCACCCATACAAAGTACAAAATAAAAGCAGCCAAATGAAGAGGGTTGAGCAAAATTGACCAGCAGTGGACTAACAAGGGCTAATGTTAATGATGGGCATAATTAACACGCGTAAAGTGACTCACCTTAAACATAGGAGCCAGGATCGCTGACCCAGCATCACCATATTGGAACGCAGTCATCAGCTGCGGCAGGATTTTGTGAACACACACAGTCTCGGGGAAACTTTCCAGGTACCCGCTCAACGTTGAGAAGAACTTCCCCTTTTCCACCTTATCCTTTATCTGGATCTCTTCGAGGAACAGCATTGTGTCTATCAGGTCATTCTTGAAGTAACCACCCATTTTGCGGCACCTGAAATGATACATTGCTAATCTTACATCATTTATTTATTTATTTAATTGCCCACATGTACACATATATAGCTTGGCTTATGTCAATAGTACATGCAGCCTGTAGGGCACTGCAAAGTAATTTGTACAATAATTTAATTTCTATAGATAGATATTTACGAGTATGGTATAGATTTTTAGAGTATAGTTCTAAAAGCATCTAAAATCTTTTATGCATTTACAGGCTAAAGCAGATCTGTAGAGCAATTACGGAGATTTTTGTCTGGTTTCTAATGAGCTTTCTATCAGGAATCATTTCTTCATTAGTGTGATCAACTTTTAACTAATATTATAAAGGCGACAGTATATGTATATGTCTGTGTTTATATTTGTTACTTCTTACACTCAAATGCTTGAATGGATTTGGATGAAATTTGGTACCAGCATAGCTAAAATCCCAGATTGACACTTAGGCTACTTTTGATCCCTGAAAAGTGACGGTTTCTGTGGACTAGACTACTACTAGACTTATTCTCTCAAGGAAAAACCACCGGGCGTTAACTACAATCTTATTAGCCACATGAACTGATCAAACCTATGAAGTATGTTAAATAAAAGTACCTGGTGATAATATCAGCGGGGTTCGGTCGAGAAGCTGGATTGGCACTGACAAGTTCATAGTATAAAGTGCTAAGCTGCTTTGGTATATTATCCACAGTTTTGAGGGCAGGTTGGGTTTTAAGGGGCCCGTTAAATGCCTCCCAAATGAGACATCCTAGACCCCAAATATCAGATGAGCTAGAATAAAAAAGCTGATAAGTAAACTAGATATAGAAATGTTTTTTAGACGGGGAGTGGGTTATCATATAACTTCATATTATTACATTTACATGCCTAAATTCTTTATCAATTGTTTCCAGAGGATGATGCTGATTCTGCCACACAATTTTTAACTTTTGCAGTAGTCAGCCTACACTTGTATCTATACCTACTAAAGATTTTTTTGTTAAGGAGGTTGAAAAATTGTATAATTTTCAAAATAAAACATATATATGGAAAATTTTTATGCTTTTCCCTAGATAAGAATGGTCTATTGAACCTACAGTTTTTATAAACAGTTTATAATTAATATGTATCACATCCATGACTTTATATAATTATTATTAGCATTTATGAGTCATCATCTCATAAAGTACATAAATAAGTCATACTTAAAATTTTATAAAAAATTAGGTAGCACCTTTACTAATTAATGTAAAAATATATCAAACGCTTACCATTTAGTAACAGCTTTTAACTTAACCGGATCTTTTTTCTCGGGAGGGTCATATATCTCCAGAGCGGGTAATATCTTGATAGGGATAGGGTTGCTGCTGTCCTGTCCGTGTGATGTGAGAAATTCAAAGCCTCCAAGCTTCCACTCCCCCGCAAGAGTGACAAATACAGAATATAAACATACATTGTTATGCCTCATATTACCATCATTATTTAGAAATGATAGTGCTCTCTGAAATAGAAATGAACCTGTAATTTTGTGTAGAAAAGCCAAATAGCTCAGCCGTTTCTAAATATGAATGTATCTAACAATCAAATTTAGAAATGGCTGAGCTATTTGGCTATTGAGTTTAGCTAAAACAATACTTTATTATCTGGTACTTACAGTAATCTGGAATATACCCCAAGCAACAAACAGGTCCTTTTGCTGCCCTTCTAATTTCATATTCTCCATATGACTGGCTAAAGGTTCTACATATTCAGTAGCTACATACAAAAATTTCTCAGTTTCACAGCTATCTAAATAATGTAAAAGGCTAGGGTGTCTCATAGTCTTTAGTCTCTTTAACGAAGCCTTCGCAATATCAAACATAGTCTCTGAACTTTTTTGAACATCAAATAGGAATATTGTGACCTCATCTTGAGTTCCTCTCTTTTTTCCTTTATGTAAAGTCCAAACACTTTTGTCTTCTAAGCCAGGCACTGGATCTCCTACTTCATAGGGGAAATCCTTTGTAGGATCCCTTGAGAAAAACGACCACATAGTGCACAGAGTTTATCACAGTAAATTATTTACAATCTGAATACATGCTTCACGAGCACTTTATTAAATGATTCCACTCACGTATTAAATATTTACACTAATAGTCATAGAGCAAAGCAAAAAGCAAGCAATAGTTTAGAGCACATACTGCTGAAAAAATATAATTTTCAGAAATAGGTATTGTTTGCATGAATGAAAAGAAAACTCGTCTCGCAATTTGATGAACAAGTCATCAAGAAAAATGAGATTATTGTTGACATTGACACTTGACAGCTGTCTCGTTGAGGATCGTTCCAATTTTTTTGGAAGCAGCCACGGCACAGGCTGCTGTCAGTGGCGCCAGTCTTGAAAAGATGATGGTTCATTTCGCAGTGACCTGTGATGATGCCCACCATGGTTCTTAAATCCTGAGTTGGTACGTTGGTACTTATGCAAAAAGTATTTTTTTGTTCTACCATCATTTTATGTTTTGCCTCTACTAAAGTTTAAGACTCTTGTGCCTCTTGTGACATGGGAACTGGCATGGCAGAGTTATGGCTGCACAGACACCGCGAGCCATGAAATAAGAAGAAGACGACTCGACTGTCAGCTGTCATTCCAAGTACATTAATTTGAGGTTATGTTTTGATTTGTTTTTATAAAAAAGCGCTGAAGAATTTTACTGGATTTTAGAATACCTTCACATCTTCTTAAGAAAACATGTCCAAATCCGTAGCACGTTTGAAATCGATGAAAAAGGTCGCGGATAAAATAGATCATTCTTCAAAATTAAGGACCAACATTCCTGCTGGAATGGCTTCAGCTGGTCCACCATTGGGTCCTATGCTAGGTCAGGTAGGTAAATAAAGAAACACAATTCTCCTTATAACGTATGGAAGTATAGATTTCAATAACTTTATTTCTATTTGTTTACAACATAAGCTCATATACAAGTAAATTTTTATACAACATGGTATTCAAAAATAAGAAAGGACTTAAACTTACCAACTATATCAAATATCTTTTACAGCGCAACATCAACATACAAGCATTTTGCAAAGACTTT
This sequence comes from Eupithecia pulchellata, assembly GCA_963931895.1. Classification (NCBI taxonomy): domain Eukaryota; kingdom Metazoa; phylum Arthropoda; class Insecta; order Lepidoptera; family Geometridae; genus Eupithecia; species Eupithecia pulchellata. The sequence continues at coordinate 5,474,475 of OZ007537.1, forward strand.
AATGAGAAGACCTCTAATATAAAGCAGGGAATACCACTGCCCACCCGAGTAAAACTGAACTCTGACAGATCCTACCAACTTACTATTCATCAACCTCCTGCATCATATTTTTTGAAGCAAGCTGCGGGAATAAGCCGTGGTGCTATGGAACCAGGTACATGAATATCTATAGATAGATAATATTATTGCACCTTATAAAAAACAAACTAACTACTACATAAATCTAAACTGGCACAATCAGCTCACAATCACAATCTATTTAAAGCACTTACTTAAATCCTTATCCTTAACTTGCTGTTTAATTTCTAGTGAAAGAGATAAGTGGCAAAATATCTCTGAAGCATGTATATGAAATAGCAAAGATAAAGCAACAAGACCCAACCCTTGAGTGGAAATCTCTAAAGGAAATATGTACAATGCTGATAGCCACTGCAAGAACCTGTGGGATTGAAGTTGTTAGAGAACTGGACCCTGAGGTAAACTCACAAGTTTATTATTTAATATATTGTATTATGTATATCAGTCATCTAGTACCCATAACACTAGCTCTGCTTAGCTTGGGGTTAAATGATGCTGTGATTGTCCAGCATCTTTATAATTATATTTTCTAAATCTTATCCAGTCTCATTGTTTATATATTGCCTTACATCATCTTGTTCTGTTTATAGTAAACTAAACTAATAATATTTTTTCAGGAATATGGAAAATTCCTTGAAGCTAGAAAAGTTATTGTTGAAGAACAAAAGAAAGCCTTGGTAGAAAAAAGAGAAGCTAAGATGTTGAGGACTGCCTAGTTTATGTTAATATCCTGTAAATATTGTTAGGAAATAGTAGATAATAGGTAAATAAAAAACCAAATTATTCAAAAATAATGTTTTATTATATCAAATCTGCTAAAGCTAATGTTGGCCTCTATTAATTTTCGAAGTTTGTTCATATTATTGATTAACTGAGCTTTAGTGAATGCAATTTATTTTCTTGAGGCTCGACTAAAAATGCCTTTTCTGTACTTACTTCCTACCTAGCCATTTTCATATTTTATATTTTGGCTTGCTTTAATATTCTAACACCTACAAAAATAAAGAAATTACTTTGCAAAATTCATGGCAGTGAAGCCAAAAACAAAAACAGTTAACTAAGTACTCAAAATTACCCACAACTAGAAACATAAGATCTATCAGAATTGTAAAGCATGCACTTATACATAGTATAAAATACATTTGAGTCTCCTTAAATAATCAACAAGATAGAAACAAAGTATTCGAAAGACAATTTAAATAACTATCAATATCACATTTAGCACAGTCTATAAGAGATGCCATTAACATTACAACCAAAATTACAAAACTATATTATTTTATACAAAAATATGACATTGCTTAACTTTACTTAGCTTCATTTATATTTCTTATAAGTACAGTACACTTAATTAGCCTCAAATAAACCCATAATCAAACCGAAAAGTTAATGAGACTATTAATCAGATTTTTCGTCAAATATACTCAGTGAACTTCAAAAAGACAACATAACAACCGAAACTTAAGCATAAAAGATTTGTACTTTCATACAATACTGCTCCAAAAATTACCGAACGGGTAAGAAATATTTTTTATTTAATAGAATATTTACATACTTTAACACAATTGCAACAGTATTATATACATATCTAATGATAATTGACCTGAACATACCATCTACCTTTAAGAAATCAGCATCAGAAAATAACTGATAAGCATAGCTTATCACCAATTAATATGAACTATATAGATACTATATATTTTGTGCTAATGATACAGGTAAAGTACATTCATAGTATCTTGTTGTGCAATGTATCACGACTAACTATACTGCACTAGGGGACGCATACATTCCTTAAAAATGTATGTTAAAATGGCGACCATACCTGATATAACCTCATTAGCCGATTTTAAGACTCAAATATTACTCATACAAAGCGTTACCGTCATACAACCGTTAACACTCTGAAACCTTAATTGGATGTGCACATCTCTTAAGCTTCGGAGAGTTGGGCAGAACTTCAGGCAACTCGGTTACCTTGTCAATAGTGAAGTCGGGTAAATCCGATTCTTCGTCAGGTTGAAGCGGAATCCATACAGTGCCGCCTAGTTCAGCATCTATACCCCCCTGGAAAAAGAAACAAGGTATTATAAAGGGAAAGTAGGTTTAGGTATAATCATTTAAATTATAGTTATCTACTTTTAGACACGCGGCCCGTTGAAAATATTAATGTATTGATTAGAATTGGAACTGCTTTATAAATGTACGTACCTATATAACATTTCAAATTAAAGATATCTACTTTAAAACTAAGGAACCTTTTAAAATACCTAATGAATAGATTGGAACTGCCATATAAATCAAACTCATACATTTTATGCAAGAGTTTATCATAATCATCCTTTCGCAAATATAGACATCAGAACACTTATTTTCAGATAATCGTGTGATGCCCTTTATCTAGCGGTAATAAATGCTTTTTATAAGCTTTGGGTAGATTCTAGACAATGCCTACAAAAATAAAACATTTGCTTACCCTTATGTCAGTTTCCAGTTTATCCCCGACCATGATGCACATCCTCGGCTCGACATTTAGCATCGCACAGGCCTTCAGGAAGATATGCTGGTCCGGTTTCTCCCATGGCAGGTCGCCAGACACCAGCACGCAATCGAAGTATTTGCGAAGATTGAGCTTCTCGATCTTCTGCCACTGGGCGCGCGACGGCCCGTTCGTGATCAAACCGAGAAGATAATCCTCCCTGTACCATTTAGCGAGCAGCTATGCTTTAGAACCCGCTCCCAATTATGCTGTAACTCAGCACACATAACAGACAAGCCAAATAGTTCTGCACTATGCAACAAGATTTTGTATCATGCATTTTTGGAGACTCTCAAAGTTGCAGTGAGTGCAAAACAATTTTCGTACATTCCACGTTCAAGTTATTTACATAAATTGGACATGAAATAGATCTTATAGCTAAGGTAGTGCCGTGTTGAATTTATGTCAGGAATTTGTGAAAATGAGTGGGATCAACATAGCACTATTGTTAGTTGTAGTGGGGACCATGGAGATGTTTTATTAACCTTGTCTTCATCTTTTACTTGAACTTAATAATGTTTGAGATATTTGCGGTTTTGTAAACCATCTCCAAGGTTTTGAATAGTCTAAGGTAACGGTATTACCTTCCTGTTGAACTCCATCCTATTTTACACATACAATTCAAACCTAAGTGTTGCGCACGCGGCGCCCCGAGTTATGTCACTCGATGAGCAACAACTGAACTGTTGAAAAACAAGTCATTTATTAGCAACATGCGCTTTAAGTCGGCCCAATACATTTGCAGAGGCATTCAACTAAAATTAGTTCTGATAAGATTAAAAGATTTATATTTAGCACTTCTTTAGCACTAAGTATGCCTTCACAATGTTTTGGCGCTGACTTAACAATGGTACCATAAATCAATAATGCGCAAATATCCATAGTATTATGTGGCTTTGCATGCCAATGAAACAAAAGTCACTACAAACGTATTCTAACACTAAATGAATGATACGATTAGTGTCAGTTGTGGTTGATTACAAATTACTGAATGTGATGGTACAGATAGACAAGAAATTAAAAATTTTCGTGTACCACATAACACCATGCACAAACTAAATAACGTTATTTGCTCTATAACTTTCACAAAATGTAGTAAGAACTTATTGCACTGATCCGGTTTGGTCTGAGCGATCTAGATATTCTTTAGGTACCTAGGTAATAAAAGCACCAAGCTAAGTAAATATTGAATGTCTAAACCAGTCTTAGAGCAAGTAACGCAAAACTTTGGAATGAAAATGTAGCTTATATTCCTTGTGTAACCATATTTTAGATAAAATATTCGAACATAGGAATTGTACTCCACATTTTATTAATAGATTCGATTATGGAGAAATATTGTCATCCGGAATTAATAAAAGTAGTTATGTATAAATATTTCTTCATAACAATATTAGATACTATATACTACTTAATAAAATTCAATCAACATACCGTAAAGTTTCTAGCAGATGTATCACATCATTTGTCAAAGTCAAACATTGAAATCTCAACTTTATCCATTCGGCTGATATATTTTCTGAAAGAGAATAAGATATTTCTGTAAGGCCATCGTATTTTCCAGAGTCACGTTCTATTTAGATTTTAGATGTTGTTTACGTAAACATAAATAGCAATGATAGAAGTGGTGAAGGGTCGGGTAAGACACTTGAATTAATAACTAGTCTTTTGTGGTCAGTTGCTCATCATAATTCATGAACACCTACGCGGTTTCACTTTCGCATGTTGACACTTATAATCTTTTTCATTGAATAAATTGTTCGTCATGCTAACCAAATTGTTTATCTTGCTTACCAAAATTAAGAAACGTCCTTAAGAACACAAGACTTGAAACTTCAGTCGTTAAACACGAAAATGCGACAGCTATTTACCTACTTGGTGCATGCAGCTCTGGGCATACTGCCAAGTCGACGAAATATCTATTCCTATGGTTTCATTCCTACGAAGTTTGCTATAGAGCACATACAGCAACATGGACCGAGTTTGTCTTTAGATAATTGCATAGTGGGTGTTCACTCGTACTCATTAAAGTATTTATAGGAGGAAGGAAGTAGATCTACGTCTTCGTATGTAGACGATTCATAAACCAGCTTTGGCACAAAGATGAAATATCCGTTTCGTGTTCAGACAATGAATCTCGTGTATTTTTAAATCGAGATTTAGGTGCGTCGTTTCCGATATAAATAATAATTTTAAAAATGATGTCTTGAGAGGAAGTGCGAGGATTATTATGGTGTCTAAGACGAGTAACTCCAGAATTTACAATCTGTATGAAATATAATTGAAGTCTGCCGATCATTTACTTAACGTGGACCTCCCTTTTCCATTTAGGTACTTACTATACTAACCAACGCAGCTGCATCATCAACAAGCCTGATTTCGCCATCAACATTATTATACCAAGTCCACAGTTCTGCGCTAGTCTTTTTTAAGTTCGCCCGTGGACCCTTGAAAAACCCACTACGAAAGCTTAGGTAGATACTTGAACCAATTAAAAATATAATAAAAAATAATATAAAATAAAAAATCAAAATAACTTTAGATCGATGGATAGATGTTTATTACTTCACAAAACTACAGAACGGATCAAGCTGAAATTTTGCGTAGATGTAGGCTAATGTAATGTAATATTGTATTTTTTTCTTGTATTTTGTATTTGTAAACTCATATCATAAAGAAGAATTGATTGTTGGTTTGTTTGAATTGAATCACCGAAACCACTGGACCGATTTGAAAAATTCTTACACCATTCGAATCCTACACTCTCCCTGATGAACAAAGGCTATAGAATATTTTCAAAAAAGTAAGGGATCCGAATGAAAAATTAAATTTTGTTAAATACACGTGCGTAGCCGGGGTGCCGACCTCTAGTATTGAATAAAACAAAGGCTTATTTTCATCCCATGGGCTAGCTATAAACAACGCATGCGCAGCCCCGTTTAGAATCTAGTATACATAAAACCCTGTGCTACTCACTAGCGATATGTCTGTAACTCTTGGGAAGGCTGTTCCGCCACAGATGCGCGGGCCATTCGTCCAGAAGGTACGTCTCATCATCAGGCCGCGCCCTGAACGCCCGTAGGAACTTCGCGCCGCTTTCGATCGCCTCTTCTTTTGGGAGACCGTACTGCTGCTGAAGTATTCCGACCAGCTGAAGAAGGAATTTAGTTTTTATTTTATAAAAAGGTATACAAGCAAAAGGTATTCACGAGGATAGGTAGGTCAATAGACACGAAACCCGGAGGGAGAACTCAAAGACCCTGGTAATGATAAACTTCTGTAAATGTATAAATTTTTTCAGCTTACTTATCATTTTATTGAACGACATTAAAGGACTGGTATTAATTTATTTTTATAAGAATGAATGTAAGTTCGGAAATATATTCCCTTTAAAATGCCATAATCTAAGATATCTATTAATTAAAGGATATGATAGGTACCTACCACATTCATCATACAAGCGGCATTGTGAGGAATAAAGCTTACCTATTTTTATTAGTTGTTTTTTGTGATATACTTAACGTATTTATAACGTTACGTCCTCCTACTACCTAAGTTATTGTATTTAGGCGATGCTGATTGATGAACGGCGAACAGAGGTGCATTTACATTCACCAATGTGACACTTATCACTTTCTGTTCTGAGGACAGCTTCACCTTGCCTGTGTTCTCCAAATTTATTCATAGATTCAGTGAGTGTAGAATAAAGGGCGAGTGTTTAGATAATTAAATGGTCGACAATCCACACAGCGTCTAGCCCAAGCTAAGCTGTGAAGTGAAGCTGTGTAAGCTTGTGTTATAGGTACTAGATGACTGATATTCCTTAATACATTACATAATATTTCTTTACTATAATATAGAAAATACGCAGCATACTTAGCACAAATATTTGCAGATCGTAAAAACATTGTCCCATGGCGGGAATCGAACCTCCTGCGTTGCAGGCGGACCTTTGCCCCCGTTGCGCCACATCGGTCGTCAACAAAGGTGTCTTCACACTCTTTACAGGAAGGTACACTTAAACTTAACAATTTATTAATAGCACGCTGAAATAAATAATTCGATCTGAAACGTTTAGTGAATTACGACCGTGAGGGTACCTGTACATACTTATCATCTGAGACATAAGCATATAAGTGTTACTTTCACGATTTGTTGACTTAATCAATGATACATTTTGGAAAAATGTCTGACCAGTAAAGACGTGTATTTTACACTAAACTAAAGAAAATAAGATTTACGTAAGACTAGGCAATATCAATATGGCTATAACGGCTTTCGACTGTTCATTTTAAAATGAACATAATGAACATTGAGACAAAAAACAAAAAGTTTGAGACATAAATGACAACCCGAAGGTTTGGATCCCTTCCGAAGTGTTTGACCTAAACATACGAATGAACTGAAGTAATGTCCCTATAGACCTATAGAGCACCCGTGCTCCTTCGGGTCCTAGGTACCCAGTCTGTGAAGTGAAGTGTTCAAACAGATTGCCACAAACATGTCAGTGAAGGGTTTCCTTATGTGCGTAAGGAAGTGTCTAATCCAGAAATAGAGCAGGGTTATCGTGCCAGTTACGCGTTCACTCACCTGAAGCTTGGCACAGCTTCCCGCGTGAAAGCTGATATCTACTATTGAAAACAACAGACTGACTAGCCAAAACAAAGGATACATACTCGCTATTAAGATCATTAGGTAAGTGCTTTTAAAACCATTGGTTTGTTTTATTGAATTTCTAAAACTATCTAGTCATCTAAAATCTACCTCTATCTACAAAGCTACGGAGAGGGTGCCATTAAAAGAAAACTATAACATTGGTCACAATCAAGTTTATTGAATCAAATTCTGTTTAGTATAAAAATTATGATAATGTTACTGAAAGTCACTGGCTTAGCTTATTTACAGCTAATCATGTTAAACATTTCTATTCAGTTATCATTTTTAAGTACCTTTGGTTAAAATGAAGTTGAGGACAATTAAATATATTGAATAAGTAGACATGCCTACTCACTTTAAAGGCAATTATATTAATGAATTAATCTCCAAACAATTTCTTGCCTAAATCCATTAGTCGGTGGTTTCTGCAGCATTTCAGAGCACCAGCCTTTTTGAGGACAGGGATGACAGCCTCATTGGAGTCAACTAGTTTGCATAGAAAATCTTCAAAAGCTGACTTAACATTGGGCGGCAGTTTTTCCATTTTAACTTTAAGAAGCATCTCTACGATGCCTTCAGCCCATCCACTCTCAATGGCAAACTCTGAAATCCATGGGACAATAGTGAGCACAGCACTCATTGTTTGCATTCCCAGGAACCATAGATCAGCTATTTCATTCCAATTCTCCTTATAGGCCATTGACACAACTAAAGCAGTTGGGTCATTCGATTCATCAACATTGTAAGCATCCCAAAGGAATCTGATGGTGGATGTAATGTATCGGCAAATTGTGAAATCATTCTTCTTTACGTTGCTAGATAAGGACTTCAGTAGCAGCAGTCCTAAGACAGCCAAGTGGCCATGCAAGACAAGGTTCTCAGGTATGTTTTTCAGCTCTGGTAAGTTGTTGAATATGAATTTGAGTAGGGTATTGAACAGCATACTGTTTTCAACAACTTTGGGGGCTAAAACTGTAAGGTTCATAAAAATATTGCAAAGGCTGACCATAGCAGCTCTAGAATCCTTCATATCTTCTAACAGCTGAGGGTCCAACTCAGGTTCAGGTTTAGTTCTGGGTTTTCCTCTCTCAGATTTAGGTATGGGAGGCTTTACGTAATGGACTATTGACCAGTGGAAGTTCATAGCTTCATAAAGAATGTCTTCTTGCTTCAAGTTCAGGACGATATCTCTGGCTTTATCTTCTACAACTAAATGGCAAAGCGCTGGTAACATTAAGCGCAGCAAGTCCAACTGGCCCATTAGGGAGTTATCTGTATCCATTGGTTCTCCGTCAGACTTATTCTTCTCAGCCAACTTCTTTGACCTGTGTGCGTGGAAGGAATCGTTGGCAAGTGAAAAGATGTATGGCATCAATGCATAGATTTGGTCCCTCATTGCAGTGGTTTCTTGTGCAATCCATGCTACTAGAACTCTGACCATGGCACATATGAATATTTTCTCAGCATCAGGGAGTTTGTCTTTGTTTTTATCATTAGAAACTTTAGTAAGTATAGAAACAACAGCATTGAAAGCACCTTTGAGGCTGGTGTAAACGGATTGTTTTTCTTTTTGCTCCAAGTCCAACTGATCAGTTGCCATGTAGTTGATGGATAACTCAAGTACTGTGAAACAAGCTGTGACCAATTCACTGTTAGCATATGCCTGTTTAAAGCTTCTATCTTCCAATTGCATTCGAACTTCAATAGCACAGAGCTGCAGCAGCAATAGGAAGAACTTCTTTGGGTTCTCCTCATCACTCATAGTCCATTCAATTCCAAGGAGGTCTGCAATGTTCGCAGCCAGTTTTAAGGCTGGGTCTCTTTGGTTCTTGCCTATTTTGCTAGTGAGGATATCATTTAGTGCTTTGTAGATACTCGTAGGCCAGGTTTCTTCAGATGCAGTGGGTATTATGGATGCTTTGTTGCAGCTGTACAGCAGTGCACTTAATATAGTAGCTAATTCAAATTTCCTTTCTGACTGATCAGTGGCAAAATCCAATGAAATCTTGTTAACCAGTGCATTGAATGGTTTGGGGTCCTTGCCCCATGCCACTGGCCCATATCTACTGGTTAGCTTGACAAGGATATTCAGAGCTTCATCAGTCTGAAAGCTTTGATGAGAATAAATCTCAGACATCTTGGTGATGGCTCCTACCTCAATAAGAGCTTTTTGTCCAGCTTCATACTCGGCAATGCATTGGAGGCATGTGTATGCTTCGCTGATAATAATGAGGTTATCATCATAATCATCATTGTCTGATGTCTGCACAATTTCCAGGAAAACAGGTATGTTGGCAAGCATGTCCGGATGTGTTGCTAGTTCAGGTTCATTGCAAAATGTTGTAAGCACGGAGAGTGCAACTGACTTGTAAACAGAAGGAGGGCAGTCATCTTCAAGGTTGGAGTTGGTGAGAAGCCTCTTTAGGAATTCAAACCCAATTGCTTCAAAAAGCGCTTTCTTGGCATTTGCATTGCAATCTTTTGACTTAACGAGCTTCGTAACCATAAAGAGGGCCGCGAACTTTTCAGTGTCGCTCTGCGCGGCCTTCAGGATCATGCAGCATTTTTTAATCGGCTCCGATATTTCACCCATTATCACAAGTCACTGTACGCGATCGAGAAGCGCAATAGATAGCGCTCCACTGAGCGCAGAAAGCCGCAATACACTGGCTAGCTCGATCTACATCACGTTTATAATTAGGCGAGTGTTCTCTTCCAAAATATCTAAATCCGGACGGCGAGCTCACGTTCACCAACTTTAAAATGCCTATTTATATCCCACGCTGGAACGTGAGCGTGCTACTCTTTACACGCGGAGTGCAGCAGGCGAAGAAACGTTCCAGGATTTTTGATTTTGGTTTGTCGGGAATTAGTAATCGAAAGAAATAGCAAAGCGTGGAGTAACCACGATGGATGACTGACAGCGCGCGCAGCGTATCGCTACGATCCGGACTACGACCAACTACGACGTAAGAAAATCCATGACCGTGGCAATGTCAATCGTTTGTGAGGGTGAACTTTTACGTACCTTGTTACAGGCTCTGGTGTCCCCTTTTCTTGTTTGTATTAAAGTGTTGTCTAAATCGAAAAGAATCGCTGAAACATCACTGTTTTCTCCATAGAAAGCATTATTTGCCATTATATTATATCAAAAAGGAAAATTACAACTTGGTTTGACTGTCACGGGCTATCACAGAATGACGTCACGCACGATTTTGACGTTTTGTTTCGACCATGTTGCTTCGCTCAGCTGTTGGATGCCTCACTAGTGCCATCTGATGGAGCAGGCAATTCAATTCTAGTTTTGTTTGTGAAACACCCAAATTACCTAGACCTAGGTTATTATTATTATGTAGGTAATTTAATTACAATACGATTCACTATTATCTAAACTTGTTAGCCATGTGATATTTGAATCATATTTTTAATTAGTTATTTCGTTTTATTACAGTTTGTCCTTACGCTGCCATCTTCTCGGTTATCAGGAAAATAGTCGTTTTTCCATAAGGTGGTGGATTGTGACGTGACTATCGTCATGTTTAAGTTTGGTTGTCGTCAGATAGATGGCGCTGTTTAGTATTTTCAATGGGTACGACCAGATAATTAAATGATAAAAAAAATTGGTTTACTTACTCACTCTTTCCATCGAGTACCTTCAGACTGTTTCACAATAGTTTCACAAGACAGATTTCAGGAAGTGGCATGTGGTATGATGTCTACGCAGTTGGTCAGGCCGTTAATAAGATGTTCAGATCAGATTCAGTTCATGCAGTTAACAATATTTGGGTCTCGCAGGTAGATAAAAAAACTTGAAACTTTTACCAACAGACGATACCTAACACAATACCTAAATTTGAAACAAAGAGCAATAACACATGGCACAGATAAATAATACTGTAGGTACCCATGGCATTACACATGGTTTCAGTGGTTTCAGGTTGTACAAATAAAATTTAAACGATTGTTTTGTTTGGCTTGTCAAACGTTTGTGCTAGTTAGTAGTCTAGTCGCTAGTTTTTTCAAGGAAAAAGTCATCTTCGACGCATAGAAAACTAAGGGAAATAAGATTTCTAGCTGCAAGTGGAGCGAAAATTTTGCAGAGTGTACTGGTACTGACAGCAGAAAGATCTAGGGGGCAGCCCACCCTGAATCTTGAATCTGAATGCGACTCGCAGGGGACATAGTTAGGTTATTATTAGTAAAGATCAACCATAATATGCATCATGATGACGTTGACAATAAAATGCAGAGTTACCTATTCAAATTCTTTCGTTGAGAAACTAATACGACAGGACAGCATATAACTTACTGCTACTACAGTGCACTCTATGCATTAAAATGCCGTTTCAATAGGCTTTTTGTTAGGAAAGATCGATGGAAAGATCCAACTTTCGAGCGTTGAGGTTCGCAGAAGATCCCCAGAAGTAAAAAAAAAAAAAAACGGTCCAAAACAGCCGCACCAGCAACGCTCTGGGAGGTGACCTGTATTACGACCTTATTTATTTGGCACTTAGTTTAGTGTCGTGTGCCTACTTTATACATAAAATCAGTTCCCACCTAGCTACTGCCAGTATCGGTAGGTAATTCCTGAAACTTGTGGCCCACAAGTTGTGGGTGTGGTGCCTATAGCACAGATAACATAAACGTGGTATTGCTATAGGCAAGTAGCGTAACACTGTACATAACAAGTCTAGCAACCAATAACATTTAATTCCCTGAGAAGATTACTTACCTACCTGCCACAGAAAAATATACTTACTGTAACATAAAGATAAGAATCTATAAAAGAATTTTGCCAGCGTACCTACATAATCGAGAACTCATAGCAAAGCTGTGGTTGTATAGAAAACGGGTTGCTTAGCTTACCTGCTAAGGCACCAATATAGTAACTATTGCTATAATCCTATCCTATTTCTATCTCACACGAAGGAGGTAAGGTACGTAGGTAACGTACTTAATCAACCTAAATAAGCAATATTTTGAACACGAAACCTGTCATTTTATTGCCAGAGAGAAGGTAGGTACTACTAGGTACCTACGAATTTTAAGTATCTACCTACACAGTAAGTATTCAGTGCCCCAAATGATAGCCAACAATGCACTTAAAGTGCGTTGTTGGACAATGCACTTAGTGCGTTGTTGGACGACCGATAATCTTAAAGTACTCGTACCTGTAGTATAATATTTAATTTTTTTTTTAAATAATATCTACTACGTATACGTACCCACTACTTTCTCCCCTTTTTTATTTAAATATATGTATTTATGGGTACCTTGGTGATATAAACCGATTAAACCGTCCAAATGTGACGAGCTCAGTCGCACCTGCTTTCTATCTCTCTCGGGCCAACATGGGAGTCAGAAAAGGGACAAGCGAGGCGATTCAGTAGGAATTTATACGTTGGACTCGTTCAAGGGTTATTAGATTTCCTGTCACATGCAGAGTCTGCCCGCCGCAGGCCTTATTTGCCAAACATGCCCAAGGATGGCAATTTCTTACGTAAACACTTTGCACGGTCATTATCGTCTCTTGTTGGGCATTTTGGTTTCGGCATAGAAAGGAAAATAGTATTATCTAGAAAAACATGTGAAGAAATAATTGAATAGATAAATATAAGGGGCTATTCACATAATCTTCATCATAATAACCAGAGCTTGGATTATGGGAACCACAAGGTAATTGATATACCTACTTACCTATACTAATATAATAAAGAGGAAGGATTGTTTGTTTGTTTGAGTTGAATAGGGTCCGAATCTACTGGACCGATTTGAAACATTCTTTCACCATTTGAATCTTAAATTTTCGCTGATGAACATAGGCTGGCTATAGAATATTTTCAAAAAAGTTAGGAAACCGCATGAAAAAAATCAATTTTTGTTAAATACTCGAGCAAAGCCGTGGCGGTCCGCTGTACCTACCTATACATTACATAAGAAGATAAAATACAAACATTAGTTTATTAATTTGGAATAAAATATTTAGGTAGGTATTTGTTGTATGTACATAAAGACTTTAAATTACTTACTTGTAATTAAATGTAAGTCATGCCAACCTATTATATAAATCATAAAACTTTTTGAACTTTCACGATTTGTTGAATTATAAAAAAAAAAATATCGGGTATTTATCGCGTACCTTTTGTTTTTATTTTCCCCTACGTTTCCATCGCGTTGCAGCGATCGTGGTCACGGGCGACAACGTAGGGGAAAATAAAAACAAAAGGTACGCGATAAATACCCGATAAATATTCTTTAATAAATAAATCATCATCATCATGATAATCGAGGGAGGTAAGAGTGAGCAAACTATTTATCCAAGTAGCTTAGATACCAACTCCAACGAGTTCATAAATATCAGGATGTTCGGCTATTTTCTTCACAAATAATTTCTTTTCTTGCTACGTGTGCATAAAAATAATACTTAGGAAGTTTCTTAACGTTCGCCATTGTGTCCTTATCAGCATTCAGCGTGGTTTCAAAGTGAATAGTGGTAACACAGCCTAAATAGAGCAGATGGGTCAACGCACCACAGTTTGGTAAAATATTTTGCTAGGACGCGAATGTACTTCGAGACTTCCATGCAAAGAAATTTACACATGTGTTCGCCTCCATGCAAGGATTAATGAGTATGCTGGTTCAAAGCTATGAATAGGTAGGTACTACGTGTTGGCTGAACATTGCATCCTTATGTGCTACGGAATGCTGCAGATTTTAAAGTAATGCGTTACCAACAACGCTATCGGTTACTCGTAACATACTGAATGTTACGGGTGCGTCGTGCTATAATCCTTAGACCGTAGAAAGACGGGTATGGAGCTAAGCGTATTTCTATGGATTATTTGGCTACGGATAAAGCAAAGGCGTAGGGCAGTAAGTTGTGAGCGATCAGGATTGTAAAATCGGGAAGCATTTGAAGACCCACGCGCAATTTCGAAGGCGGAATCAAAATTCTCGGGGATTCCTAAAAATTCGGACTTGACTCGACTTGAAGGTGGAATTCAAACTTTTCGAATAGATAAACTATGAAAATACTACGAATATAAAGGTTCTCGGATAACGCGGAGTTTTGGGAAACCATCCACTCGATGGGTTGACGTCATTTTAACGGTTGCGGGGTCTCAATGGATAGAGGCAGTTCAGGACCGCTATTTGTGGCTCAGGTCTGCTATGGGGGAGGCTTATGTTCAGTTGTGGAAGTTTACGGCCTACGAATGCGCACCTCGACTGCATTTGTGTCTTTTAGCTTCACCTGTTCCAAGTTCTATACAAAAGTGAAGCGACTGTCTCCCCCGCCCTGTATAAGGGCGCGCACCCTCGCGGCAATTAACTGCGTTGCTCATTAGCAGACCGTTTTCATTCGGAGACCGTAATCCAACCAGCTTGGGCTAACTTTCTTTGGACCATCTCGATTTACTGTAACACGTTCCTGCGTTAATGTGCTGATGCCAGGACGCAGCTGGCAATTCTGATTCGACTTTTTGCTTACATGTAAAAATGTTAATTCGGGTTAGTTGAGAAACCCTTCCATGAGATGACGCCATGGCGTTGTCGTAAGAACCCCACAACTTAACCTAGGAATTTAGTAAGAGAGAGCCGTGATGGGACCACTCTGAAAATTCATAAAGAATTCCCTTGTCCCCAAGGAGGGATATTAAATAGTTCAACAACAATGTTAAATAATAATCTTTATCCTGTTCATTTCAATTTTGTTTATTATTGTTGTGTTTTGTGTGTATATTACGATTTTTTTTAAAGTTTGAAGTTTAGGTCTCTCTCATCGACTGTTTGACCACGTTTCTGAATACAAAAACTAAGCATTCTCTCTTTGTGACGGACGGAGCCGGGAGCTGAAGATCAAGATCGATTAGCCCTCTTTGTAGCCCTTTAGAAAGGGTTTAATTTGTACCCCAGTCTTTCTTTCGCACGTCTTAATCACTAGATATTGTTAATGTATATTGTGTTAAAACTTGCTCGCCCTACCCTCCTACGGTGGCGGGACAAAGTATTTTAATATAAGTAGCGCCAATTTGAGTGAAAATGTGTAGTCAAGTCAGCAAGTAATAAATAAACAAGAAGAATAAACCTAGTAATACAGTCCACAAGTCGTTTCAATTCGCCTAAGGAACGTGGAGGAGAACCCTACGAGTAGGAGCTAGGACCCCACACTCTTTATTATTTTAAAATGTAGATTTATATGAAGGCTCAACATTGTTCACGTGCAAAATAAGTTATTACTTAAAGAAGTATTACATATTTAAACCAGATTATTTTATTTATTCGTAGAAAGTTAATGTCCCACGTACCTACCGCCCAGCTATTAACTATGTATGCGACTATTTATTTTGTCGTTTCGGATACACTGTGCTAAAGTTCCCTCCAAATGAAAATTGTTTCGTATTTAGTGGACAGCGGCCTCAGAATCACGAAAGTTGTTGTTCATGTTGTGTCCTTTATTTTTAGACTACCTCATACATTTTACTAAACTACGTATTGTAACGCTTTAGCGTAAGTACTAAAGCGTATAGCTCTTATGTTGCGTTATGAAGACATAATCTATTAAACTTAACTTCATCATTTGCATAAAAGGTTAAACCTATAATTCAAATAACATTGTTTTCAAAACATCACACTGTTTCATCTGCCTGTATCTCAACTTCATCTCTCGTCAAAAACCGTGGTATTTGCAGATCGTACAAACATTTGTCCCGAAGCCAGCAAAGATCTCGTCTTTTCTCGTAACGGAAGCGGAGCTTAGGGGGAGGTCACAACATCCGCCCAACCTAACCTTTTACGTAACCCAATTTAAAAATCTCGAAACTCTATCTCTATTTTTGGAATATAAGAGCTAAATGCACGTTTTCCTCTGAGACTTTTGAATTCAGTATGAAACCCGAAGCGGTGGCCAGCGAATCTTTACATATTTTTATTATGCTCTAAGCTTCAAGCTGCACTAGTTGACTGGGACACAATGTGGAGTCAATGTTCGCTTAAAGAGACCAGAGTAAACATCCCAGCTAGATCCTCCTTCGTCGATTTACGTATCGGCATAAAAATAGCAATTGACTGGCGATGGAAATACTGGCTTCGTATCTTTGAAGCTAATACATATGTACCTTTCTGTGCTGTGATATTAAAAATGGTGAAAAGTAAAAAAGGTATAAGTAGAATGGAACGTTTGGAAAACGAAGGGAAAATAACAAAAAATTAAACTAGTTGCGACAAGGTGAAGACAGGTGGCTATGACGCTCATTACGGGAGGCCTATGTCCAGCTGTAGACTAACATGGGCTGATGATGCTGATGATTTAATGTATATCTTACACCGGGTTACACGGGAAAATTGTTAAATTTATTCCACCTATAAAGGTAGTTTATTTAGGTAGGTACCAACAAACTGTATCGTGAAAAGGTTCAATTGCACAAGATTGCAGAGCCTACCGGTAACCTGTACCTATTTATTGCCGTA
Organism: Eupithecia pulchellata; assembly: GCA_963931895.1. NCBI lineage: Eukaryota > Metazoa > Arthropoda > Insecta > Lepidoptera > Geometridae > Eupithecia > Eupithecia pulchellata. Next base: position 5,491,216 of record OZ007537.1, read on the forward strand.
TATCATTACCATACATTAGCCAAAATGCGAACAGCCATGCTCGTAAAATAACCACGAAACCGACTCTATGTATTTGCATTATACATCGTAGTCGCATCAATATACATTGGCAAGCCATTTATAGGGAACTCGCTTCCGTGATTGGTGGCCATCGGTCAAGCGCCTACTCGCATCTGTTTTTAAGAAATGTTGTATAAATGTATACGTTATGTGGGATATTGTATAGTAGGGTTATGGCCGTGTGGTGCCGACATATAATTTCACCACCCCCACTCTTCGCATGGGTGTCGTAAGAGGCGACTAAGGGAGACACACCAGGGGGCAGCAGCGCTCTCTGCAGAACAACATCTATAGCGCTCATTAGGGGAGGCCTATGTCCAGCTGTGGACTATTAAAGGCTGATGATGATGATGATGTTAGGGGACATCTTTCCCGCGACAAATCTCGCTAGTGAACAACTCGCGCACTACAATACGGCCTCGTCGGGGTAAGCGGTATTCGTTGCACATTCGACGCGCGGAACCAAGCGAAATTTTCTTTGCCGATCCGGGTAATTAATCTTCGCGGTAGATCTAAATAGGCCTTGGGCTTTGCGGACTGTTCAAGATATTCTACGCCCGGATTGTAAGTATTGAAAATTCTACTGTTAATATTTTTAAGTAACTTTGTCTTTTACCTTTGTCTTGTATTGTACCTAAACACGGGCTTACGAGCAACCACTCAGGAAATAACCACAATAGACTCACCATAGACTCACCATGTTATTCCGTGACGGAATCAACAAGGCACCTATTCAAATCTGCATTTACACCGCAGTTGCATCAAGCTACAATCTACAGCAATCCGGTAGCAAGCGTTTGCAAGCAGTAGCAAGTATTGATAGCAAACAGTGCGGCGGTGAGTGCAGTCGATCCGGATGATTTATGCCGGGCAAACATCGTGCCGGTTATCATCGCCTTGCACCTGCCTTATCCGGTCGGGGTAGTGCTGCCAGCAAAGAGTTTCTAATTTCCACAAAAATCTAGTTCCAACGACCTGTACAAAGAGTGTCTGTACCTAATTGAGGTAGAAATAAAAGGGTCTACGTCTTATCCCTCTAGGATGAGATAGATTTGTCATAAATAAAGACTTCCTCGATTTACTGCGAAAGAGAAAAAAACTAAAAAGAAGCAATGAAAAGCGCTGTTAAAAATTGTCAGTAACTCGTTTTTACTGAATAAACTAACTTTAAGCGTTTTATTATATGTAAATATTGCCAGATCGAACAAGTTAAAATATAACATGGCAAGACTGAAAAGCAGGCAGCACTGGGCCTAGCTGGATTGATGCACCGCACTCGCTGTAAGCCGATTTACGATTTTGATGCATGTGAAATGTCCTTAGTCCTAAGACTCGGGGCGTATAATGTTAAGACAACATTTCTCACTTCTTAGCACGCTTTTGAGTTTATTACAGCTAAATAGATAGCTCTACCACATTTTCTAATGTTTTAACAGCCTTCTTACCTAGAAAGGCCGTTAATCTCTTTGGTATCAGCTATTGGACTTACAACCTAGGTCTATGTTCAAATGAAATGCGAAAAGGAACTTCTGTGGCATTTCTGCTAAAAAACAAAATTGATACGTGAAAACAAATAAATGAGATCGCCGCGGTTTAAGGGTATGATTCCAAACTCCGAAGCAAGCGTGTAAACTAGTTCCCGTTAAAAGCTGAAATTGCTGCAATACACCTAACTCCAAAACCAATCGCAATTTATTTTATTTATTGTGATATTTGGTTCCGATAATAACGTGCTGCAAAACTGCATCGCTGATTCAATTAAAAGTTGGTAACTTTACTAATTTAATTTGAGATTGAATGTTGTGTGGTTGTATTTTTCGTTTTAAATTGTGTGCCGAGCCGGATGCCAGGTAACTTGAGCCTCGCTGGTTATATTTATTGCTTCCCGATCGAACGATCGTAGCTTGTGGCACATGTTTTATTTCTGACCGTCGGGTAAGATTTCAATATCTCGTTAAATCTTTTAGTAATCAGCGAAAACAGATTAGTGGTTGACTATTTTGGTTCGGTCACCTTTATTGGTTTTTAAGGGTTTTTGTTTGCAGCAGACAAGACAAGAAGAGCTGTTACTTATCAGGTTCACCGACTAGAAACCGATAACTCAATGATGAAAGCTATTTATTTTTGTATAATTTTTCTACTATCTATGTACCTAACTAACTATATTCTAATTTTGGTCTTATATTATACTATTATCTCCACCCTCACAAGCTTTGTCCGCTATAAAACTAACCGCTTTCCAGTGTTGCATAAAGTTCCATTGCATTTTACTTTCATTAGGTTTATATCAAACAAACAAAAAAAAACATCGTTATAAAAGGAAATTCTTGCTTTAAAAACAGCACACCGCTAAAAGTCCCAGCTTGTCCCAACAAAAAGCATTCTCTTATTTCCCCTAACGATAAACCAGCCACGTCCAACTTTTTCCTTTATCTGACTGTAACTATTCCCCTCAAACACTTAAATTGAAATAAAGGCCCATCCAAGTTACACAGACCGTCAGGCAGGGCATTAAGAATGCAAGCACGCGGGAACGCGCCAAATGCCTCCACTTTTAGTTGTTTTGCAGCACACTTTATATATGGCACATTCTTCAACCTACCGCGCACTGTACAGGCACTGAAAGTAGCTGTTGGAATTGTAAATCACTATGAGCAAATGATTGTCAGATATGAAAATTACCGTTTTTAGATATTTTGACGTGTCTGTACTTATACTTTATACAGTCCCTTTTTACTAGCCAGTAAAAACTTGAGAAGACTTAGTAAATGAAATGGAGCGAATATTACGGCACAAATTGTATTTGGATTTATTTATAATATGTATAAGTAAAATTGAGAGGAAATTTCATTTATTAAAGTAAATCCGATGAGATAACTCCAAACCTTAATTATCTGATAAACTTAAATTACTATTAACAGACAAATAAATACATCTTATTTACTACCATTAATCAAAGCTCCTGCGATGCTAACTTACCAGACTTCAAAATATAAGCGTTTACTTTAAAATTAAAAGTGTAGAGTTCAAGAAACGCGCAAAGCACCTACACTTTAATTTATGAAGCCATGCAGTTCAAAGCCTCATAAAATGAATAGTGGTCCTTGGAGTAAGATTCAGCAAGTTGTAGTGGGGTTCGGTGCTGATGATGATGATGATGAATTTATGTGGCGACGTATAAGTCTTTGGTTATGCCGTTTTGAGTTACAATTTTTTTCTTTAACATTTCAGACATATAATTATTGATTACTCAACACATTTCTAATGTTGCTGTGTGGATTGTCCAGCATTATTTATTTTATTGAATGTTTGTTTATTCACACAATATTGCAACAACTACATACGTTTATTATATACGTTCTCTGAATAAAAAAAAATTAAGTTACGAATTTAAAAACTACATATCAGAGACCCGCCCAAGTAATAACAGCATTTCACGCGAAAACCAGCTTAATAAACTGATAAAAATGTTCTATCCATGTTTTACTTACTCTACATTATGAGCAGAAAAAGCACAATATTAACTTCTTTGTAAAAATGGGTGTATTTGTGCAGAAAGCTACATAAAAACGTCCTTTGTACTCGTACTCACTTTATAAAAATAAAATGTTTAATCTAAATCTACTTTACTTCTTTCCAGATTTTCATCTTTGCCTTGTGAATATGGTATATTTGTAACATTTGAGATTAAGTTTTGCACATGTAACACCCAAGTACTGAAAAGTATTTGATGCGACAAAATGTTTGTATGACCTGCATGGATTTGACGACTCTGTGGCGCGGTGGGCGAAGGTCCGCCTACGACGCAGTTCGATTCCCGCCTCGAGACAAATATTTGTACGATCAGATATTTGTTCAGGGTATACTGATCGTTTTCTATGTATACTAAAAACATATCTTTGAATCTAATAATTATCGAGTAAAAATATCTTTCTATGTAATGTATTGTTTTATGTATATCAGTCATCTAGTATCCATAACACAAACTCCGCTTAGCTTTGGGCTAGATAATGCTGTGTGGATTGTCCGGCATTATTTATTTAATATTTCTTCGATGCATTTCCATGAGACTGTAAATCTAGGATATTAGCAATATCTGTCAGATAATTTCGTGTTGGCATATTGATGTGGATAATCACTTGGGATAATCATGCACATCTCTCTTCGACAAATTAATACGACAGCGTTGGCTCATGATTCCGGTCACAGATTCGGATACAGCTAGATCAATTATGTTGAGAATAGACGATCAATACAAATACTTCAAAACAATTTAGGCATGTTTTACATTTTCATCAAATTATCTGAGCGTCTGGTCGAAGCGACGAGTGACCCGAGATCTGGTCAGTATCTGGCGCAGTGCATCAGTATTGCCATACGGCGAGGCAATGCAGCTCATTAGGGGAGGCCATGTTTAGCAGTGGACTGTTATAGGCTGGTGATGTGTGATGTTAGGCAATGCAGCCAGCATCTTGGGTACACTTCCAATTGAGCCTGTAGTTGGTTTGCAACAGTCTGCAGTTAGCTCAATTGTTTCAATTGTAAATACTAATTTAGTAATTTAATTGTAATTTTCTTTGTTAATTAAGGTTTTACCTATTAATTTAAGCATTGGGCAGGTATGGGCTGTCCAGGTATGCAAAGCATGTCTTTATCGGACAAACAAAACGATTAGTTATTAAATAGGTTGTAACAGGACGATAACTTGTAAGATGTGGCAAGCTAGCCAGAACGCACTCTCGAACAGAAAAGCAATGCTATATTACTGTATGTCCAAGTACGTAACATAAAGGTTGAGCTTCTACAGGACAGAACTGAAGAACCCGGCTGAGTTCTCAAAAGCTGTACGCCGAGGCGAGGGCACTGGAGCGGTTTCATTAGAGGCCCCATTTGCATGTTATTCATTACCCGTATATATGCAGGTATATCATTTCCCGAGTTCTGGACGTTTTGGAACCTTGTTAATGACTTCAAAGATTTTTGTATTTTATACCGTTGGTCGCGTGTCGGGATGGTTTTCACGTTGGGAGGTTTTTAATAAAGCAAGAGCAAGATTTAACTCACGAAAAAATCTTGTTTGTAGGGATTGTTCAGTTGAAAGACAATCCAATAATCAGCTGAAATAACAAGTATTACAGGGAACATTTTTGCAAGCAAAACATTTTGGATTGCGTTACTTTTTTCGGGACATTTCAGCTAAGTTATCTAATATTGGCCTCTTGAGAAGCTCCGTATTTCGGTTCATTACTTGAGATAAAAAGTAACAGCCACCCGTATTGTCCGCACCAACCGCTAGAGATTTGAAAAAATAACTGTGCTTCCTACGAATTTACTTAGAAAACAGATATTGGTTCATTTGCAGGTTACGTAGAGGAGCTACGACGTAGAGATGAAACGACGTAGAGTTGCTACGTCGTAGAGGAGCTACGTCTACGAGTTATTAACTCGCAGATAATATTTTTCGTTGCGTAATACAGCCAAGGAAAGTAATAAGCAACATACGGCTTCAGTAACCTGCTTTAAATGCAAATGCGCCTTTGAGGCGCAAAATTAGAGGCATAACTTGGCAGTTGGCAGTCCGTTTGTAAGCGCGCCACTGGAATCGCACAGTAGACCGTAAACAAAAGGCTCTCCTCACACTTTTATAATTTACTTAAATTTACTCTTTGCCTTTTGAATTCGGTTTTTAACGTTCTCCTTTTTGAAGAGCCAAGAGCCGCTATCTCAACGCTGCCGTCGTTTTGTTCTTTTCAAATCTGTTTGATGCCTTCACGGTTTCGACAGATACGTATTCACTGGGGACGCTGCGTGGTTGCTTATAAAATGTTTATTGTTTGGAGTGCCTACTGTGCTTCCCTCGCTGGCTATTGTAGCTTGATTGACAGTGATTATAGAGACTGAATTCTTGCTAACGAATCTCAAATTGACAAAATATTTTAACAAACACGATAGTATAAAAATATTCTGGTTTTATTTATATTGTAGTAGGTATGTAGTTTGCCGGATCATTTGATGAATATTTAAATCTCGGGATCCCTTAAATGGCGCCAACCTCATTGCGCGTTTTATTTGATTAACACAAGAATAATTTGCGGTACCATTAACATATGTATTAAACGTTTTAAGTTCCATGGCGCTAATCAAGGACTAGATCCCAATTTTTAGTTGAACGTAGATTTTAATGGCCATTCAGGCCGAGCAGCTGTCGACGCGAAAACTTTGGAAGTGCTAACTCGCCGGCCGTCTGCTTCAAGTTATTAATAAAATGAATGGTCTACCTATGTATGTGTTAACTTTGTTCCCGGGAGAAATTCCAACGTTGTAATGTAATGTATGTAACAGACATTCAAGATTGTTAGAAACTTTGATATTTCGCGCTCGGCAACGTTTTTCAAAAGCCAAAGCAAAATCCCAGGTCCCGTCATTCTCAAGAATGGATGAAGTCGACCTTTTGTTTCCGCGGCGTATATCAGAAGCAATTCCTTTTTCTCTATTTTTTAAACGCGCTGGCTTCCCTCTGGCCATAATTTTTCTCTTCACCAATTACTTTGTTTCTGCACCAGAGAGGTATTGCTTCGGAAGTGGGAATTCTCCCTGTGTTTTGCGATATTCGATTTCCTTTTATGCTTCTTACTTTTCTAGTTCAAATGCTTTGAGCTTAACGTTGGTTTGATTGAGAAGTTCTGATTGCATCTCATCTTGTTGATTCAGGAAAGACTTCCACCTTTTTGATTGCACGATTTCATGCGAATTCGATTTCACCCTGCGAACCTATCCTATATGCATATGATCGCAGTAACATTAGTGTACGTAACGGGATTAACAATATTCTGGCGACGAGTTCACGTTCCATACGAACATTTATGAGGTTTCGGGGGCTAATCTCTGACGGGTGGGAGGAAACTAATCAGTCAATCTCAGCAGCGGCCTGGAGAAGCGAATCAGCAAATTCATGCCTTCCGGTATAATTAATTACCCTAAGTTCAATGGCTAAGGACAACAAAAGACGATTGTTTGCTTTCTGCGCCGTTGAATCAATGTCAGCCCTATAATCCGCATAATCTCGCCCTTTGTATCCGTTTCACGAAAGAAGTAAGGTTTTTATTTCAATTTGAATTAGCTATTTCAACGGATTATATTTTTCTATATTAACTACGGTTAATGCTTTATTTTTTCTTATTTTCTTAATTCTTTATTGCACTATAAAATCTATATCTATATCTATACTAATATTATAAAGAGGAAAGATTTGATTGTTTGTTTGTATGTTTGTTTGTTTGTTTGAATTGAATAGGCTCCGAAACTACTGAACCGATTTAAAAATTCTTTCACCATTAGAATCCTAAATTTTCCCTCATGAACATAGGCTATATATGTATATAGTATATAATATTTTCAAAAAAGTTAGGGATCCGCATGAAAAATTCGATAATTAAACCGTGCGCTATATATTCAACCTCTTTTTCTATGATGTCTCCACTATTTGCTTTTTCTGTACGGCCAGTGTTAGTTATGGAGTGTCAAGTCAATGTCAAAAACCCCAATGCTGCTAAAAAAAGTAAGGGATCCGTATGAAAACTGTTAAACCCATCATGTTAGTGTCTAAAATTTATGTTTAATACCCGTGCGAAGCTGGGCGGACCGATAGTATACAATAAAACATTTACTTAGAAAAATAGTGGCAAAGGTGTGCTTTTTTTTGTATTACTTTAGTTTATAGATTGCCTATTGTTGATTGGATTGGAAATGGAAGAGTTTGTTCACTATAACTGAGTCTATTCAAATAAGAGACACGAGTACATAAATTACAATAACGATATTTTATAATCCCAATTAGAGATGTGTTATCGGCGGCGAAGGGTTGTTGAGTGGAGAACGCAAAAGTCTTGACTACTTTACTGTAAACAGTGTCACCACATGCTTAATCCTAAAAAAGTTCCATGTGCATAAACGAAGATAAATGTTTTAATTTCAACCTACTAATTGAATAGAATACTAAAAATATTATATAAAATATAGTAAAGTTTTTCATAAAAACAGATCATAATTTTACAACAGTTGAAAAGCAAACCTTCAAACGTGCAAAGGCAAATTCAGATGAAAAATGCTCTTTAATTGTTGCCAGCAAAAGTAAATACCTCTAGGAACAAAAACATTTAGCTTTGAATTAGCTTCTTTCCCAGAGATAGTTATTTTGTTTTTTTTTTGCGCCACAGCAGGGCGTCCCTGTGGAATAATAATAAGAAAATTCATGTCCAATAACAGTAACAGAGCGAGCCTGGGAGGCAGTCACTTTGTTGTGCAAAGCTAAAAAGACTGGCCTGCAGATAACGGGCTGAGCACAATAGCCACTCCCGCCCTTCGCCAAATATGAACTCTCATTGTCTACTTAATTACAACGGGTGTCTTTGAGATATGGCTATACACATTCAGGGGCTGTCACATACAAATAATATTTATCGTTTGAGCCTCGAAGGCAATTATTGCGAGTAGGTAGAGCGAGCGGTGCCCTCGTCAATCAAAAACGCACGCGGCTCGGCTTTCGCGTGGCCGCGAACATTGCACCATCCAACCCCTATTCAACCAAAGTGAAAAGCACTCTGTACATAGGGCAACGATTTTTCTGTTAAAAAAATGTGCTTTCAAACAGCAATAACAATAATTTATATTCATGTTGAAATCAATGTTGAAGAATGGTATACATTTAAATTGGTCCATAATATTTTTAACTACGATAAAATAAAACTAGAGTTTGCACTAACCTAACAGTACACTACCATTACGGCAGGTAATGAAAAAATAGGACCTCATAAAACTGTGCGGATTTTATTTTTAACAAGTATTTCGAATTAAGGGTACTTCAACACGAATTGTCGGCAGTAAAAAGCGCGCTGTCTGTTATATCGAAAACTAATAAACCGAAAAGTGCCAACGAATATAGTAGCTCATAAAAACGAATGCATGTTATCGCGAATAAAAACAATAATGCCAAAACGTAACACCACGTTTAATTTCGTATAACACATGCACAAGAATCCGGGTGCCCATAGATAAAATATTATGATCCTGCCTAATAAAAATAAAAGGTTCGCGATAACAATAATTTTAAATTAGATCAATTTAGGACGATAACGGCTCCAGTTATTATTTCCATGGCGGCGATAAACCTTGTAAATGGTTTTCCAAACGTCCCGGGCTGTGCGGCGAGCCTTTTTATTGGGGTATTTGTCAAGATATTCCTCTGCTAAAAAGGGACTATAATAATCAACCATTTCACGTTTGGTTGCCATACGCTGCCTATTGTCCTGGTCTAGGCCATGTTCTCGAATTTATTGCGAGAAAGGTCTCGTAATCCAGTATCAATTGTACGAGCTATAACGTACCCTTGTCCAGCTGGCTACAATTTGCACGTAGGTATGTCCACTTTAGAACAATGTCGCTGTAAGACAGCGCTCTTAAGCGCTCTTCAACATGACATCGTGCTAAAATGTTTACGTCTTATAGCAGGCAATTGTACCGATTGTTGTCATGTACTATTCATGTAGAGAAGTGAAGTCTTTGTCCTTGCGTAGGCAGTGAATACACACTTAGCACCAGAAGTTTCTCTGAATGGGATCAAGCGCCTTTGAACCTTTGTTTTAAGTTGAGGTAATCTAATTTCATCTGACAATTTCCTTGGGCTTTAACTAATCCTTGGCTGACTTTTATGATATCCTCTGGTTATTATCAATTTTATATTTTTTCGTCTGGAAATTATTACTATAACAGACCGACGGTTTTATCATTTTTCTAACGTTTAGAACGTGATAGGATAGAAAAGGATATTATGTAGAGTAGAGCCGAGGCGGAGGCTTATAGTAAGCGTATAAAACCATTATTATCTACGGTCAAATAACGAGAATAGTACAAAATATCATAGTTAAATTAAATATAATTATCTTTATTTCCATTGAAACATCAGGACAAAGAAAAAGGACTTTCCCTCCTTCATAACACTGAATCTTTGTTATAATACGGAAAGTAGATCGAATAACTACTCAATTGCAACCATTCGTTTAAAATTGCATCACAATTATATTTCCATTTATTTTTTAGTCCATATTTCAACATCCTTAATGTAATTGGACACAGTTCAGAATTGAACTAAAAATCGAATTTTAATTTAGATAATATTGCTTTGCGAATTAGCATCGTCATCCAACGTGGCAATGCAGTCAACTCTTGGGTACACTTCCAACTGGTACTGATATGGATCAGTTGAGGTAGTTTACCGTAGCTGGCAATGCAGAAAAATTATATACAGATGAATAACCAAATAAGAACTAGTATTTATAATTGAAATCATTGAGCTAACTGCAGACTGTTGCAAACTAAAGGTATCAGACATAATATTTATATAGGTTTTTTTTATTTTCTGCATGAATTCAGAAGCAGGCCTATGTCCAGCGGTTGACTAAATGCTGTTAATGTGTTATGATGTAGTTCAATAAGTGATGTCATAGTTGAAAGATGTCACTACAATTGGTAACACGATGTTTGTGTACCAATAACGCAATACCAGCACACGACCGATTACGTCACTATACGTGACGCTGGGCTGGACGCAAATTTGCATGTGTAATGAAATCATCGTATGTACACGATAGACGCTAATTGGACCACTAAATCCGCACCTGCTTATGTATTCTCAACTAATTACTGCCGCAGATTTGGCGTATACTATCGAAATTTCGGATGACCGCAGATTCTGTGGTATGGGAAATGTCTGCGAGGATACTAAAATAAGTTCCTAATAGCATTTGCCACAAATAGTTTTAACAAAGAGAGCAATTTACAATTTTAATAAAAAACTATCAAATACATATACGAAAATATTTATTTCTTATCTTAATAAATACAATCGCCTGTCTGAACCAGGAATCAAACCCAAATAGTAAAAAATAATCACGCCTTACCCACGGCCAGTGCTGTGGGACGCCCTGCACAATTAGAAAACAAGCAAAAACACCCTGAAAAAAAATTAAAGATAATAGATAAAGATACATTATGGAGGAATTAAAAAAATATATAATCCTATCATTATAAAAACTTTCGCCATGCGAATTGAGTACAAAATTAATTAGCTGCGCAGATCACCCAATTTATTAAGGCGAGCATAAAGTTAAATTTTTACTTGAAAAGGATCTAGATTGGCCAATTAAAACTTTTGCACGGAGAGTAGAAGCTTGAGCAAGCTTTGGAGTAGAAAGCAATTGTGTGAACCTAAATATAATAACTGGATGTTTTTATTTTAGGCTTTAGCGAAGCACATTTGCAACGTAAGCGCATGCGCGGCCAAATTAAAGGCCAAAAAAAAGATGGGTACCAAATAAAATATATTATTATTATCAATATTTAAAAAGAAATAATAAATAAATATAAGTAATACCTACTTAACTGCATATACTTACAAAGAAAAATATTTACATATATTTAAAATACTCGTAATACTTCTAAGAAACTATATTAATAAATACTTAAATAAATAGTAGGTATCAATATTCAATTTCATAAAATTTATGTCATAGGAAAGCGGGAAAGCGGTTTCATACTACACTCGAGAGCAATGAATCCGGGTCACTCAAAGAATCCAAAAAATCTCGGAAAGTAAGAATGCTAGGTTAATGCAATAAATTGTTCTCCGACGAATCAAAATTTATGCTCTACAAGCACGATGGAAGACACAGAGTGTATAGAAGACCAGGGGAAAGATTCAAGCAAGCATGCATCGAAGAAAAAGTAGCCTACGGTGGTGGGTCTGTACTTGTGTGGGCCGGAATTTCCTCTGAAAGTCGCACAGAGCTGGTGATCATAGAAAACGGCTCTTTAACTAGCGTAAGATATGTGGAAGAAATCCTCAACGAACACGTTGGTCCATTTATGGTCAATTTGGGTGAGGATGCTATATTTATGCATGACAATGCCCGACCTCATACAGGTAGGATTGTGAATGACTACCTTCAAGAGATGAACATTACTTGTATGGAGTGGCCAGCGCGCAGCCCGGATATCAACCCGATCGAGCATGCTTGGGACGAGCTAGGGAGATGCGTAAAACAACGAAACCCTCCCCCAATCACGCTTCCTGAGCTCAAAATTGCTCTCACAGAGGAATGGGAGAATATTCCCCAAAATCGTATAAGGAACTTGGTGTACAGCATGCCAAACCGCGTAAACGCAGTAATGGAAGCACGAGGAGGTAATACGAAGTATTGAAATTCAAGAAAATCGTCATAAAGTTCAAAAATTTCATGTTTCCTATTTTTGTTTTAAGGAGAGATGAGCAGTTTTTTTTCTTTATGTAATTTTGTGTAAATAAAATGTATGGTGACTCATATTTTTTTAACTTTCATTTAAGGAGTATTAAATTGTCTATTAAATACAATTTATTGCATTAACCTAGCATTCTTACTTTCCGAGATTTTTTGGATTCTTTGAGTGACCCGGATTCATTGCTCTCGAGTGTATTATTTATTTTAAAAATTTTAGAGAAACTTACAGTTGGTTTTAGGATATAATATAAAACATGCCATCATATATTTATTATTATATACTTTCTCCGCTAGTTTTTCTTACTCTCAGATTCCAAGCGTATTATCCAACCGGCCAACGCCAAGCTTTTGAATACGGTTAATTATTCGATGCCCTGCATCCCGACTACTGAGTTTGTTTATCTAAAAAGATACCAGTGAATGTTTACAATACAAGGTGACGAAAAGGAGGTTCCTATTTATTACCAACCTTTTTGTTATTTTTTTATTATACAGTCTAAAACTTTTTTAACAAAGAAAGAAATAAATAAGCTATTTAGAACTATTTACTTAAAACAATTGAGCTAATTGCTAACTGAAAAGAAATCTCTCACTATTTTATTGTTTATGTATTATTATGTAAGTTTGTAATATTTATTATAAGTATTCGTGTTTTTATTCAAGTCCAACCGTCTATAGTGTTACATCATGTTTTCCAGGCAACCTTTGGATATACAGGAAAGGTTTTTATAAAACTTGACGGTTGCGTAAATGAATTTAACATCGTGAAACTTTTATGCCCGTATGTTCTAGAAAACATTGACTCGATAAGGATTGGTTTTGTTGCTGATAGCGTACCGGAACTTGGAGGTGCGCGTCATGGGCATTTAAAAAGTGTAACCGGCTGGTATTGGGCTCAGTACGTTACTTACTCTTTAGGAATTTTTCGATAGCTTAAAAGCCCTGCCCAGTTCCCAAAATGGTCCTTGCTCGCTTTGGACTATAAGTTCAAAAGAACCTGTGGGTCACTGCGCACAAGCGCTGTATTTATTGCAGGCCATGAAATGTCAGGTTGCATAAATAAGGATTTTCATCGTATTAACATAAATTAGCATCACTTGCATTGGCGTAGCATTACGTTCATCAACCTGACACGAAGATGTAGCGTAGGGAATTTAGCGTTTCCGACGGAGTTGGCCTTCAAAGTTCTGCAGCATACATAATCTACAAGATGTAGGTGAAATGCTCCATTAAGGCAAACGGGAGATAAGTGATCCATGCATTTGACCTCCTTTGTACTCGCAACTTGAAAGAAAAGGGTTACTCCATAAAAGCCTTAGCCGTCCCATTTGAAAAATTAAACAAAACAAAACTTCTTCGAAACACGACAAAAGAACTCTGTTGTCATAAAACACATCCTATTTTAAAGAGATTCTAAATTCAAAGGTTATGTAACCAAACCTTATTTTAAATTGAATTTAGAATGCGACTTTTTCTCTGTTTACTCATAAAATTAGATACGGTAGAAAATTACCATACAGACTCTTGCTTTCGCATCACATACCGCATTTCTGTTTTCATTCGGACCTCAGCTTATCTGAGTGTATGCATGACCCAAGTATCTCTCACTAATCGCGGAGAGTTGCCGCGTCGTCGCCACGGAAGCAGCGGAAATTGGCTGCCCCAGATCTGTGACGACATATCCTACGGCAGCGACGGTTTGTTTGCGTTGCACCGTGCTTGTCCGTTGCGATAGGAAGCCGGAGATGTTTCTTGGAATTCGCTTGTTTACTACGCTTGTATATGTTTATGTCTGAAATACGTGAAGTCCTGTGGAAATAATAGAAAAGAAATAAAATGATTTATAAAAACAATACAAACAGTCACACACATTAGGTAATGATTCGCCTATTCCCGATTGTCGCTACCCCTAGGTAGTGAAATAATAAAATATATAACATCTTACATGCATCTTACATCCATAATCTGTGAGTAGGTTCTTTTTTTTGAAATAAATAACTTTTTTTTGTTGCATTGTTCATATAAGAAATTAACAGGCGAAAGACTTTATAGCCATATTGCCTAATCTTACGTTTATCTTTAGTTTAGTGTAAAATACACGTCTTTACTGGTCAGCCAATTTCCTGTTTTGAGATAATTAACTTATTTAGCAATGGAGCGATAAAATGAAGGCTCACTATACCAAATTAAAAATTAAACTGCGTTCATAATTAAATAAAGACGTCAAATAACAGTCACATTGAATGAAACCTTAAATTGTATCAATGACGGTAAAAAGTTCTCATTTCAGACAGAATTCGCGAAGGCGCCGTTTCTTTGAATTAATAAGCAGATGCTAAATTTAAATTTAATGAAACAAGTTTCACCAGAGAACTGAGTTATGTTGCAGCTCAAGAATGAGTCAGCTAGACATCTCTTGTGCTAATCATTTATGGGATGGTAAATCCATTTGAGTTGTGAGTTCCCCAATTTTTTAGTACAGGTTCATGCGCCATCATCACAGAACAACTGAAAGTCACTGCGAGTTAGTTATTATTGATATAGGTACCTATCTACCCTCCTTTGTGTTTTGCTACGACCGTTGACATTGGTCATTATCGAACGCAACTCGATCACGGCAACCAACATAAGGTATTTGTACGCGGCCCGGTTCTCTTTTACTTTTTTTATACATCCCAGAATAAATATTAATAAATAAATGACAAATATTTGCTGATAAATTTAGATGTTAGTACCATCAGGCGGGAATCGAACCCACAATCTCCTGAGAAGCAGGCGAACCTTCGCCCGCCGCGCCATATGGGTTTTCATAATTGATAACTTACCTCGTTGTTGACACTATGGCTGCTTGAATTATAATCAGGCATTTCAAGACCCATTTCTGACCAATATATTTTTTTTGTTTTCCATTGAACTATTAAAACATTTGATTCTCAATGCAACATTGACTGTTCGACAATCAAAACTCCACCTTCTTTATTCGATTATTGCTCTTTTATAAGAAAATCGCTGTAAATTTTTTTTCTGACATTTTAAACGAGCCACTGATTTTTGTTTTTCTCTGACTAACGATTTTGTAACTCTGAATATATGTATCTATACTAATATTATAAGGAGGAAAGATTTGATTGTTTGTTTGAATTGAATGGACCCTGAAACTACGGGACCGATTTGAATTCTTTCACAATTAGAATTCTACATTATCCCTGATGAACATAGGCTATATTTTCAAAAAGTAGGATTGCGTATGAAATCTTCCGGAATATAGCCCAATTTGTATAAAAAATTATAATTTTAGATTTTTTTCTTTGATAATAAATAATTGTACCTATAATTCTACTGATCATATCATTAATTCTGTTGACCAAACTATTAATTTTCTCGTCAAGAATAATTTACAGTCGACCAAAATATATAATGCTGTCCAAATAGTTTTACAGCTGATTTTTCAGGCTGATCAAATATTTAAAATAAATACCAATAAACTTAATGCCATTGTACCACTCAGTTATAATTTATTTATGAAAATATTACAGCAAGCCTATGTAATGCCACTTCAGCTTGCTTAGGCACATGTTCTAGGTCGATAACTTACTCCTCAGCCTGAAATTTTTACAATAAAGAGCTGACAGTATGAATTTTAGCGGGTTCACTATGAATCTACTTTGTGTTGGATAAACACCTGAGTCAAGACACGTTAAGGGCTCGTTAAGGGATGAAACGTTGGTATTTTTCCAACACAAACTGGGTTTGTAGTTAACCCGCTAGCAATCATAATTCGTCACACTACGATGGTTTATAGTAAAAAAAGTTGATACTTGTACCTATAACTCCTCTAATATGGTTGCATGGTTAATGTTTTGAAACTTACGCGATCTGAACACATAATGATTAGTAATTAACGGGTATCTATCGCGGTCCAGTCATCTCGTGACCACGACAGAGTGCAAACCTGTTGAAACGTCGAGAAAAGAAGAAGAAGAAAGGAGGAAGAAGAAACGCGATAAATACCCGTTAATTACTAATCATTATGGTTGCATGGTTGTCGTAGTTAAAGAACACTGTTATTGCTTCTATAGAAATGAGTTATCTTTTACCTTCACCATTGGCTATACAGTTCATGCCACTGTCGTCGTTTTCTTCCCCGGTACAATGTTTTATGTAAATTATTTACAATTATAACGCTCTCATAACCGCAACTCAGATTTACATCTTGAATAATTTGGAAAAACAGAGCCTTTCCATTTTCTGGGTACTAGTGGAATATTCCTTATGTTTTTTGATGGAATCTTTTTTGGGGACACCTTTTTGTATCCTTTTTTTACCGGTTTATTTATTGTTCTTTTCTTCTGAACATTCGTGTCATTCCAGTCTAGTCCACGCGATATCTTTCCATATTTTTTCTAATTTGGTTATTTTATTGTAATTTTCTTTGTTATTAAAGGTTTTATCTTATAAAAAAAAACATTTTAATTTATAAAAAAAAAACATTTTTTTTTTTCTAAAATGTTTTTTTGGCGGCCCACCGTCTCTGGTGTATAAAATTTTGTACTATTCGCAAGGCGAAAGTTTAAAGGATAGGATTATGTATGTTTTTAATTCTTCAGTAATTAATAATAACACTTTAAAACTTTTTCAAGTTGCAAAGGCAAGCTTTTGCAACAGTAGGTAGCCGTTAAAAGGTAGTCTAGATTATAGGTCACCAAATAAGGAACAGTTGACAACCTTTATGGCGCGGTCCACCTACGACGCGGTAGGGTGCGAGTTGGATTCCCACCTCAGGCAAATTTATGTACAAACTGCAGATATTTGCGGATGTTCTGGTCGTTTTCTATGTATAGTAAAAATATGTATGTATACCCATGAAAATAATTTATTCAGTATATCAGTCATCTAGAACACAACCTCTGCTTAGCTTGGGGCTAGGTGATGCTGTGGATTGTCCAGCGTTATTTATAAACTATGGTTCCAAACAAAATTACTTTGAAAAGATACGTTAAGCCGCTGTGAGCTTCCACATATACAAGTTTTTACTGAAAAACAATTGCAAAACAATTCAATGCTTTACTTTAACCCATAACAAGCTTACGCACATAAAACTGACCTCTGTTTCATTGCGATAAAATAAGCTGTAATAAACGCTAAGTGGTGAACTCGTTCTGAATTCCATTTTATTATTTTATATAACTGAAATTATACTTTCTCGTAAATCAATTTATCGCTGAGGTCCTAGCAATCATGCAAAGTGGCAGCGACGGTTTCAACTATCGGTATTAATACAGAGTTAAGCCAATTTACAGATTGATCACCTGCTAATACAATCAAGCAAATCTATATACTGGAATTGGCGTTTCGCGAGGTGTGCGCAAATATTCCCTATCTGGGTCAATAGATGGGGAGATTAAGGTTACTTTCTTACGACGTAAGACATGTTTTTAATCTGCCGATTGTGGGACTATTTTTATTTATTTGTTCTGTAGTCATGTCTTGTCAAACTCTGTAGCGCGGTGGGCGAAGGTCCGCCTGCGATGCAGAAGGTTGCGGTTTCGATTCCCGCCTCGGGACAAATGTTTGTACGATCTCCAGATCAGGGTGTCTGGTCGTTTTCTATGCTAGATGTTAAATACCTATCTATGTATTCGTATATTATTTATTATGTATACCTAGGCTAGATAATACTTTGTGAATTGTCCAGCATTATTAATTATTTAAGTATAATTATTCAGGGTGCATTTGTCCCATAAAATTGAAAATGAAACACCAAAAGAAACAATTATTTACAATATAAAGGAATTCGGAGTCCGTTTCATCAAAAATTCATAATAAGAAATTTATGCACGATTGCTTCATTGATAAATATTTGTGACTCGTTTCATTATATCAACAATAATTTCAAAAACAGTGAATTTTAAAGAAAACTAACATTGGTTTATAAGATATTCAGCATGGCGAGCGAAATACGAGTGGACCAAAATATTCTATGCGAATATTTTGCGTCGCCATGAATGTGAATTAAAACTAGACTGAGAGCCACGTGACCCAATGCTTATACTACTTTTCGTAGATATTATATTAACGCATATAATACATTTGGTAAATATTTCACGGTGTGCTGCGGCAGCGTAACATTGTTAGTAATACTATAATTTATACAGAGCTTGATCTAGTCGATGGACAAAATTCAATAAGTTTATTTCTTTAGGCTTACAATATAAACAACATAGAGGTAAAGATAAGTAAACAATCAAATATTTTCAAATTTGATTGTTTGTTTGGATTGAATAGGCTCCGAAACTACTGGACCGATTTGAAAAATTATTCCACCATTCAAATCCAATGTTATCTCTGGTTACTCTGCTTACTGGACATAGGATATAGAGTATTTTAAAAGAACTTAGGGATCCGCATGAATATTTTAATAATGTAACGTTATTAATTGTACACAATTATATAAACATATAAATAAAATAAATAAATGGAATTCAGTTATATCCTGGTCCGTGTCATGTTCCCGCGGGAATAGGTACCTACTTTCCCGCGGGAACATTACACGAGATAAAAAGTTTCCTAAGTCCATTCTTCCTGTCTAGACAAAGGTTGTGCCAAATTTCTAAAAAAATCCAAATCAAAATCTAAATCTAAAGCAGTTCAGTAGTTTCAGTAGGCACGGGCAAAAGCTAGTGGTAATTATTTTGCTAAAATTTGCGAACACTTCGGAAAGTTAAACTTTATTAAGGTGAAGATAAGTGGAACGATATAAACTAATCACAGCTAGCTCTCGATCCACAGATCGCACAGCGCCAGAATGTTCACCAGTACAAAATGATTCATGGAAATTGCATCGTAATTGAAAAAAATACGTTATTGCCGTTTGACGCATTGCCGAGGGATGCTCTGCTCACCACGAGTGAAATTGTATCCAAATCTGTTCCTATTAGAGTTTTATACTTTTATAGCGACATATTTGCCAAGGTTGTGGAATGCACTACCAGAATCTATTAGAATAGCAGTTTTTTAGGCTCGTGTCAAGGAGTTTTTCCTGTCTGAAAGTCGAATACTGGTACTTACTATATTTATGTTTTGAACTAGTATTATAAATATTTTTCTATGTTTAGTTACGTATTAGTTACATTTATTTGTTATTTGTTTTTAGTATTGATGATTATTATGAATATAGGTAATATAAATTTGATTCAACAAATATGATTTAAAATGGCTGTGCCTTTCTTAAATACAAATAACTTTTTCCATCCAAAGGTTGTCTGGAAAAGATTGCTTCTAAGCGATAAAGCTGCCCAGCGTACTGGTTTTACGTAATGTCTTTTGTTGTATTCTTATTACTCGTCACGTTCTTATGTACCAATCTACGAACTGTTGTACCGTACTAACGGTAACCAAACTTACGGAACCCAAACCAAAACTTACGGTACCCAAACTTACTGTTAGATTCACTATAAAGGTTATACAAAGAAGAACTGAATACTGAAGGTCCGGGACCCTATTAAACTGAAAAACAGCTCCACCAGCAAATCGTTCTGAAGTGCAGAAATGTTTAGCGAATCCTTTTTGGTTCACGCATGAATGGCCCCCACTCGTCTGATTCAACGACTCCGGCCGATAACTCTAAAACTTTCACTGGTCTCGAATAGTCAAAGGACAACCATTGCTTTTGAGTCTACTTTGATGAAGGTTTATCTTTATTTCTGCTAGTTGAGATCACAATGAGTTTCAGAGAGCATTGTAATAATGAAGGTAATTTAGAAAAAGTATTTACAATTGAAAGAAGTGAACTTATTGCAAATTATTGTACACAAACTACAGGTAGATGAACTGATCCATATCATCCATATACATATATTATAGAAGTTATTCTGTGGTCATCATATCATCATCAGCCTATATCAGTTCACTGCTGGACATAGGCCTCCCCTAATGAGCGCTATAGCGCCCTATCCTTAGCTTGTTGCATCCAGCATCTGTGATAACAGTTTTTTTATTATTTATTTATACTTTTATTATAATCTCTATAATAAAATGTATACTAATATTATAAAGAGGAAAGATTTGATTGTTTTTTTGTTTGAATTGAATAGGCTCCGAAACTACTGGATCGATTTGAAAATTCTTTCACTTACTTATAGAATCCTAAATTTTCCCTGATTAACATAGGCTACAGAATATAAAGAAAAATTAGGTATGAAAAATAAAATTTATTCATTGTATTCATATTTTACAACTTTTGAACAAAACGCTCAAAAGCCAGGCTGTTGCAAAAAAAAAAAAAACTTCAGTTAGCTTAACTGTATCAATACTAGACGGAAGCGTCCCGATAACGCTGGCTGCTTTTGTTTGTGTAGGTATATTATTTGTTAGATCTGAGGATTAATAGAATGTTTTACACTTTCTAGGCTGCCTGTGTCCAATAAATAATTTAAAATATTAGTTTTTGTATAGAAACCCAGTAGACAAGAGAGTTTTCCAAAATACCTTTCGGGAATTCGCTTATCCATCCCCTGTCTTAGTAGAAGCGACTAAAAACAGTTTTACAATGTAATCCCCTCATCTCCGCATCTACAGATAAAGTGCAGCCATTTTGTCCCCTCATTCACCTTTCAAAGTGCTCTAAAAAGGCTCTGATGCGATTTGGGTAAAAAAATACATTGGAAGAATCGAAAGGAGTCTTTGAGGAGCACTTCTACGGACGACCGAATGTTTGCTCAGCGCGAGCTCGCAACTGCTACTGATTGGTTGTTTGTATACTGTGAAATTTTTATTTCCCTAACAGAAGTTCAGCAAAAGCACCGTATTCGGATTTAGATTACAACTACCTATTGCGAACGGATTTCCGTATATTGAATTTCAAGCGTCATTTTATTTTACTTTACGAGCGTAGTTGAATACGAGGACGATTAGTTAAAATTCAAAGCAGCGAAAATAGGTCTAGAATAATATTCAATGCAATCAGACTACTGATTGCTTTCCATTATTTATCTACGGCAATTTGCGATTTTGAAATGGTTCTAAATTAAATGTTAGACCTATTACAGTTTGACTGAACTAATTTTCATATTGCGCCATTCTGACTTGCGCTCTATTTGCCTAAAAGTATTGTAACTCGCTATTGTTATTGTAACTAGTTCTATTGTAGCTGAGTCGCAATTTTTGTGATGGCAACATTATTTATGTTATAATCGAATCCTGTTCGAATCGGAAGATATTCCGAGGTGAGCTCGTATCGACAAGCGGCTTAGTTTAAATTGAAACATATTGGCGGGGAAGGGAATCTGTACCTTAGGTACGTAATGTGTAGGCAGTATATAGGCTACCACCACCCCGGTTCAAATATAGATCTAAACTCGTATATCTACTTTAAATTCAGACGGAGCAGCGAAGAGCCAGGCTAAAAGTATTTTACGTCAGTCAATTGTGAAGATATCTAATCTTATCAGAGAGTTCATCTAATTTTAGATGAGGTAATATGGTTGGTATTACTTTTAGATAATTTTTTTTTATTGTTTGAGTCAGTGCTCGGACATGCAAAGCTGATTAACTTGGTGGCAGACGCTTTTTGCTTAAGTAAGAAGCAATTTAAGAAAGCTTCAATATGCCATTGTCGCGAACAACGTATCGTCTATTAACTAGTTTTCAATAAAATAGCAATAGAACTGTAAAACTAGCGTTTTACGACCTGCACTCTATTTCAGTTTATAAGTTATAACATTTCAGTCAGAAATATTTTATTACACTTCCTATTTTGCTGAACGGCGCTCACGATTGCACGTGTTATGAATATCAAATTACGTGTAGTGCTGGAGTTTCGTGTCGCAGTATTTTATATTGCTTTGTAGTTAGGTGCACTACGTCATGAATTACAATAAACCGAACTGCGTTCCAACCTGCTCCAACTTTGGAAACAGACTCCTCTTTCCAGAACGAAACAGAAATTAAAGCAATTCTAAAACGGACGTTGCTCCGAGTATTTTTTGTAGAAACAGCGATGACGCCGAATAGAGACGATAGCCGAAATTGTGTGTATTGAGTGAAACGCACACTAGATTTAGCGCAATACATCCAGCAATAAATAAGTGACCCGGAAGGGACAAAGGTACAGCCGTCCAAATGAATTGAAAAGGCCTCATACATAAAACAAGGACTTCCTCTTACACGCGGATAACACCTCGGCGGCGTGAATCACTGCGGGTGTTTACATATTTTTTTAATGTTTTTAAATAGTTCCCAAAAAGCCTTGCCCGTAGCATTTTACTAACTTAAATTTTTATACGATATGGTTAGTACACGATCGAAACACCAACGTTTCATCCTTAAAGAGGAACTTCATCAAGATGGTTATCGTTTCTTCCAACACAAACTAGTACTACTAGACTTGCTAACATTTATAATGAACTAGCAGTTTGCCCCGGCTTGGCACGGTTATTTAACGAAAATTATAAACTTTTACATACAAATCAAACATCAAAACTTCAACACTATACACTCAATATGGGTAACAGTGTGGAAGTTTTAAACGGATCCCTAATTTTTTTGAAAATATTCTATTTATTACTCGTATAACCTATGTTCATAAAACATAATGCAGGATTAAAATAATGAAAAAAAATTCAAATCGGACCAGTAGGGCAAGCACGGGCTTTCTTGTCAAAGGTAGAATAAAGAAAAATTACGTCACTTTGTAATCGAATGCGTAAATTATTTGAAATTAATTTCTTCAACTTCAATAATGTGCACAATGTATGGCGATGCGATGTCATTATTGTCTATTCTACCCTAGAGAACAATCCCCGTGCTTGGCCTACAGTAGTGTCGGAGACTATTCAATCCAAACAAAAAATCTAATCTTTCCTTTATAATATAAGTGTTGATTTACCAGTAGCTTGTTTAGCAGTTTTATAGGAAGTAAATTGCAAAGAATTTAATATAGGTGAGAGGAAATCAACACAAACCGACCACAGAAAACGACCACTAAGTAAGTACGAAAAATATCTTATTTATTTAGATCACATTAACAATAGGTGCCGGCATAGAATTTCACCACTCCCACTCTTCCCGTGGATGTCGTAAGTGGCGACTAAGGGAAACACACCGGGGGACGGGCAGCAGCGCCCTCGCAGAACAACTCCACCGAACTGCGATCCCCAACCCGCATGCCGAGCGTGGGGATTATGGGCAATAACCCCCAGATGAAATAACGCCAATTATGGCGCGCATTAGGGGAGGCCTATGTCCAGCAGTGGACTGATATAGGCTGATGTTGTGTAACAATAGGAAAATATAAATAGTGTGTAATATATAACCACAGAATAACTATATAGTACTTACGTAGTATAACTTACGAATAGAATGAATGGAACTTAGAATTACGTCATGTCTCATGCTGCCCGATGTGCTACCCTCTTCAGTTGGAACTCAATCTAAGCGGGAAAGCAGGAAGATGCTGTTACGAGGCTGTATCAATTTTACAGCGATTTTTTCGAAAAAGTAACAAGTTTATTTTAAGATCCATTGTTTGGTATCTAATATTTATCAGCTTGCTCTACCCATCTGCTCTTTGTAGTTTATCTTAACTTACTCAATCAGCCATTGTTTACAAAGAGTTGCAAAGCTTGTAACCTGGCAATGCTTTTAACTTGTTATGCCGAGTAGTCAGGCCGGCGGTGGCGCCCACATAAATTCACATTTATCGCACAACCTGCCGAACTTTCTGGACTTGGTTCACCCCACGAAAACCTTATTTTATTTAACTTCTTCAATCACTTTTACGTTCCGGTATCGATAAAAGTTAATTTGTGTGGTTTTGCACAATTTTAAAATATTGCTTGTTTTGGTTTAGGTTTTTGTGCGTATTTTTTACTTCTATTGATAAAGAAAAAACTAACAAACGTGATCGGACATTGTGATAGAAATACTGATGCGTAGCTGTGTGAGAATTCTATTGGCTTGATTTTAATTGATTTTAATTTTAATTTTTAACCTGATGGAAAGTGAGGATGTGGCTGATCTATTACGAAAATAACTAATTCCTAGAAAATCTAGAATGAACAATTAAGACTCTACTTGCCATACAAAAATATCATCCTTTTTATCAATCAACGCTATCTATGGTTAGGAATGTAAATGTATTGAGATAGGGTCGGTCATGACTAGATCAATACTTCCGTAGATTTTCGTTAAAATATAATCGTAAAACAAATATAATTTTTGGGATGTTTCAGCTAGAAAAGAAACCATAATAAAAAAGTTTCTGTTTGCAAACCACGGCAACAACTTCTTTATTACGGAAAACTACAAGAAAAATAACAGAGGGAGAGGGTAGTCGCAAAAAGACGGGTTTGACATAGCTATTCCATAATGTAGCAGTCATTTAACTATAATATTGCAGGTAGACCCGCGGCGCCAGTCCCACACAAACAGACCAATAAATGGCGTCGCCGAGACAATTTCGGGGAGAGAAAACATTATTTATCTTTCAGTTCCAGGTTGATTTATGCCTGTTCGATGTGTGCTTAAAGGTAATTCCACCTACAGTGCACCGAGATATTGCGAAACTCTAAGTTACGAATGTACTTGTGACCAATCGTGTCTTTGAATGATGATGACTACTTTGCCGAATATTGGCCGCGTCGGACAGTCTCGATGGATAATTGGAGGCATGGCATCTCTGAAGAATGGCCAGTCTCTATAAAGAGCAATATTTCTGTTGAGCGACTACACTCAATGCTTAGGTCATAAATTATATTGCGCAAGTGTTTTGTTTTTATTAGTATTTATTAAAAGTATTGTATAAATGGCATCGTGTATCCTCAGCTATCTTATATGGACACCTTATGCGATAGTGTGATAGTAATTTTGCCTTGGTATGTGTGTGCAAAATGATAAATAAAGCCATCTATGGCGCTCGTTAGGGGAGGCCTATGTCCAGCAGTGGACTGATATAGTCTGACGATGATGATGATGACGTGCGTGCATAGACACACTCTCTATTCCCTCACGGTGGAAAATGGATGCTACATAATTGAGTAGAATAGAAGAAAACAAAAACCGTCTATAACATAAAGTCCTAAAGCGCAAGAAATTCTGAGATATTCACAGATGAAATTAACTTTTGCTTTTATTTCATATGTGAATATCCGATGTTAATAATCTATGTTATGATGTTATTAATCTTAACACCTTTTTATTTTGACAAGGTTCCATGGCATTTAAAATACGCGAGGGATGTACGAGAAACAGAAGTAAAATTTTAGTATTATATTTGACGAGGTTCTTTTCGTCTTTGCTATCTTCCCGTTGTAAACAACCAAAAAGTGCTTTTCAAATATGAAGTGCTATTTTTGCCCTCCAGCACAAATATTCTGGTTGCTCTATATAGTATTCAAAAATTATTCTATATAAAATTCAAAAGTAATGAAATATGAAAAAAAGACCGTTACGACGAAATTTCGGCCTCGTTTTGTTTTGTTTCATAGTATTGGAACCCTTGTTTCGACCCGACCGACGTTATAAAAGGCATTCCACTGTTATACCCACACTACGGACTTTCTTATGTTACACCTACTTTGCTAAAACCCCTATAACATATTATTATTAGCAACGTATTGTGTTATTTCATATAGGGCAGATCGGTGCAAAGTAAAAGCTTCAAGGTGATGCTAACATAAACGATTTCAAAACCCGAGACGTGGTTGGTTTAGTTGAGCCTTCGCCTTGAAGCTTTGCACCCAGGTCCCATTCATCCTGTAGTTTTCCTCGTTACCTGCAACTATCCATAATGTAAATGGTACCTAGTACTATCCACAATGTTTAAAACGTAATGGATGAGTCAGCATGAATGGTAATACATAGAGTCCGATATAGCGTTTAGTCAGACGTAATCCAAGACGTATCCAAGCTACGGTGACGCGCCATCAATCAAAACGTTCCCGCTTTTTTAATGGAACATCTATCAATGCAAATTCATGTTTGTTCGATTTCTCGTCATTACGCCTCGGCAAATATTCTGGTTGAGTGATGTCGTTCTCAAATTGAGGCGTTTGTTGTTGAACTTGGCAGGCAAATCTATTTACTTATTTCTGGAGTTTTCCATAAACAATACGATAATGTAACCTACATTATCGTAGTGTTTATTGTATATGTCGCCAGCCAGGATCGTTGAATCGACGCCTGTGTGATAAGTGGCTAGGCAGCACAGCACCCTTTTTATTCCAAGCTGAATGCAAACAAAAAGATAGCCTATGCAAGCAAAAAGTCGAAGTCAAAAAAGGTATTTGTTGCAACACAGTATAAAGAGAATTCAGTAAGTACATTTGCGAGACGGATGAGTGTGCCAGGTTTGTGTTGGAAAAACTTTAAAGATTAGAAAGTTTTCCGTGTGCGGTGTATTTCTTGCCCCTGCTGACTCTCCGTGGACACATTAGGGGACATGTGCTAGAGGTAAAACGGGTATGGAACAAGTATTGTTTTCTAGAGTTATGTTTGTACGAGTAGTTGGTGTAGCAATTTATTTTATTAACTACCTATCTAATAGTCGCAGTGCTGTTAAAATATTTTTTTTTTATTTATGATGATGATCATGAATTTCAATACCTACATTTTGCGTTTTTATAAAGGTAACGACTTCGTCATTTTGTATTTAAAGTCAAATACCGACATAGAAAAGAGACATTTCAAAGTACAATAAGAATATTGCTTAGAAGCGTAACGATCGTCCGAAGAAATGAATCGACTTATTTCAATGGTAAAAATTACATAGTTATATTATATGTGTGGCGAGCGTCGACGTTGTTCTGCCACTGCAATTCCACTCTTATTGCTCTCAGAATTCATATATTTCATAAAGCGAGCTTCACGACACAAAATAAAACAAGAGCCCTCGTAAATAGACGTTCCGAGGAAATACCAGGCGTAATGCGTGTGAGTGCATTTATACGAGTGCTGTCACTCCTAGTTTTTATGCCATCTCGCCATCTCTCGGCAACTCGAGGAAAACGCTGTCAGTTTTCCACTTTTAAATTGTTTTCCATTGTTTACGCCAATACTTTTCGAACTTTTGTAGTTTACTCTGGGATTTTATTTCTTCAGTTAGTTTTAAAGTTTGGTTTGTTCATTGCACTCCTAGAGATTCATTTGTTTTTGTTGTTAAAAACTACAAGTTATTACATTTTTGGCGACGGACTTTTCCAAACTGCGGAAAGTTTTATAGCAAGACTTTTCCAACCTTTACTATTGTTGCGCTGTTATTTGTGTATATAGTGTCTGTGAAACTTGGATTTTTCTTTTCTTATTCAAGATCTTGTTTAATTTAAAATCTTTTTGATCCCAGCAGCCTTTTTGGGCGAACAAACTCATTATGAATTGATGATTAAATAACGCTGCAATATTCGGTAACTAAGCACAGGTATTAAAATCACGGAATATTGTCTGGGTAATGATAAAGTAATGCCCACGGCGGCGGCGGCTGATTGCGGCAGCGACAGGTGTACCACTCGTCTGAATACTAAATACCCTGCGATTAATATAATACACGAGAGCGATCAACCATCTCACCTGTTTTCAACCCTAATACTTGCATATAAGGTACACTATAAACCAACATTACTAGATGCATGATCTCATTCAACATTCATTAGTTCCCGTTTCATTTTAGCTTTGCAGTAACATTAATCTCGATTTGTTTAATGTGGTCTAATGCAAAACGCGTTATTGAATCTCTGCACCTAGTAGCGCAAAAACTATAAATTGTTAATATTACCTGCTCTGAAATATACTATGCAGTCCTTTTATAGCTAGGTGCTCAATTGCAAGCTTGAGAAACTTTTATTAAATTTTATGAATAAACCTGACTCTCAAGAATACATTGTATTGTTATTTTATGATTTATTTTCGTTCTGAATTTCAGCAGAATATCCAGCTCCAATAGCAATATAAAATCTGGTAGCGCAGAATAACTTGTTTTGTAAACATTACCCACATCTCGGAATAAATCAAAAGATATGAGGCGTTGGAGGTGGACGGTAGGCGATTTCGGTAAATGATATGCAGAAACAAAACCAACACTCAGTAAAAACGGCCGGGGAGGTAATAACATAAATTTACTAGCACTAAACTACGCGAATACTGCGGATGGTTTATCCGTACATTGGTTGGAAGGAACCGATGGTGGGGGCTGCCCCAATTTTTCTAGAATCGTAAACCCGTAAGATTTACTGAACGGTCAGAGTTTTAACGAGGGACACTGTCCTCTGCTTCATCTGCACGAGAATAGCTGTAAAACAGATACGGCACTCCTACTACACAAAATATTGAGTGTTTCTACTTAAGGCGCATACAGCACCTAAACTAGCGCCACCACCTACTTTATGTTATTATTCTGTTTAACAAAGGAATTTTCAAAAATCCATCGTCCAGTTTGTGATACCTATCATAAGCTTTTTTTTAATGCCTCTGTAATAGTTTTATTCTATTTAGTTTAGGAAGAGATACGAAAATAGATTTTGGTGGTCACCAAGGGCAAATTCGTAAATTAATTTTTATTTATACATCTTTAATTCTAACGTTATCAGGAATTTTAACAATAATACCCAAGAATTTTCTAGATGTAATAAATGAAATTCAAGTGCGTTTCCAGTTTATTTTAACCTAAAAACACTACGATACTTTTTCTGTAGAAGTGTATTCTCTTCCTTCTCCCAGTAAAATATAGTTTTACGATGCCAGCGAGTCATTAAGCAATTTTCTCGGAGTTGTTACACCACACTACAATGTTCTTTCTTTATTTCACTTGTACTTTGTGGAACATTACGGTACCATTCTGTTTTGAAAAGGAACAAAAAATATTTAAATATAGTCCCTACTGAAAGGTTTTGTCAGAATTAGGTCCATTTCCACCGTTGCAATTAAACACGTTTAATATTAGAACTCAGTTTAGCGCTTTAAATGAATTCATCGCATTTTAACGACTTAAAGCGCTAAATCGAGCAAAAGTATGATAGTCCCATAATAGTCATAGTTATTCTATAGTTCTGAATTCCGCTGCCCCATCGGATATATACATACCAGAATAGGTAGATATATCCTGAACATAAGATAAATCAATTACTTAATTAGTGCGGTACGTTTGTAAATGCTCCATCGTTGCCATGTAGGCGTAATGTATGGCAGGCGACCCCAGACAGGCGGAAGTTCATGAGTAAGAGGTATCATCTAAGCTTTGCTTGCGACTGCCAGAGCACTGAATTACCTCGCTCTATTCCAGCTTATATCTCGCCTGTGACATCCTAGGGCTTAACTTCTCGCCTCCAACCGCAGTCCACAAGAGAGAACATCACTTTCAAGGGATGCTGTTTAATAAATCCGTTTTCCTCAAGTTTTGAGTATCTAATCAAAAACTGCATTGGCCGTTTCGCGTCGGCAGTGCATTGACCTCAATTCACCCTTGAATATTTGTATAAAAGCGTAATAATACAAGCGGTAGTCAGATTCAGTCGAGACAACGCTCGTTTGGAAGTGCTCGTGACAAAACGGCTGGAGATAGAAACCTCTCGTCTGTACCAATACGCTTTGTGTCACTCCAATCGCAAAAGGATATTCGAATGTATTGAACTCCAGAGAATTTCGCTAACATTGAGCCATTCCGCGGAATCTCACGAAAATTCCATGTGAATTTTTCGCATAATCCAACTGAGGACGGCCGTTGTTTAGAAAATTGTGTAGAAAACCCTCCGTTAAATTTTTGGGAAAAACTGGACCGTCCTAAATGTCTCGCCCTTGTATCACTACTTTTCTCTACATTGAACAGGAAAGCAATTTGGGTTACACTTACGTTGCTTTAACATTTTCCTTGCACGCTATCACCGGTGCTCTCTTAGAACTTTTAGGATCAAGAATTTTAACCACTTTTTACCTTTGAATATTTTTAAACTTACGCGATCTGAACACATAATGATTAATACTAATTTTAACGGGTAATTATCGCGTTTTTTTTTTCACAGGGTTGCACTCACTGTTCACGAGATGACTGACATTATTTATACCTTAACTTTTAACTTATATATAAAATCATTTATTTACCGAAACAGTTGCAATAGTGTACAGTGCTGGCGGAACACAAACTAAGCGTGAATGCTTGTATCTTGAGGTCCGTGAGTGCGTTTGACAATATGGATTTAGAACACTAGAAGATTTCCTTAAATATATTGTTTTTGTTTTAAATTATATCGGGAATTATACGTGTAAAATTATAATAATTGATGAAAATGGCAACAGAGGCGGGTGTGTAACATGTGTCATAATATAGACTTAATGTGGTCTACTCCTATTTTAGAGTATTGGTAGAGTATCAAATGAAACTAATTTCATCTGAACAAACGCAAGTAGATAATTTGCCACGAGATTTCTTTGTGGGATGCTGTAACAATAGCACTTCATTCAAACATTATTTTCTCATACACCTTTGTTGCGAACTCCCGAGTACGATTGCTTGCTATTCACAATTCGTTAGAGAATTGGTTGGGTTATCTGTAGATTGTGGAGTTTAGATGGATTTAACGATAATCGAGTAGCTAAGTATTATTGTATCGATTATTACATAGGTATCGTTGGAGTTTTTTGAGTAGAATAACACTTTGAGCTGTGTTATCTTACTTGTTTTTTGTGTGTGAAAGCAAATAAAGCTGAGTTAATCTATCTATACTATATAAAGATAAAGAATTTGTTTGTTTGTTTAAATTGAATAAGCTCCGAAAGTACTGGACCGATTTGAAAATTCTTTCAGCATTTGTATCCTATATTATGTTTGAAGAACATAGGCTATAGAATATTTTCAAAAAGGTTAGGGTTCCGTATGAAAACTTAATATTAGTTAAGTTTTCATACGGAACCCTAACCTTTCTTTTTTTTTACATTAGTATCACAACGTGTGTAAAAATTCATATTTTAGAATTTTTGTTAATAACCCGTGCGTAGCCGTGGCGAACAGCTGATCACTGCATAAAAATAAAACTTCGTAACCATACGCCATAAACCGTGATATATTAGTAAAATATTACAAGACCCTTTAAAAATATTAAACCAAATCCCATTTGAGAAACAAACGACGTCCCAAAGAATGATAAAATAGTAAATTATGTGGGACTGAACACCTGCATAATGTCCCCGTCAATCATTCACCACGTGAAATTGAATCTCATGAGCGCAAATCACACCTCTATTACCATACGTGTCTGTCACTCACATTCAGACAGGGTTTAGCGTGCAAAAATCTTTATTCCGTAAAGAATAATTTTCTATGAATGAAACAAGACGGGTTTGTTATGTGAGTGTAAATGTGTACATTCTTTAGTCTCTTTGAAATTGTCTTTGATTCTTAGTTTGATTTAAAGCCTAGAAAATCTCATGACATAAGTTTTTAATTTCGAACGAATAGCGATCGAGTGATGTAGCGCGTCGGGGGAAGGCTTGGGGAAGGTCAGCCTGCGGTTCAGGAGGTTGCGTATTCGATTCCCGCCTTGGGGCAAATGTTTGTGCGATCTACAAATAAATGTTCCGGATGTTCAGGGTATTTTCTTTGTATGGTAAAACAATATCTATATACTGTATTCTACAAAGTATATCAGTCATCTGTACCCACGACACTATTTTTGGTTAGTTAGAGGCTAGATGATTCTGTGTGGATTATCAAACATTTATAATATCAGAGCTATCTTATCAGTCTACATCGGTATCTAACCTACAGAAAAAGTCAAAGCAATATTGTTTTCAGTCAAACGTTGAAGCAGAAGTATATAAAATAAAATTGGGTGGTAACAGGTTACTCAGGGGCATATTGTCAATTTCCCATAATATTTTGTCAACTTCCAAACAGCGATTGAGTTTGGGTCGCGACATCACAATAGGATCTGCAGACTTTGTAGGTACCGAGATATATTTTACTTTTGTTTGAGACTATTATAAAAGTAAAAGAACTTGGGAGTTCTTTTCACTTTTCCGCTTTATCCACTTACTTTAGTTTGTAGACTGTTCAATGGGTATTGTATTGTAGGTGTGTATTATATTAGAATAAAAAGTTTTAAAGAACTAGTGACCAAGGGAAATAGGGATTATTTTTAACATATTATAGTTTTGAGACTTAAATTGATTTTGTAGTGAATAAGGGCAGCAAAGAAGAAGGTTCTCTTTGATTTCCAAGGTTTCATTTGAGAAGCAAGAGACCCTTAATTAAACTGCGAAAAAGTCTTGGCTCCTAATATTATTCGATGGGTTTTATGGAGATTGTGTCTACTTTATGAAGCCAAACGCATCTACATGACAAAGGAGACTTTTTAATTAGAAGACTATTCAAAAGTGGCTGTCGCATACAAATGAAGTTAAATCAGACGGATTTTTTAATTACTTTGGATTTATTCCCAAAAATAGCTCTTTTCTTGGTATACCATGAAGTTTGTAGGTTCTCTTTACGAATGAGCAAATGTATGACTGCGACTCGGCAAACGTAGTAAAGGATGCCTTCCGCCCAGGTAGGATGATGACCCGCGAAAGACGGCAAGCAGATGCTGGATACGATAAGCTGAATACAGAGCGCCACGCTCATCAGGGGAAGTCAATGTGGATTAACATGGGCTGATAATGGTGATGAAATGGTTCTATTTTTTTAATGTATTTATCTGTTTGAAATATATGCATGATATGTATTCATCTTTACTTCATTTAATGAATTCATTTCTACTTCTATATTCTTCTTTCTAATTTGATGATTACATTAACCTCCAAATCAACCAAACACAAATATTCCGTGTTGGAATATTGAAGTACCTGGTAAATTCAAACTTAGCCAAAGATAGCATGTGTTAATTAATTTGAAAGTTGACATAATTCGGAGCTAGATTCACGTTCTATTTGTCTTACCTCTTGAGTAAAGTTTCGATTACTCATCAGAATTTACATTAAATAATTTTGCGACAAATTAATTTCCGCTACTTATTTGAAATATAGCTGATAGAATCTTTTGTGTAGTGGGTTTTACAGAATACAAGGCCGAATGAAATAATATGCCACCAATATTTCATTATTCTAATATTTTAAACAGATATGATTGTTTGTTTGTTTGCATTGAAATAGCTGGACAGATTTGAAAAATTCTTTCAACATTAGTATTCTACATTATACTGATGAAAATAGGCTATAAAATATTTAAAAAAAGTTATAGATATGTATGAAAACTTCAATAAAGTAACCCAACGTGTATGTGTGTAGAGGGAGTCAGTTAGTTTGAATTAAAATGGTATTTTAACAATAAAGAATTACGTCTAAACCTTTTCAAATTGTTCAACAACAGCCATTTAGGACTACAAGAAGTTATATAAGAAAGCTACAATGAAGAGCTCATTAGCATTAACAAAATTATAAATACGAAAGTTTTGCAAGTTGTAGCAAAAATCCCTGTGGGAGGCGACGACAGTCTAACAGGAAGACGAGGGTCGCTTCGGCCACGAATCTGTTTACTCCTTTAGTAATTTTACACAAGCTTAAACACTGAATTGTTTGTCCTGGCTTATAACGCTGGAATATAATAATATGTTGCAATTTAAGGCCGATCAATCGGTTTCAAAAGCTAGTTTTATAGTAAAAGTGAAAAAGTTTTTATGTAGGAACTTAAAACTAGGTATAACAACAAAATATTAAGCGATGCGACGACCTGCAGAAGTATAATAATGTCGCAATGCCCACCTCCGTGATATTAGTTAGAAGAGTTCGAACAAGAGTATGGTAAGAAGTACATAGACTAGTTACAAATCTTATTAAATGAAGTTAAATGTTAAAAAGGGTTTTTATGTAATTACTAGCTGACCCGCTCGCAATTTCATTTGCGTGGACTTTAGAGTAAAAAATCTTGACGAAATCAGCTAATACCCTATTTTAAGAGTCGGAAATTGAAACCCGCTTTTAATATCTGTATAAGCCCATGCGTTTTCTTAAAAAAATAACCGTTTACTGTATTTTTTTATAGTGAATCTAATGACACGGTGGACTACAAACATTCTACTTTAGCCCATTTTATTTGTAAATTACCTAATCCTATTTTATTTAAATATATTTACAGATTGGCTTTTTAAGATGGGACTGGATAGCAAAATCAGAAACCATGCGACTAACAGTCGCGAAAGGAGTCACGGACAAAGTTCAAAAAAAATATTACGAATAAAAAAAAATTAAAACGAAATTTTATGGAGGAAAAACCACCATTGAATTAAAGTCTGGCTAGTGGAAAGCACACCAGTTGTTCAAAAAGATTGTCAAAATTACTCTGTACCATAATAAATTACCTGGATCTAAGTAGAGTGAGTATTCGAACAAAATTTTAAATAATGACCTTTTTTTTGATTATTAATTGTGCATTTCTTTTCAAAGAATGATACTTCTTATTAGCAACCAAATCTGTTGCTATAAAAATGTAGGGTGTATTTTTTAGTGATCAGCCAACAAAATAAAAAAATCTGGCAGGTATGGTTTTCTCATAAATCGAAGTCATGAATCAAGACGGTTTTTTTAACTCATGGTTTCGGATTTGGTCATCCATTTCCTTCTCAGAAACCACCCTGTATACCTACCGATCATTTAAGGTTAATAAAACAGAATTTTTAAGTTACAGCCGATACGCACCAAACTGTTTTATTTTCTACGGTGAACTTGTTGCATTTTTGAATCCTACGCTGTCATAAAGCCATATACATCAATATCAATACACATAAAAAAAATCCAGAAACATGTGTTTAGGTACCAAGGATTTTAGTTTTCTCTCTACGTTTTAAGTAAATATTGGTTAAAACTAACAAAAAACCTGAACAACTTCAAAAACTATTTTGTGTTGAAAAATCATTAAATACATGTTCTATAAATTGATATTTTAAGTATTGTCAGCAAGTTTTGAGGTAATTGGGACCAAGGATAAAAAGTCACATAAGTTAAGAAAGTCATTAAAAACTCTGAAACACGTGTTTTTATTTATTGTTCTTTCAGTATATTTTTGAAATGTTAAGTTGTTTACCATCCTTAATTAAAAGTCATACGGAGCCAAACTACGAATCACTCAAACTTGAATAACCCGTTTCACCCCATTTTCAGGATTATTTTGAAAATACTAAAATACGTATAAAATTTTTTTGTTTGTTTAGTTTTCTCTGTAAATTTCCAGCCAATAGCGTCAATGGTTGATAAATTTCACCACAATTACCTCAATAATTCAATTTGTTTTTAATACTTTTACAGTAACATTTTGGAAAAATCCTGAAACATGTGTTTTAATTTATAGTTTTTTCAGTACATACTGAAATTTTCAAGTCATTGGTATGCTATATTAAAAAGTTATATACATTTAAATACGGAGCCAAACTACGAATCTCAAACTTGAATAACCGTTTTTATCCCATTTTCAGGATTATTTTGAAGAATCCTAAAATACATATTCAATATTTTTGTTTGTTTAGTTTTCTCTGTAAATTTCAAGCCAATAGCGTCAATGGTTGATAAATTTACGAATCTCAAACTTGAATAACCGTTTTAATCCCATTTTCAGGATTATTTTGAAAATCCTAAAATACGTATTCAATATTTTTGTTTGTTTAGTTTTCTCTGTAAATTTCAAGCCAATAGCGTCAATGGTTGATAAATCTCACCACAATAACCTCAATAATTCGACTTCCTTTTTATACTTATATAGTAACATTTTTGAAAAATCCTGAAACACGTGGTTTGATTTATAGTTTTTTCAATACATACTGAAAGTTTCAAGTCATTAGTATGCTATATTAAAAAGTTATAGACAGTTAAATATGGAGCCAAACTACGAATCTCAAACTTTAATAACAGTTTTCATCCCATTTTCAGGATTTTTTTGAAAAATCCTAAAATACATGTTCAATATTTTTGTATGTTTAGTTTACTCTGTAAATTTCAAGCCAATAGCGTCAATGGTTGATAAATTTCACCACAATAACCTCAATAATTCAATTTCTTTTTCATACTTATACAGTCACATTTTGGAAAAATCCTAAAACACGTGTTTCAATTTATAGTTTTTTCAGTACATACTGAAATTTTCAAGTCATTAGTATGCTATATTAAAAAGTTATAGACATTTCAATACGGAGCCAAAATACGAATCACTCAAACTTGAATAACCCATTTCACCCTATTTTCAGGAATATTTGAAAAAATCCTGAAATACGTGTTCAATATTTTTGTTTGTTTAGTATTCTGAGTAAGTTTCATGTTGGGTCATTTGTTAAAAAAAATCTCAAAAATCTTAAGTAATTCGACTTCCTTTTTATACTTATATAGTAACATTTTTGAAAAATCCTGAAACACGTGGTTTGATTTAGGTATAGTTTTTTCAATACATACTGAAAGTTTCAATTCATTGGTATGCTATATTAAAAAGTTATAGACATTTCAATACGGAGGCAAACTACGAATCTCAAACATGAATAACCCATTTCACCCTATTTTCAGGAATATTTTGAAAAATCCTGAAACACGTGTTCAATATTTTTGTATGTTTAGTATTTCCTGTAAATTTCAAGAAAATTGGGCTACCGGTTACAGAGTTAGAAAAAGGACTAAAAAAACTTCCACCCCCCATTTCACCCCCTTAGGGGTGGAATTTTCAAAAATCCCTTCTTAGCGGGTGGTTGTGTGTTAAAAGGAACCTACCTTCCAAATTTCAGCTTTCTAGCTTCAGCGGTGTAGGCTGGGCGTTGTCGCCAGAAAATCGCTTGTTCCTTTATATATTAAGATTTATCTTTAAATATCGCAGACACATTAACATATTCTCGACCTGTCGACATTGAATTCCTAGCTGACCCGCTCGCAATTTCATTTCCCTGGACTTTAGAGTAAAAAAATCTTGACGAAATCAGCTAATACCCTATTTTAAGAGTCGGAAATTGAAACCCGCTTTTAATATCATGTATAATCCCATGCGTTTTCTTAAAAAAATAACCGTTTACTGTATTTTTTTATAGTGAATCTAATGACACGGTGGACTACAAACATTCTACTTTAGCCCATTTTATTTGTAAATTATCTAATCCTATTTTATTTAAATATATTTACAGATTGGCTTTCTAAGATGGGACTGGATAGCAAAATCAGAAACCATGCGACTAACAGTCGCGAAAGGAGTCACGGACAAAGTTCAAAAAAAATATTACGAATAAAAAAAATTAAAACGAAATTTTATGGAGGAAAAACCACCATTGAATTAAAGGCTGGCTAGTGGCAAGCACACCAGTTGTTCAAAAATATTGTCAAAATTACTCTGTACCATAATAAATTACCTGGATCTAAGTAGAGTGAGTATTCGAACAAAATTTTATATAATGACCTTTTTTTTGATTATCAATTGTGCATTTCTTTTCAATGAATGATACTTCTTATTAGCAACCAAATCTGTTGCTATAAAAATGTATGGTGTATTTTTTAGTGATCATCCAACAAAATAAAAAAATCTGGCAGGTATGGTTTTCTCATAAATCGAAGTCATGAATCAAGACGTATTTTTAACTCATGGTTTCGGATTTGGTCATTCATTTCCTTCTCAGAAACCACCCTGTATTAATAAAACAGAATTTTTAAGTTACAGCCGATACGCACCAAACTATTTTATTTTCTACAGTGAACTTTTTGCATTTTTGAATCCTACGCTGTCATAAAGCCATATACATCAATATTAATACACATAAAAAAAATCCAGAAACATGTGTTTAGGTACCAAGGATTTTAGTTTTCTCTCTACGTTTCAAGTAAATATTGGTTAAAACTAACAAAAAACCTGAATAACTTCAAAAACTATTTTGTGTTGAAAAATCATTAAATACATGTTCTATAAATTGATATTTTAAGTATTGTCAGCAAGTTTTGAGGTAATTGGGACCAAGGATAAAAAGTCACATAAGTTAAGAAAGTCATTAAAAACTCTGAAACACGTGTTTTTATTTATTGTTCTTTCAGTATATTTTTGAAATGTTAAGTTGTTTACCATCCTTAATTAAAAGTCATACGGAGCCAAACTACGAATCACGCAAACTTGAATAACCCGTTTCACCCCATTTTCAGGAATATTTTGAAAAATGTATTAAATATTTTTGTTTGCTTATTTTTGAAATGTAATTTTCCAGCTATGTACAAAGTTGCAAAAAAATCATAAATATATCTACTTATTTTTTATACATATAAAGTAACTTTTATGAAAAACTCTGAAACACATGTTATTATTTATTGTTTTTTCAGTACACACTGGAAGCTTCAAATTCGTTAATACGCCATATAAAAAATGTTAAAGACATTTCAATACGGAGCCAAACTACAAATCTCAAACTTGAATAATCCGTTTCACCCCATTTTCAGGCATATTTTGAAAAATCCTGGATAAGTATTCTATATTTTTGTTTGTTTGGTATTGTTTGTAAGTTTCAAGTAAATTGGGAAAACTTCTAAAAACTGTTAAGAAATCGACATCCTTTTATACAATATAGTAACTTTTATGAAAAACTCTGAAACACCTATTTTTATTTATTGTTTTTCCAGTATAGTTTTGAAATTTTATGTCGTTATCCTTCATTAAAAAGCTACAATCATTTAAATACGGAGCCAAACTACCAATCA
Source organism: Eupithecia pulchellata (assembly GCA_963931895.1). Classification (NCBI taxonomy): domain Eukaryota; kingdom Metazoa; phylum Arthropoda; class Insecta; order Lepidoptera; family Geometridae; genus Eupithecia; species Eupithecia pulchellata. The sequence continues at coordinate 5,530,260 of OZ007537.1, forward strand.
CTCAAACTTTAATAACCCGTGTCAACCCATTTTAAGGAATATTTTGAAAAATCCTGATATACATGTTGAATTTAATGATTTTTTCAGGACATACAAAAAATTCATTAGTACGCTATATTAAAAACATTAAGACATTTCAATAAGGAGCCAAACTATGAATCTCAAACTTGAATAACCGTTTTTATCCCATTTTCAGGATTATTTTAAAAATACTAAAATATGTATTGAATTTTTTTGTTTGTTTAGTTTTCTCTGTAAATTTCAAGCTAATAACGTCAATGGTTGATAAATTTCACCACAATAACCTCAATAATTCAATTTCTTTATAATACTTTTACAGTAACATTTTGGAAAAATCCTGAAACATGTGTTATAATTTATAGTTTTTTCAGTACATTCTGAAATTTTCAAGTCATTAGTATGCTATATTAAAAAGTTATAGACATTTAATTACGGAGCCAAACTACGAATCTCAAACTTGAATAACCGTTTTAATCCCATTTTCAGGATTATTTTGAAAATCCTAAAATACGTATTCAATATTTTTTTTTGTTACTGAAAGTTTCAATTCATTGGTATGCTATATTAAAAAGTTATAGACATTTCAATACGGAGGCAAACTACGAATCTCAAACATGAATAACCCATTTCACCCTATTTTCAGGAATATTTTGAAAAATCCTGAAACACGTGTTCAATATTTTTGTATGTTTAGTATTTCCTGTAAATTTCAAGAAAATTGGGCTACCGGTTACAGAGTTAGAAAAAGGACTAAAAAAACTTCCACCCCCCATTTCACCCCCTTAGGGGTGGAATTTTCAAAAATCCCTTCTTAGCGGGTGGTTGTGTGTTAAAAGGAACCTACCTTCCAAATTTCAGCTTTCTAGCTTCAGCGGTTTAGGCTGGGCGTTGTCGCCAGAAAATCGTTCGTTCCTTTATATATTAAGATTTGATACGTGTGACCCGAGAGTTGGTCAGTATCTGGCGCAGCACATCAGCATAGCTATACTGCGAGGCAATGCAGCTACCATCTTGGGTACACTTCCGACTGGTATTATGGATCGCTTGAGCTACCTGTGGTTCGTTTGCAACAGTCTGCAGTTAGCTCAATTATTTAAATTGTAATTACCAGTTCTAATTTGGTTAATTAATTGTAATATTCTTTGTTAATAAAGGTTTTCCCCAGTAATAATAAAGTCATATATATGGTTTTTGGAAAGAAGTTGTGGAAGCACGCGTTTCCAAAAATGTAATTTGGTGTGGCTTTCGATAGTTTTTACTGGGTTACCCTCTAGTTTTACGTAAAAAAGTCTGCCTAAGTCACGATTTCCGCCTACTTTCCTCAATAACCTGTCTGGCAGTTATACGACCACGTTTGTCTACGTGGCTTATCTTATTCTATAATAGATATGAAAATGTCTACTCTATGAATATTATCTACTCGTTGAGGCAGATTCAAAGCAATGTGATCACTCTGTAATGTAAGTAATTAGTTTGAGCTATTCAGGGTAAATTTTAGCCGCCATGTCCAAACTAGAGCGGCGGGACCGCCTTATGAACTAATGAATATCATGCAAATTCCAATGTCTGATGAAAACCATACTCTCCTCTTTAACATACAAACTTTTTGTGATATAATTTTAGAATATTCAAAGGAATGACATGACTCGAAATCCTTAGATTCTGTGATCGTTTCTAGAATTCTATATTTCTTTTTAAGTTAAGGGGTTACTAAATTATTATAACATTGGTGGAAAGTATTTTTTACGATATCAACGAAGCAAACCGCAGGAGTGAATAGGTCTCGTTTGATCTCGCACCGGTTATCGAGCCCAAATTTAAAAAAAATTCTGCATAAAAGAGGATAAATGATCTAATTTTAACCTACTTATTTAAAAGACATACTATAATATTTTAATACTACAAAAACTAAGTTGCTAATAAGAGATTCCATATCAAGTATACTTCTAAGAAATAAAGAAATATTTACAATGGGAGATATATTAAAATACGTTATTGCAAACGTTAAAAAAATTCAAAAACAGTAAAATTAAGTTTACGAATTTGTACAAAGGGCAGACAATATCCCTTTCTTTCAATGGATCTTAGAGGTCCTGCGCCTACCATGTTAATTGGGTCGATAATCTATTCACACAGTTCTATACCAAGAGGGTTTACATGTCGGCTTTGTACACACGATTTGCATATCCACCGTGTACTGAACTAAGCTGGGGCCTTCTGGGGCCTATTCTGAAACATACCTCTAGTTTGCTTCTAGCTTGTACAATCAACTATACCCAGGCCCTAATCCTGGTGATTGAATACAGTGGGCCTAAGGAGATTTGATTATAGTTTATTGAGTAAGTAGAATAGTTTTATGATCTTGTTTGTCATGCGTAAATATTTTATGTTCCTTTAAAAATATCTTTGTTGATTTAAAATATCTTGGTCTCAGATTTGGCGATCCACTCTCATCAAAGGCCACCCTGTATATAATAAAAGCGAAAGTAATTATTGACGAGAGAATAAAACCTTTAATACTGACCTTTTTGAACTTGACATAGAAATTAATAATGTTGGATAATCCAAATAGCATCATCTAGCTCCATGCTAAGCAGAGCTTGTATTATATGTACTAGAAGACTGATTATATGTACACAATACAATACGTTGCATAGATAGATATTTTTTACTTTAGACTACGACTAATATAGAAAAAACCCAAAACACCCGGAACTAATATTTACAGATCGTACAAATTACCACCTTGTGGTATGGGTGTTCTGCTTACCTTAGAGCTAGATGATGCTGTGTAGATTGTCCAACTTTATTTATTTATATTGTAACCTGTACTCTCGAATTTGAGTAACAATTTCTCTGCAGTACTTTTTTCAAGTTCAGTAACATCTAGTGAGGTTCAAAATAAAACCCCTTATTCCCCTCATTCATAATGGTATCCTAACGTAACATGCAAGTAGTACCTATCATTTCTCACTCTGACTTATGTAAATAGAAGAAGACAGACTGAGAAATAGCAATGTTTTCAATTAACAGACTATTATGAAGGAAGTATTTGTTTGCATCGATATACCTTGTGTAGGCGTACAAAAACACTATTTTTTCAAAAATATCACCATTTAAAAACTGCTCGGCGCTGCTTCTAACTTGCATCCATTAAGGTAAATAAGATGCTGTAGTATTTTATAGTCATTAATATGATACTATGTCGGCGCGGCTCGAGTGTCGTGAGTCGACAAGAACACTAACTGGTGTTCACATTAGTGGCGGTTTTATAAATAAAATGCTTTAGGTATAACGTTAGAAATATTCTTAATAAGACATGTGCTTACATCGATTTTAGCCCCGGCTCCACCTTAGTTTAAGGCTGCGGTGACGGATGAAGTTCCAATGCAAACGATATACAAAAATTATTAGTGATTAGAGCATAATTTCACCATAATCTGCTATTATTTGTATTTAAGTAGTTTTTGCCTAGGTTTTGCCACAAGCTTTTTTGAAAATACTTACCTATCTACACATTAAAAAAACACATTAATACATTTTAATACAAATAATAGGAGATTTTGAATTGTCAAAATATCCGTAAATTACAAATGATTTTGGTATTACATTTGTAAATACTCGTATGTGGGAAAATCATTTTGAGCCGTTAACACACTTTTAATTTTATTTCACTGTTATTTTTATTCTATTTTTGTTGCTATTATTTGCGTAGTCTTAGAAACTTGCATAAAGAACTATCATCTTATATTCGGAGGATAACGTTAACCGACACAGTTGATAACTATTGCGAGCAATATCGTTTTCACACTATTTAGTGTTTCTTTGTTCTTTGTTCCATCGAAGATTATTATTATTTTTATCCGTGTAAAACTCCCCATGCCGCATAACTCCAAAACTTCCCCTTTTAGTAATATTTCCCCAAACAATTCTTCCCCAGACGACTATTTGATAGTTTTCAGATATCATACAAACCTTTGTTGGTGTTGAATCCACTAAACGAGTTTATCGGGATATACCTATGTATATTATCAACTTAAGTGGTGAAGATCGCTCGGTTATCCGTTCTTTACTTTTACACCGTACGTGATTCTTATACAAGCATCGCCTTGAGTCGGTTACGGTCATGATCATGTTTACATGAGCGCAGCCTAACAGCTACTGGATCCGACGGGAGCTCATTATAAAGCGCTAAGCTGGATCATTGCTGGCACTCCTCGCAAACGAGCGGGTTGCGATGCACTCCGATCTTTATCAGATCTTGAAATGCTTTGTTGTTTGCATGTTCTTTTTTGAGGTTTGGTTAGCAGCGGAAGTTTTTAATGTTTGTGAGAGTTTCGCGTAAACTTTTGGTTTACGTTCGATACTCGATCCATTTTAAGCTATCGATTTATAGATATATCGTGCATTTTTTTTACTATTAAATCCATTATCATAATTAGGGCATGACTTGAATTGGATTTGAGTAGACAATTGTAAAAGAGGGTTAATAGGTCAATCAAGCGACACATATTTATTTTGATGAGTAAGTAATTAATGAACTCGTTAGTATCAAATTATCTAAAAAATGTTCGCATCGTTTCTCTAAAAACTCTAACCGATTAAAATTATTGGTGTATTAATTTATTTCAATGATCGCTCAATGATTCTGACTGAAAACACCAAAAAACTAATGACTTACTTAAATTCCATTTGATTGTTAGTGTAAAGAATAGCTGTACTCATACATACCTACATACGGTTGTCGTGTAATGTAATTTTGAATGTGTCAACACGTCAGGCGCGTTTTGTCACGAGCAGTCGCACTACGTTTGCCGTAATTATTTCAGGAGTACGTCATATGCATCTCGTATTTGTAAGCTTGCCTACTTCGGATTAAGCTGCGGAATGAAAATTAAACTAGAACGAGAGCTGTATTGAAAAAAAAAATAAGTTTCAAATTGCGATGTGGTTATATCGTTAGTGGATATAGGAAGTGGTCGTTATCCAAATATTTACCATTTGGAGCCATCTAGAAAAAATCATTAACGACAAAACAGCAACAACAAAAAACAAGAAAATATCATACAAAATTTATGGGCAATAACCCCCAATTTATAAATAATGCCATCTAATGGTGCATCTTAGGGGAGGCCTATGTGATACAAAAATTTGAGGTGCAACTCTTTAACCTAGAAAATAATTAAATCCTACCTGAATAGGTACTACAAATAATTTGAAACCCAATCCCCTTTGAAATCAATCGCTGAACTGTATTTAAACCTACCCGATGTAAGCCTTCACATACGATTAGCAGGAGAACATCCAAGCGGCAAGCATTTACCTACCTACATATGTATTTAGAAGCTATGCTCGACGTGTATGTACTCAGCGGTATCAATGGTACCTGGAAGAACATGCCCTAGGGATTTCATACCAGATGGATCGTTAAACTAAGACGTATTCTGAGGATTATTATGGCACATCTGAATGCAGTTTGTGCCATTCAAAATGAATATGTAATAAGGTTCCTATACGATTGATTACTGATTGTGGTAGTATGCTAATATAAAAGTTTGAATTCGTTTGAAAACTCAACTGTATATGTCAGTAAATAAATTATGGTAAATTTATTTACAAATAGGAATAAAGATATGTTTATTCCATAATATATTATTACTCACCGATCGATACACAATCACAATCTTCACAATTAGAAAAAAAAACCTTAAAAGTATAGAAAATATGATTAACTGTCTCCAACGACAAAGGGTCATGCCTCAGTATATTGTTGCTCAACAGGAGTAGAAAAGATGTTACGTATGTGATTAAAAATTATAGGTTGAAAGGACTTAGAGTTTCAGGTGTGATGTGCTTCGCAGGGGACCAAAATAAAAAGCGCGTTATGACCCAACAGTGAGTGCAAACTGGTTGATATGATAAATGGTCACAGAGATTTGTAGTATTACATCGTTTTCGAGTAATTCTACTTTAGTTAGTCTTAACTCGTAACATAAGAAGCTTTCATAGCTGTACAAATAGAAAGACTTTAGAATGAGGGTGTGGGTTCCAGAAATAACGAATTAAAAAAAAAAGGAACTTATGTTGGGTTAAGGGTTTAGCTTTGGAATAATTTGACCCAAGCCGAAACTCTAATCCTCAACAATCCTATAGAGCAAGAGGGCACCGCAAAATATATTGGTTTATGAAGATTCGGTTAAAAAGCAAGTTCGTCATTGATAGTAGTCATAATAAAGTGCTAATAAAGTGCCAGCAACAACTGAATAGTCTTTAAATAAATATATTTATTATGCGAATAAAATTGCAAATTAAGAAACATGAAACAGTACATCGCGTATAGAATTTAACATTAAAGTTTAAATCTTTATTTGAGAAACGATATAAAAGCTGTTTATTTACCTATATCAATAAGGTAAGGTTCTGAAAAGTTTCTGCCCGGTCTATGTCCCTGATAACCTGTTCCCGAAATAGGTTTTCCCATCTAGATAAAACCTTTCAAATTACCAAAACTTGTCTTGCTTACCTGAGGCTGAAGAAATAGATGGAAAAAACTTTTCCGTATCTCGGGATTACCACTTAAAGAGCAGGAATACTTAATGGCGCAAAGGTCAGGTACTAATAAAATTAAATAATCAAGTTGAGCGAATTAGGCTTCAAGGCGTTTGGATTTAATTTGTCGAGACTTACAAAGATTTTTGTGCGAAGATACTGAACTATATAAAAATGCTAGACAAATCCCACAGTATAGCCCCGAGCTAAGCAAAGCTTTTTTTGGGTACTAGATAAATGATTGAATAAATAGAATACATTATATAGTAGATCTATATGTTTTTTTTATACTACAACACCTGGAACTAATAACTGCAAACATTTGTTTTAAAGCGGAAATCGACCTCGCAACCTCTTGCAAACTGAGCTTCGTCCACTGCCCTTTAGAGGTTGTCAGGATTTTTAGTACATGATGTCAGAAAAACAAACGGGCAAGGATTCTGCTCTTAGCTAAAGCGTGCGATGGACGACCCAAGGTTAGAACAAATTGCTATAATGAAACAGCCAATTTCACTCCGCCTATCTGTGCTGCCTGTTGAGTAATAAAGCTTCACAAATAGAAATAAACTGCTCAAGTCACTTGTGAAATTAATGTCTGTACTTGAAAATACCAGGCATATTTATTTTTATGCTATCATTGCCATAATTTGTTTAATTTTGAGTATGAGTAAGTTAGATACATAAAACAATTTTATTAAAAGAAAATTTTTCATTCATATTTTGCAGGTATGGGGAGGGAAGGTACTAGCCCTAGTTTAGGGGTCAAGGCTTTATTTCATAAGGTAGCCTTTTTCTAATATGATGATACAGTTAACATTTATAATTATAAAGTTCACAGAGACTCTTTCACTGCCTGCACTTACTACAGTCGCAACTTTTTATTTTATTGTAAAAACATATTCTGTCACAGTTATCATAGCGGGTCGTTCAATGTGGCAATTCGTAATTAGTGTTACGTGTTTCATCGACAGATAAACGATTTTCGTAGACAATGCTACGATTTTCGTAGAGAGTGCTACGATTTTCGTAGATAGTGCTACGATTCTCGTAGATTATTGTTTCGATTTTTATAGCATATTGCTACGATTTTTGTAGTCGGTGCTACGGGTTTCGTAGCCAGTACTACGCTTATCGTTCCGCTGCCTGTTATCACTAACTTTCCACCAAGTACTACCACGGAATATTCCAGAACTATAAAGCACGAGAAATTCATTTCAGACTCCACGATGACTATGAAAATCTTATACTAACCCTGGGACAAAGGAGGTGCTCATCTGACGCGGCCACAATAGGCGCGGGGCTATTAATTATTTCCCGACAAAGGGCGCTTGTAGGGGCCATGAGATATGTTCTGACTTGGAACAATCATCCACATCATGCTGAGAAACGAGTTTAGCATTAATATTGTTCTATGGTGATGGTTATTGATTAAGGTTATGTCAATAGTCAAACGTTTCTTCGTTTTCGATTCGATTAAGATTCGTTTTAAATATGGTTCGTTCAACATAATTAATATACGTGTAAAAAATAAATCGAACTGTCAATATTTTATACGTTGTTTGAAAACTAATAACTATACTACTCCCACTTGTTGGTAAAGTCATGGCGAGCCCAGCTACCTTTAGCTGTCAACACTACCAGTTTTTTTCCTGTATTTTATTTAGAAAATCCACACATCATCATTTAGCCCCAAGCTAAGATAGCTTGGTTTATGATACTAGATGACTGATGACATAATACAATATATAAGATAGATAGATATTTTTATTTTATATAGAAAACGACCGAACAACACGGGGAATGGAAAAATCCCGGCCAATATCGTGGATGAACTATTAATGTCCAATTTAATATTTAACTACAGGAAAAAAAGTGGTACCGTAAAACCTTACAAGATTGCCAAACTGATATGATTTTGCCCACCAGGGTACTTTTTTTAAAAGTCCTAGGATTATGAAGAATTTTATAGTAGCTCTTATTTCTTGTTTAATGGTAGAAACTTGAATATGTCACTGGCAACACTAAATAACCGATTGTCGCGAATTTTACGTCAGTTGACTGATAGCAATATGGTGTGGTGGTGTCAAAGGTGGTGTCAAAGTTGGTGGTGTTTTTGGCGGGCCAAAGTTCGTGCAGAAAACTTTTTTCAAAACAGTACTTGCAGTTGCAGCAGGCAAGTAATTATTTTACCACTATAAGTTTGTAACAAATAAACAATAACTATCGAATATCTGACGCGAAACCTCTTTTAAACTCGAAAATATTAAGGTGGGCAATGTTAAATTACTTTTTCTGGAGTACTGCTTACGACTTTGCCCACCAAAATATTGCTATCAGGGTTGTCACTACGACATCAAATTAAAATTGATTTATGTAGTTTCTATTAGTAGCAGCTAAAAAATCGCCTGTTTTATTATGAAAAACTAGCTAAATATCAGCTGTTTCATCCGGTCAATGACCTTTATATTAGTCTGTTTGTTGTATTGAAATTGTAGTTTACATACTTGTACATTATTTATTACAGTATAAATTTAAACTTTTTGTACGTTTAGTAGTAGGTACTTATCATTATCATACGATTGTTTTATTTACCATGGTTAAAATGTTCCTATAACAATTAAAAGATTTCTTTTTCCTAATGCTTAGATAGATTTCCTAGATCTCTTATATTATTTTCTGTACCTGATTTATTGTGTTCATTTTTATAAGTCGGTAGGTACATATTTTCCTTGATTAAAGTTTAGGTAGGTACTATGCACCTACAGTTGACATGGCCGAAACGATATTTAATAGGTACTTAATTATATTTCAATATAATTATAGACTGTTGGTAAACAACGAAAAGGTGACAACCCTAGCACATCTTTTTATTTGTATGAAAAATTACAAAAAATTATTTGTGTCTTTGCCCACTCAATTTAGGCGATTAATTTGCCTGCTAAAACGTTTCATAGTAAGATATAAAGTAACATTGATTTTCCTATTGCTTGTTCCTTAAATCTTGTGATCATAAGGTCAAAAATACTGAAATTACGATGTTTTTTGCAAAATGGGCAAACTTGTAAAAAACAAAAATAATTGGCCCGCTCTCTAAATTATGATTTTTACATAATACCATCCCATTTTATTCGATTTATAATATATTAGTTGCAAAGAACAGTATATTTATAATAATTTAGTACAAAAAATTAATATGAACTATACATACTTTTAAAATTATCTTAAATTGAATCACAAAATCCAAGAAACTTGGGCAAAGTTGCACTGTTTTACGGTAGTGTTGACAGCTAAAGGTATCTGGGCTCGCCATGACTTTACAAACAAGTGGAAGTAGTATAGTATTTTTTTATTGACGATGTAAAAAATATTGATTCATCTATTAATATTATAACACAAACGTTAATTTTGTTGAACGAACCACATTTAAAACGAATCTTAATAGAATCGATAACGAAAAAAACGTTTGACTATTGACATAACCTTTATCAATAACCATCACCACTCTTTGACACAGAAAGATGCATCACACTTGTATTAAATTCTCAACCAATTAAACTAAATCCAGCGACACATCACGATAAAAATTAACGATCACATCATAAAACAGCTTATGCTTTTTAAGGCTAATGAGAGCTCATCAGTTACCATAAAGGATGGGGAAACTAAAGGCGCATTAAACTTTGATTGGGTTTTCATAGTTGGAGGCGGCTGAGAGTGCCGTTAAGTTTAGTGCTCGTACGTAGGCCCTCATAGCCGGTCGGTGAGCGAAAATAAAACTGCGAGTAAGGGGCGGACTCGGAGGTTTTGTTCAGGCTGCTCTAAAGTGCTGTCTGAGTGTATTAAATTGAAGAATGGTCTATTGTAACAATGATGTGTGTTAGATTTTTCTAGATCTTTCTATTCTACTACAGGCTTTTGTTGTTTGCGTTGCGGTACGTCGTATCTTCTGCAAACTTTGTTGTAAGGTCGAACGAATTTTCTTGTCTATGTCTATATTAATGAGTTTGCGTCTTACTACTACAGGTCTTCGATAGGAACCTATTGCAAGGCCTCCTAAGATGTTTTGCAAATTTTTATCGACATTGAAAAAAGGAGGATTTTCTATGTTTATCTGTCATTATACTTTTGCGTATGCGTCGAATCAAATCGAATCATCCTTATTAATGGAAAGTTTAAAATCGATATTGTACAGAAAACACTCGAAAAACTAAAGCTCTATCTAGTTATTACTTGTCACCTCTTCCAAGTTAAAAAACAGATGAAATAAAATATCTTTTAAATGAAGCAATGTACTTTTTGCTATAAAACTATTGTAGTTTCACGAATTCCTTACAGATGCAAGTAAGTTAGCAACGAACCTTATTTGGTCTACGTTTACACAAACACAATTTAGGTTCTTTGTATACCCGCTTACATTCTTAGTATATGAGTTAATTACGACTGTAATCCTGAATCCTGAATTCATGCCTGGAGTAACTAGAGTAGCTCGTTCGGTTTAACATTAGGATTAGGTTTTAAAGGCCGTCCAACTGAAAGTTCTTGGTCTTAAAGATAAATTATATTATACTGGGCTATCCACTAAAGATAGTTTATCATCGTAACATTTGTCGCTGGTTTTATATTATTTTGATATTGACCAAATTACGATTGTAATATTGCATTTAGGTATGCTCTTTCATTTAAATACAAGAAGTCAATCGACCTCAATCTCCTTTCTATGTAAGGGTACTCCTTCGTTACGCATTTTAAACGGGTGACGTCACTGTCATCTTCGGCTTCGTGGTCATTATTGGAAGGAAAACACGACACACCACACACAGCACAGTACAGTACAGTGGCGTAGAATCATCTGTAGAATTTATTCCAGAGTAGTCACGACAAATGACAAGAACAAGAAATACTATATTCTAGCTTAGCCGACAGCCGTGTTTATAGGAAAGCTTTGCTATCATCGAACGATTCCGAGCGCACGCAAATGTCGCCGGCATGAATCTGTCTTTGACTTTTTTTACAATGTTCTTGAATATATAACTCAATTCTAAAATAAATTTTAGTGGTGTATCAACGAAATTAAATCTAAAACATGATAATTAAGTACTTGCGCTGAGATATGCATACAAATATTTGTTTTAGTTTTGTGGGACAAAAAAGGAGATTAATGAGAGAAATATGTTAAAAATGCCAATCATAGAAAATCCTCCTTTGTTTGAAGTAGGTTATAATTAAAATTTTCATCTGCATAAAATAAGTAAAAAGAAAACCCAAAAGTGAACATAGTATTATTTATTAACAAAAAAATACATCATTAAAATCAAATAATAGAATAAGAATATTAGACTAATGATTTATGATTGAAACAATTAAACTAACTGTAGACTATTGTAAACAATCTAAAGGTAGCCTAACTGAGAGCTGCGGAGTGACCGGCGCAGCGCATCTGAGAATTGCTATACAACGAGGCGTCTGCAGCCAGTGTGCCTTGGAAACATAAAGGAAACGTTCAATAACTTTAACAAGATTCTTATGCCTATATTATCTAAGAATATAGTGCCAAATATCAGATACCTTCAAGTCTGCAAGTCTTTTATGGAGATATTTCTTTGAAGTTGTGTATTTGTAATGTTTAATAAAGCCGTGCAATAAAAATCGAAAGGAAAATTCATCCCGCCATGCTATTCTTATCGAAGTATTGGACGCAGTAGCATAAAAAGGTTGCCAATAAAACACCTTGCTATAAACGTGACTCCGTTGAACTTTGGGCAGAGTTTGGTGATTTGTTCCATTTTTTACAGACGTTGAAAAAAGGAGGATCGTTTTATGTTTGACTGTATGTACATATAAATGTTTAACTGTATGTATATATAAATAAATATTTTTCTGTATTTTCACCGATTTCTTTTTCAACTGTGAACCAATTTTAATGATTCTTTTGGTTTTGTAAGTAGAATCTTTTCATGGTTGGTTCTAGAAAAAATATATAGCCGAGGGATTCATTATTTGTCAAAAATACGGTGCAGCGGTGTAAATATAGGAATTCAAAGTGAGTTCTTAGTTTATTCAAAACCATAATTTTTCTACATTGTGGTTGTTGATCTACACAAAGAAAAAAAGTGAATTGTCCAATGTTATTTATTTAGAGAATTTCGCTTTGTCGAGAAAATACCATCGTGTAACCAAACTTGGGTTTCTTTTTATTGATAATGTGTATTCGATTTCTACTAATATGATCATATTATTGAATTCGATGTTTTTGGCTAGACATGTGACATGAGAACGTAATTGTTTTATCATATAGATAAAACAATTACATATAACAGAACAAGAAAGAAACGTGGTTGGTTTGACTTAGCCTAGACTTTCTATTTATGTATAAGTAGCATACGAAACACGTAGTACATATGTAAGTATATAAATACCAAAACGTCGTCAAAGTAACAACTATTGGTACGTTCTACAAAGTTGGTGCCTTAATAAAATTCTATAACTTTATAACGCTTTCGTGGGTGATTAAAACTATTAATTTCCGTCTCGCATAAAAAAGTCTCAGTACATATTTAACTTGAAGAAACCTTTCCAGTAATGCTAGCGAGTAAAATATTTAAGGGCGATATAATGTCTTTTTATTGGAAAGTAATTAACGATCAGAAATATTGAAAAGCTCTTCGAGCCATCTGAACGGGTTCTAAAGTACTGGCAGATCATTCTGTAAACAAACGAAGGTTTACCTAAACTGACTTTTGCCCACAAACATTTCGGACACGTTGCACAGAGCTCGTAGTCACTCATACATATAAGTGCTTACGACAAGCTTTCAAAAGCTCATATAAAGTTAAAATTCATATACACGAGTCTCCCTTCAGGGACGGCTCGTAACACTTTGTTATACGACGCAGTAATACCAAGTCCACAATAACATAACCAATTTATTATTTTCACACAAAACGGATACAAAATTTCTTTACACCATGTAGTTGATGCCGGGTTTATATCGGCTTAGATTCGATCAAAACGTAGAATTTTCGGTAGAATTCAGCTTATTGGATATAAATCCGGGATAAAATGGGATCATACCTGGAGTAACCTCCAGCGAGCAACGAGCATTCCTATGCAGAGATTGTATTGATGATAACGAAAAGATTTTCAAGAGTGAGAAAATGGCGGAATAAATTGATTTATGTAATCGTGTAGGTTATAAGCCCGGCAACTTTATCGCCAACTTAAATCACGAACAGAATACATTTAAAACCATAATAGTTTTTATAAAACGGCCCGAAACAAAATTAATCAAATTTTAACAAATTGTGTTCGACCGTAACTTTAATTAATTTTCTGGCGTTCTACCCGAAATCAATTCTCAAATCTGAAAATAACTCGACAAACTTTATTGTAAGCTATCACCGATTAGCTAGGAGCTTTCCGCTATTGATGTTGTAAGAGTAAACTACGAAAATCACAGGATCCGATTTGATTGATAGTTACAGGCTCTATAAATCGGATGATCCTATTGGTGGATATCACGCAACGTTCGCACATCTCTGGCGGAAAAGCATCAATTTTAACGGGCTTGTTTGCCGGACCTAGCCTACAAACCGAATTATCACTTCGAACGGCCCACGGCCTTCCGATGTTAATTGTTCATTCAAATAATCATTATGGGGGACTGTATTTACTCAGTAGATTCGAAAACATTCGTTCGTCACACAATTTTGTATTTCGTATTTATATAGCGAAGATTCGGAATTTATTTGAGTGCCGTAATTTTAGGACTTTTAATTTTATGACTGAATTGAGTCCCTTTAATTTAATTTATGCGTGGAATTGTTGTGATGTATTTGAAGTTTAAGACTGTTTTGATTAGTTCTATTTTCGTAGCTTTATAGAGAATTGTTGGCACCATTTTCTAGTAATTAAAGAGAAAAGGTACTTCTGCTCTTTGTTTTCAAAGCTTTTATATATTTTTTGACTTAAATTTGCAATCTGAATATTAGATCTAATAGTTTTATCTATATGATTTCTTTATATATTAGCGGTTGGCGTTTCTTTCTAATTAAATTATTAAACCCGTTGAGATTACATAGCTTTTAATAGTATATTAAGATTGTTTCACAAAGCTATGCTGTAGCTGTATGAAATCGTTTTTGTAATAGCAAAACAAAAACCAAACAAAATAAGACATCGGCGTCGGCAGGCGAAGACCACGAACGGCTTACGGGCTGCAATCGTATCTCCGTGGCTTTTCGAGACAAAAACAAATGGAAGTATTACCGGAGACAATCTACATTTAAATAGATCTTTTTCCTCAATTCCTGCGGAGTTTGGTGATAGGTATCGCAGTCCTCGATTTATTTCGGGAAATTTACATTTCCCCGGCTTTTGTAGACGCAGTTGCAGCCTCATTCGTCAACTTGTCATCGCCGCTTGTGCTTGTAATTATCGAAAGTTTGAAGCCGATTTTATGGGGTTGAATTGTTGTTTATCCGTTGAATTGTTTTCACGTTCAAAAAAAGCCTGATCTCCTCAAATTGGGAGATCTGTGAAAATAAGCAACATAATCTCTGATCCATCATGACGTGTTGATGTTTTTAAAAAACGCCCGGTGTCTATGAAAATATGTGTAAAAATAAACCACACAATCTCTGTTGATAAATCCATGATGTGTCGATGTTTATGAAGCATTTTGACACAGTGCCATGGAGTATTCCACTCCTCTCTGGTTTTTATGTAACAAAGCACTCAGAGTATTTTTAACTAGCTTCTGTCATTGGCTTGGTGAGTTTTATTACAAGTTAGTGGCAGATGCATTTCTACACGTAGTATGCAAAAAATATGCCTGATTTCTTCAGTGGGTCTTAGATCCAAACATCTACATGCAACGATTTTGGCCACTCTGCCTTCTGGTAACGGCTTAGATTTAGGAAACTGATATAAGTGCGTATCTATCTAGTTGTTGTTATTTTAATCTGTAAAATACTGTTAATTTCGTTGATAACCCTGTAACTATTTAGATTAAACAACAAATTATAGTTGTTTCACATTTTTAATACTACGTAGCCTAAATAACAGTTTTTTATTAATTGTTTGCCATGTATAAAGTTCTTAAGTATATTTTCTTAGTGATGAAATCGCATTAAGCCGTTGTCTCCATTAGCGATCTTACGTCGTTATTAATTATTCCTTGGTGAATGGATGGAAGACAAAAGACGGCTGCAGATAATGGCAGCAACTCCTTGAAGACTTCCGGGATGTAGCTGCAAACCCTAGAAAGTTCTATTAATAAAGCTTCTGTTTTTCTGACTGACAGTCATGAATACTATAATGTACTGTGTTTCTTATAATTATAAATAATTTGTTTATCTAGTCGTAATGGAACTTAGACATCAGTCATAAAATCCGTTAATTTAGCAAAGGAATCTCTAATCAGATGTTGAAGTACGCCCTAATTATTTGGGCTGCATTGCATCGGAGCTTGATTTATTTTCGACACATATTTTGTTATTGTTATATATGTGTAAATTGTAGTTGTTACTGATATATTTAATAGGTATATCAGTAACAACTACAATTTACACATCAATTTCCTAACAATCTAAGGCATCACCATAAAGCAGAGTGCCCAGAATGCTGGCAGAATGACCACGTTGATTGGCAATGATAATTCGTTAACCGCGATACAAGCCAGTGTAATATAGAGGTAGATGAAAATGGTTATACTCGGCATCAATTGATATGATTGCGCGTATCATTCAATTACATCGGCAATCAAAACTTGGCAATTGGTAAAGGTACCAACCCCAGTAACATGCTTAATTTGGCCTAAAACCTGTATGTGAAAACAGTTAGAAAAAAGTTTAGCTCAGGCTACAGTTGTTCGGATTTTATACCTATTTTCGCATGGCATTGTATGTAGCCTTTTGTGATAGGGACCCGCTTTTGCGTACTGTGCAGTTTTACTTTTAAATAATAGTCAGGTCTGACTTGCCTGGTGTGCCGGTTTACTCGAGTGAGATATTAATTATAAAATAGTATCTAACAGGTTTTAATATAAAATTAATAAAACAAAGCTGCGAAAAAGCTATTGCGCTTATAGAAGTTTTGGTCGGTTGTAATTGGTGCATGCTGAACGCATCTGCGTTATGGCATCGAAGTGCCGTTGAATGTGCTATTTAATAAATGATACGTACAGAGTTCGATGAATGAAAGCAAAGTATGGTCATCAGTACCGCTACACGTGACTACGAAAATGTAATACAAATGAAGAAATTTTTCAGCGGCGCAACCGCATTTAATTCAGCTAAATTGCATTTCATTTCGTTGTAATTGTAGGTAATCAGGACAGGATGTTGGTTTCGGATTTAGCTGGGTCAGAAGCCAAATGAAACTATATTTTATGTAACGCATATTCCGGTTTTTTGCGATCGCGGCGTAAGAATTGACCTTTCCACTCAGTCAGAATTGACCACTCAGCCCGTGGATGTTGACGTAAGAGACGGCTAAGGAAACATACCAGATAAAGGGGAAATTAAAAGCTTCCTTCCGTTTATTACTATTACGCCGCGTAGTGATTATTGCAAAACATTTGGGGGAAGCATGTTTTGCAGTAGACTATGGTTTTTAGATAAAAAATAAAAAATTCTGGACAATCCACATATCATCATCTAAAGTCCCCAAGCCAAGCTTGTTTTATGATACTTATATTTAATACAATATATTACATAGATATGTATTTGACTATACATAGAAAATGAACAGAGCACCCTGAACATTTATCTGCAGATCGTGCATAACTTTGTTCCGAGGCGGGAATCGCTGCTAAAGTAATATACTGATAAAGTTTTTTTAAACTTTGATACCACATCACGGTAGTAGTGATTGATGTTGTCTAGCTGTTTTGTTGCTTCCCTGTGGCTCAACCGATGGGCTTCGTGACTGTAATACAGCCTAATATTATTGTTGAGCAGTTCATTTACTGACATTAAAACTCTGTCTGCAATTTTAACACGATTATCGCTGAAAAATTAGTACTTTGGAATAAATGGAATAAGTAATAAGTTCTATGTAAGTAGAAAATCGGCGTTTTGTGAAAATGAAACTAAGGTAATTCTTCTTGCCGTCGTTTTGGAGGAGTTTTTCCGAATACGCGCTTGGATTACCACCACTTTTATTGGTTATTTGTTAGCGTATTTTTTGCGTGATGTTACACTTTATGATTAGTGTTACATTTTTAGAGATGGCCTGGATTTTGTTTATCTACGTCTCTTCATGTATATTTAGCAACTATTAACCAAGCACTTTGTTACTAGTAGACACAAACCTATTCTACAAATTTAAAGGTTCAAATCCCGCCTGACTCGTTAATAATTTTTGTAGTAAGTTTATAAATTCTTACTAATTGCTTGAATAGAAAGAAGACAATAGAAATTTCAAACATCTCTGAATGCTCAAATAAGTCTTAGGAGCATTTTAAATGTGTTATGCTAAGAAGCGCCACATCACGTTAATTGTCCCGCACACAAAAAAAAACTTTTGAATCACGTCGTGAACGACGTAATCTTGTTTGGAGTAACGAAAACTTCTGGAAAGCTCTTAACCAGCGTTGAAAACATAAACCGGGCACACGGGCGCATTTTATAAAGTTAAAGGAACTCGATTAAAGCAGTCGAAGTTGGCAATGAGAGGCAAGTTACAGCGGGTGACGGCTGATTGAATTGTACGCAAGTTAATGTTACGTCGCATGATTGGCGCTCCATTGCGCGTTACACGCTGCTCTCATAAAATTTTACTGCTTGAACGGGATTGGAAGATCCATGACGTTGAAACAAGATTGTCGGAGTAAGAAAGCCAACAATGGACTTTGCAGCTTGAATTCTGTACATATCTTTATTCTAAAAAATCTAGCCTATATATCTGACAATACCTATAGAAATCATACGATAGGTACAGAGGCATACAATTTTTTTATATGACTAGACCTAAGACCATGTCGTTACTGTTTGTTATATTGTTTTACAATGTGCAATAAAGATATTACCTATCTATCTATCCTCCAGCTTAACCGGCGTCTGTTAACATTATAATGAACGTGTATAATATTGCACTCACCACTCATGTCTTGAACACGAGCGGCGCTTCGGGACTGCGCTTACACGACTAATTTAGATTAGTATTAAATTGTGACGTCATAACATTGTGTTGATAACCTGCGTGACAACTGATCACTGATGGTAGAGTTGTAGGATGCGCCGGAGACGGAATTGATGCAAACTGTCGAATATGAAATCGTTCAATAGCATCTGAGAGTATCGGCATCTGCTCCATAAGTCGAAAAACAAAACACAATGTTATAGAGTTACTTGAAATAAAGTGACTCGTTAATTTATGTACCTGACGAAAGTTGTGGCGAATGTCCTGCGACATATGGTATGGTAGGCTTAATTCCGGCTTGATACATTTGTTTAAACGATCTGGAAATATTGCCTCTGGGTCTTCTGGGTATTTATATGTATAATAAAAAATATATATATGTAATGTATTGTATGTGTATAACGACTGTTATACACATACAATACATTACATATATATATTTTTTTGATTGTTTTATGGGTACTAGATGACTATCTAGTACCCATAAAACAATCTCTGCTTAGCTTGGCTAGATAATGCTATGGGGATTCTCCAGCATTATTTATTTATTTAATCTAAATAAAGCATAATAATGTTCATACATTATTTCGAACAAACGTGGTTATCAGAGTTTTAAAAATTTCAAAGCAAATATTTAGTGTTTATACCATATGATTACGACTACCGATCTAGACTTGTTTGGGAAAGCGTGGAAAGTATTTTTAAAAAAACAATAAAAATTAAATTGATTTTGAATTTAATAATTAATGATTTTACAATGACGACTGAAATACCACTGGGGCTTTGAGTCCGGAGTTCTCGCATCACAGGACGTCGATAAGAACGGTCTAGACGCTAAGTCAGCGTTAGATTCGTGAGAATCTAACGTGGGCGTTTCTTATTAAACAAGTGATGTCCGATCTTATGTGGACCTGAATACAGACCCTGATGCCATAACTCCTCCCTCCTGTAGTTCGAGATTATCCTCGGGATTATCTCGAATTTTCCCCCTTTTACAAAATAATTTCTTAACTCTATGTTTAAATGCTAACAATAAAAGACAAACAGTTAAAAGAACGCATAACGTTAAGTTTCCTATACTAACACTTTTATAATCTAGAGCACTATGATTAATTTCACTATCACTATAATTTTCACTTCCACTTTTCTGCAATAAGTAATTCAAGAACTGGATGTCAGCAAGATCAATTCCATTGAGATTGACGGGTTTTCTCTCGATATCCGATGAACGGGTCAATATTTTAGGTAAGTTAACAATAGGAATCTTTGTAAAGATTATGTCTTTTCCATGAGTGAGATGTCTTTTTAGTTTCAAATTACTAAATTTAACTTGACAATCATCGTCTAAAGTTATGAGATATGTTCCACAGATATTTTCCTGGATAATCTCGTTCTCGCAATATTTGGTGAGTGACGTTTCAGTTTTGGTGTAAATTATCCATCGATTAGGCTGTATGAGAAAAGCCTTGATTTCATTAATGATAACAGGAACCGGGTGACAGCTAGAGATGTTGGTAGAAAATGTCATGAGCTCCGTGATGCATAAGTCTTCCATAAGTGACGGATCATTGCTCTCAAAGCACAGGAAACGAGCTTCATCGATTTCTCGGCATGACTGGGAGAGCGGCTTCGCTTTCAACCCTTTCATTAGGATGTAAGGATATTTAGGGAGTATAAGGACTGTCTGGTGGGTAACTCTATCGTCAATTGGTAAAGGTGTCAATTTAAAATAGTTAAAAACTTCATTTCTTATTAATGGTATTTGCATTATTAACTTTATCTGATTTTGTTTTATATACGCTTTCATTTCTATACACTGTTCTAATTTTACAATGTTTTCTTGATTTACAGGATAAACTAATTTACTAGTTTTTTCGATTTCTTTTAACAATACAATCAGTTCATTAGTATCTAAAATAGATGGATGTAATAATTTATTCCTAGCAAAAGTTATAGCCGTTTCAATCTCATTCAATCGCATGTAGAGAGTCTGGAAGTTATGTAAAAAGACGTTATAAATGTGTATAATTTTGTTAGCAGTTTGGGTTAATTTAGAATTATTTAAACCACGATTTAGATCTTGAATACTAGTCTCAATTTGAATGAAATTGCTTTTGGTAGAGTTGGCTATTTCAGAAAGTTTACCCATCATTTCAGCGACTATTGTCATTTTCTTATCAACGGCATCTTGCTTAGATTTTACTTCATGAATTAGCTTTTCATACAACACAGCGTCGTCATTATCCAAATTACCTGTAATTGTCTTGATAAAAGTACCAAGAGGATTTATGAGACCGCGCTTAGATCTTACCGATGGAATCAATTGCTCATACTTTTCTAAAGTTATATTCATGTTAAAATCAGTTTCCAATTCTACTTCATTAAAATCATAATCGAAAATTTTGATATCATAGCAGTTTTGAACTTGTCTCTTAAGTCTTACGTAACTATCGATATTTAATTCCAATTGATCATGGATGTGTTGTAAGTCTAAGATTTTGATTACAGTCCATGTATCGTGGCTAACAACAGCTTGACCTTCCTTTACAGGTAACAGCCCTGGGTTCTTGTCAATCAGCTGCAGTTGAAGGGCCTGGCTGTGGATCACTAGGACTGCCAGAAGGACCAACCTGTGGAGGACGTCTTATATCTTTAATTGGAACTTTTGTATTCCTATTATGAGTAGTTACTGGTACAATATTTCGTTGAATGGCTCCGATGACTTGAGCTTTCTGATATCGAGGTTTATCTTTACTACGCCTAGTATTCACTCCTTTGATAAATACCGTATCGCCTACATCTATGTCAAAATCCTTTTCTCCACCACGTTTTTCGATGGCCGCTGATTTTTTATCGATTATTTTCTCTGTAAGATATTCGTACAAAAATTTTGTTCGTTTTGCGTGTTCTTTAACCAATTGTTGCGTAAACTGTTTATTAAAATCTACATGAAATGCGCTATTACTTTCTGTGTGGCCAAAAACTACTTCGAAAGGTGTAAGACCGGTGGTAGAGTGGATAGAATGATTATATGACATTATAGCGTAAGCCATAATAGATGCAGCATCAGTGATTTTTTGTTCGTACTTTGCTATACGGTAAATCTCTATAAGGGTTGAATGGAATCTCTCGACTATCCCCATAGAGTTGGGGTTATGTGGAGTACCGATGTGCAGGTCGATTTTATAAAATGACATCATTTCTTTCATCAATGTATTATTAAACTCGGTCCCTGGATCCGAGCTTATTCTACAAGGTGTTCCGTATAAAGAGAAGTATTTTATGAGTGCTCTTATCGCTTCAGGGGTGGATTTAGTGCTGATTTCAAACGCTTGACCAAGTTTGCTGAAGGCATCTACTATTGTCAGGTAATGTTTTCCGTCGATTGAGAATGTATCTATAAATAATTCCTGAAAAGGTTTAATTTGCGTTTGTGATAGTTGTAATTCCGGTTTTAAAGGTTTTCGATCGTATTTCATTTTTTTACAAAGTTCGCATGCGTTGATAATACTGGCTACTGTTTGATCCATGTTATTCCAGTAAAAGGTACGTCTTAGATGTACTAACGTTTCTTTTATTCCCCTGTGACTGTTCTTACCTTCGTGATATTTGAGCACAATGTTTCGTTGTTCTTCTTCGCTATCTACATAAACTACTCTCTTAGTACACTCATAGAATTTAACCGTGCCCTTTTGAAAAAGTGACAGGGTGACTTCTGAAAATTGTTTGCGGTGTAATGAGTCTTCAAAATAAAAGAAATATTTTATTTTGGGTCGAATATAGCCTTTCAGAAATCTTTTTACCAAATCCGAGTTATTTGTTGGTAAGTGTACTTCCAACACCTTTTGTTTTGACCTAGATATGTCTTTTACCGACAATTCATTTCTGTTCCAAGAATGAACCAGAATCTGGTTTGGTTTCGTGTCAATGGCCTCTTGGAGGATAAGAATACCATCAGTATCTAAGTCACGCGCCGAATGTACCGTGCCTATGCTTTCCGGCTGACCTTCAGAGGCAGTGGCAGTGCTACTACCCAAAGATGGAACCGAATACGGAGATCGCCTACCACCCGCTACTGACTTATTGCTTTTTTCCGATCCAGATGATATTGTTATCGGAGACGGTGTTCTTTGACGAGGGGTAGAAACTCGAGAATTGTGCTTTTCATCTTTACCTAACCGAGCAATTTCTTTGGTTAAATCGTTTATGTGTTGCTGGAGTTTTTGCTCCTTACTGTCAAAATTTACCTTCATTGAAACATCATCATTCTCTCCTAGCACGTTTAATCTAATTCGAGATAAGGCATCTGCGTTTGAATTTAGTCTGCCTTCCTTATGTTGAATATCATAATCAAATTCCGATAATCTTAATTTCCATCGTGTTAATTTACTATTGGGTTCTTTTAAAGATTTAAGCCATGTTAAAGGTCTGTGATCTGTATAAATCATGAATTTACGTCCATATAAATAGGGACGAAAATGTTTCACAGCCCATACTATTGCAAGAAGTTCTTTTTCGATGGTACTGTATCTCGTTTCGGCGTCATTCAAAGTCCTACTCGCGTAAGCTATCGGCTTATCATTCCCTTTAGGTCCTTGCGATAAGACAGCGCCTATTGCAAAGTTGGAAGCATCCGTCGTGAGTACAAATGGCTTGGAAAAGTCAGGAAATTGCAAGAGCGGCGCGTTTGTTAAAAGCTCTTTACACTTTTCAAATGCGTCGATGTATTCTCTTTTAGTGTAATCAATTTTATTCCTTTTTTTTAAACAATAGGTAAGTGGTTGTGTCAATTTAGCAAAATCTTTAATGAATTTACGGTAGTATCCTACTAGACCAAGGAAACTTTTAATTTCTGTTGTTGTTTTTGGTAAAGGAAAATTCATGACTGCTTTGATTTTATCGTCGTTAGGTAAAAGGCCGTCCTTAGTGATGGTGTGACCTAAGTAAAGGACTTCTTTTCTGAGAAATTCGCATTTATCAAGGGTTACTTTCAAATTCGTTTCCCTAAGCTTTTCGAATATTTTTCGAAGTTTGTCTACATGTTCTTGCAGGCTTGAGGAATATACTATGATATCGTCAAGATATACTAAGCAGTGGATACCCTGAAGACCTCGCAGTATATTATCCATCGCACGTTGAAACGTCGCTGGAGCTGTTTTCAAGCCAAACGGTAGCCTTTTAAATTCATAATGACCCGTCTGGGTTGAAAAAGCAGTCTTTGGTCTATCCGCCTCATTAACTTCTATTTGATGATACCCACTAGCAAGGTCTAAAGTGCTAAAGTATTGAGCTTTGCCAATCTTATCAAGAAGATCAGTGATGTTGGGTAGCGGATACTTATCATCGACTGTGATCTCATTTAGGCGACGATAATCGATCACCATTCTATATTTTCTTTCCCCAGATGCGTCTAGCTTTTTTGGAACCAGATGAACTGGAGCGCTCCATGGAGAGTGTGAGTCTGTAATTACGTTATCTGCCAATAGTTTTTCTACCTGTTTATTAATTTCTTGATTAAGAATAGGTGGGTGTCGATATGGTCGAATGTAAATCGGGTCTTCGTTGGTTGTCCTGATGTTATGTTTCACTTGATTCGTGAAGGACAAAGGAATCTTGTCGCTATAAAATATGTCACGGTATTCGTTGCATAATTTATATATGTTTTCGCGCTCTTCCTTATTCATGTGATCTAACCGTAACTTCCCTAAGTTTTCTTTCAAAATGTCATCAATCATGCATTCATCTTTCGTAAAATTTACCTCACATTCCTCATTTTCGAATACAGTGACTTCAAATGGTTTCTTTAACTGAAATTTATAGGTTTTATCTGTTACATTTTGAATGACCGTTTCTGCAAAATAGTTCTCACACTTAACTAAAGCGGTAGGCATGCGGACGCCTTCCTGAAACTGAAGAAATTCAATAATGGCATCACCTGTTTTCAGCGTCGTGGGGATTTTAACTCTAGTCTCAGATCGTGGCGGTACATCAATCTCATAAGGTGGATTATAGACGATTGGAATAGCCGCATTGTGTGTTACTAACATTTGGTTGCACATATCGATGTTAGCTCCTAACTTCTTCAGGAGGTCGGATCCTATCAAGCCATCATATCGTCCATCAACATCATAAACGTAGAATTTATGAGGAAGTGTACTTCTAAAGGTCTTAAGTAGTGGTATGTATATGATCTCATTATGCATGCTTTGAGCATGAGTACTTACCACTGTGAACGGCTCGTAGTATCTGAATTCGTTGAAGAATTTATGCGCCTTTGCAGGGCTTATAAAAGACCTACTACTTCCGGTGTCAATCAAAAACTTTGCGCCTATTTCAGGGATGTCAATGTGAGGCAATTTTAATATACTGTTACAATAGTTTAGATTTATCATTTCACCGTATCGTTCGAGGCCTTTTCCTGAAAATTTTCAGGTTTCTGTTCCATTGTTACTTTATCCGTGTTTGTTATTTCCGCATTAAAGGAGTTGGCGTTATTTCCATCGAGCTCAATGTAGTTGCAATCACCTACTGGATACTCTACATAGTCATACATATCATTCATACTCGTGTCATAACCATAATCACTATCAAATCCAGTGCCATCCATGAAATACAGATCATTCGCAATCATGTTTTGTCTAATCGGGGCAGTGCGCATTGATACATCGGTATCTTGAAGCCTAGGTGCCTGAACCTGTTGTTGGGGCGCACCAAATTTATTTTGGTTTTGAGGTTGGTTTTGTGGCATACCGAATTTGTAAGCTCCATATTGAAATGGTGCACGTTGCGGAACAGCCTGAAAGCCTGTGCCGAAATTACGTTGCGGTAAATTCTGAGGTATACCAAAACGAAAGCCTTGAGGAGGCGATGCGAATCGCATTTGTGGAACAAAGTTTGGTCTGAATCCACCTTGATTTTGAGGAATGCCGAATCTAAAATTGCTATGGGGAATTCCAGGTCTGAAGTTGTTTTGTGGAATGCCAAATTTAAAACCCTGGCCTTGAGCCGCCGCCGGATTTGACTGAGCAGGCATGGGTTTTGGTGCGTTTTGTGAATTTTGCACACTTGGTAACTGCGTCGCAGTTTGTTTTAGTAACTTAGTCTTTGCATCATACTGAAATTTGAAATTTACCTCTTCCGTTACGATGCTCAAAGCATTTTCCAAGTTAGAGCAAGCTTTTAACCTCACAATACGAATCATGTCCTCTGGTAAGTTGAACAAAAACGTATTTAGAGCCATATTATTATACACAATCATTTTCGCAGCTTTGATTCCTTCATCGGTAAGTCTATTGACTTTCGCAAACAGAGAGCTACGCACATTCTGAATTCTATGACAAAACTGTATGTATGTTTCCCCTTGCTTGATTTTTAACTGTTCGAGTTCAATAGCTATGCACTCCTCTGATCGAGGATCACCGAAATGTTGCGTAAGTAGCTCCTTTAGTACATCGTATGACTTTATATTCGGGTGGTCGCTAAGTAGAGTCGCAGCTCTATCAGTAAGTCTACTCGATACTGCATGAAACAAGTACAGATCTTGTTCCAAGTTTCCCGAAATAGATGCACCCTTAACCACATAATCGCATTTAGAAAGGAAAAGGTTCAAGTGATTTTCCTCTCCGTCATATTTAGGAATAAGCGACAAAGTGTCTTTCGGTATTGCCTTGACAGTCAACATTTTGCTTATACTAATTTAATCTATTAATTACTATTCTATGTCTGAAAATAACCTACTTCACAATTATTTTATTCACTGATTTTTAGTTTTTCTAATTAAAATTTAAAATTAATGTAATATCTTAAAAATACACTGGTTCACCAATTTTTGTGCAAACCAATAAGCCTATTTTAGAGCTAAATAAAGTACTTAAAACTACACAAATTAATCGCGAGAATGACGGAATGCCGATTTCTAGTGCAAACCAGTTTGCCAATTTTAGTGCAAACAAAATCAGATAAACGCAATTAATAAGCCCGACGATTTAAGTTCGAGGAAAAAGGTGGAAAAGACACAGGAATATAAACACAGGAAGTGAAAAGGTTTACTCACAAGCTGCTCGATCCCATGTCCTCCAGGAGCCGAATCAGTGTCACAATCACGATCACACGCGTTCACCGGGAGTCGAATTTATTTGGTTCTTGGTTTCCACGTCCGCGTAAAGACGGTTCCGGAACGTCGCTTCGGTTTTTACGATTGCGAATTCACGGGAAATGCGTGGAAATCCATTAGGCTGCGCCAGACTTGTTTGGGAAAGCGTGGAAAGTATTTTTAAAAAAACAATAAAAATTAAATTGATTTTGAATTTAATAATTAATGATTTTACAATGACGACTGAAATACCACTGGGGCTTTGAGTCCGGAGTTCTCGCATCACAGGACGTCGATAAGAACGGTCTAGACGCTAAGTCAGCGTTAGATTCGTGAGAATCTAACGTGGGCGTTTCTTATTAAACAAGTGATGTCCGATCTTATGTGGACCTGAATACAGACCCTGATGCCATAACTATCTTGTAAACGTTGTCTAAAATTAATTGTTTGCCGATGCTTTGCCAAAGCCGGAAGCAAAGCATCTGCTTGGCACTACCGCCCTTGTTCGATTCCAATTAATTAGCCTTGTCGGAGTGGTAAGCTGCCCAATGCATAATAGGCCGCAAAACACAGAACAACATCATAATACGGGATAATAATTAGAAATTATGTATCGTGGCAGTTAATTTAACTTTTGTAGAGTTACCTTATGGCTGTTTTTCTGCCTGTCCTGTAAGAGGTCTTTTTAGGGCCTCTGATGTGTCTATATCTCCAAATAAGACCATATATTGTTTCTATTTTTTTGTGCACTTTATTCTCTAATTCGCTGTTTTACAGCAGTTACGCAAATTGGCTAAAAAGAAACACAAAATTTGGTTTAGAGAATTAAATAGGCCCCTTGGGGGCCCCTTGGGGGCCTATTTAATAAAATGTAATAATAATATTAATAATAAAATGTCAAATTAAGTGCTGTTTTTGCAGGAATATATAGCCACTTTGATCTGACAGACCAATATTAAAAGCTCTCTCTCAAATTTTCTTTGAATGGAAAACTTATCATAGAAATCACTCACACACTTGTCCCCACCGAGTCATACAAATCGTCAGAATTATTTTGAGTAACATTATTTCCGTCTACGTCTCATTGCGTTAGTTTTGTCTTGTATATACGGTTAGGATAAATGTGCGCTCAGCATAAACATCCTTCCCGTCCATTCTTAACCTAAATGAGATTCCAGATCTACAATATAACCGCTCACTTCGTTTGCAGCCCGGGCCAGGTAAATTTACATCAAAATAATATTCCATTACCGTAGTTTTGGTAAATTGCTCGTGAAATCGATGATTGAATATGTCA
This sequence comes from Eupithecia pulchellata, assembly GCA_963931895.1. Taxonomy (NCBI): domain Eukaryota; kingdom Metazoa; phylum Arthropoda; class Insecta; order Lepidoptera; family Geometridae; genus Eupithecia; species Eupithecia pulchellata. The sequence continues at coordinate 5,558,360 of OZ007537.1, forward strand.
CTGAAATCCGTATTGCGGATGTTTCTGGCAAACAAATAGCTAGTAATCAATCGTATTATTTGACAGTCGTCCATTATGTGTGAGTAAATGAATGAAAAATATTCGGGTTACGATTTATGTCTCTTGCACTGTGGTAATATTGTTTTTGAGTTTATTATGATGCGTGTGACCATATTTTGCGTAGATATTACTATGTGTTTTCCAGAGAGTTGGCTTACGTCTCTTTTTCACTTTATTTTTCTGTATCAAAAGTACCTATAAATTTATTGTGTTGTTCACATAACGTCAAAAGACAGCAAAACCAGTTGCGAATGATTAATTTCATTTAAATAAGAAAGAGATGGAGCGAGCCATGCTCGGCATCTAACTCTTAGACCGAGTACCTACGCAGATAATAGGTACGTAGATCCGATTTCGGACGAAAGTCTGCGGCGTTGGGGACAGGGTGATAGACCTTAGATGGAGATTGTTGATATTATTAAAGGCACACCTGGATGCCAAAGGCATATTCAATTCAATTCAATTCATTCATAATACAAGGTCACATCAGAATAGGTAGTGTCACATACTTCACCAAAACACATGGGCATGCAAACAATTTCTAAAACTAGGTAAAGTTACAAAGTAATTTTAAAATTATTTTAATTAATAAGTTATATAATATATTATAAACATGTCAATAATGTGGTTTGACACTATAGAAAGCTTTTCCAATGAGCTATAATTTTAACTTTTTTATAATTATTGTTACCTATAGGTAAATCTTTAATGTCATTAGGAATCTTATTCTTATACACATTTTTTTTGAGCGATGAAGGCAAGATCTGTGTTTGTAGGATAGAGGGCTGATAGAGACAAGAAGGCCTATACCTAGCTGTGGTGGTTGTAAAGAGCTGCAATGATGATGATGGTAAGAAGTCTCGTAGATTGGTTTGTAGCTAATCGAGTCGTAGATGCTTCTGGAGGCAATGAAGAGAAAATAGAAAGTTTGAAACCAATTCATGCATATAATGATTAGTAATTAACGGGTATTTATCGCGTTTTTTTTATATTTATTTATATGTATATATTTTATTTATATTTATCGCGTTTTTTTATATAAGGCGGCGGCAGCTCCAATACTCCAGTCATCTCGTGACCACGACAGAGTGCAAACCTGAAACGTCGAGAAAAAAAAAAGAAAAAAAAAACGCGATAAATACCCGTTAATTTTAGTAATTAACGGGTATTTATCGCGTTTTTTTTTCTTTCATTATGTGTTCCGATCCCGTAAGTTTAAAAACATTCAATTCATGCATAACCTGTAGTATCATCTAAATTTTAAATTGAGTATTCTTGTTTTCTAATCTATGTTACGAAAAAAATATTTATTTTTTGGTAGGTTATTTGATTGTACCCAAAGAAAAATCTCGATAATTCCATTCCAATTCTGTGTTCTTTGATGTTATTTCTTAGTATTTTTGAGAGCGTAACATTGCCACCGGGTTCGACAAGATTGCAAAAGGCCTCCGTTTGCTAAGGTATGTAAGTACGTACGTTATCAAAGGAAAATGGTTCTATTTTGCCATCCTATTTTAATTTGTCGCAAGTACATTTTGTATCTACAATATTATTTCCTCGGAGAGATTTCTTGGATAGTTATAAAATATAATTATTTTAATAGAACAGAATATACTTTATTGTACAAGCGTTGTACATAGGCGAACATAATTCTAGATAGCATTCTCTACCTGCTAACCTTTGGGTATTGTGGACAAAATTTTGTAGGTAAAATTTCGTAATGATATTTGATTGAATTATTCAGGTATTTAACTTCAAGAGGCACTATGGATAATTCATCAGCTGTTGATGATTTTGACCTTTAGTCAAAATAGCACTGACTTACAAAATGGGTAAGTCACAAATTTTAAAAATGCAAATTCCAGTTTTATGATATTCTACTCGGAGGGGCCACTGACCCGTAATTTGCCAGATGTTTCTTCTCATCAGTCTTTATTGAATAAAAAGTTAGAACGAGCTTATACCCCCATAATGTGCATCCGACTCTTCATAATGTTGCTGAAGGTTCGGTGGTTATACCAACGACTAACTTTAGCAAGTATCTTAATCTTATCTTGGGATCAGTGTACTCGAGAAATCCTCGCGTTATTTATTTTGTGATTGTGGTGGATTTACTTCTTTAAAAAGTTTTTCTGTTTCTAATTGCAATTCGAATCTTCAGCCCTTAGTGTAGAATACGAAGTATCTCTCATCCTTAAAATTGTTAACAAAAAAATAAAAACAAAATAAATCAAATTATTTTGGTCACAGAAAGGTTGCAGAGATCAAAGAATGGTCTATTTCCTTTTCCTTGATTTACCTTTTCAATGTTCCATCCTTTTTCATGCTGCTTACATCATACATGATAAAAATAAAATAAAATAACATGTCTTGCGTAAATCTAGGGCATGGTCATTAGAAGAAACTAGTTATAGACATAAAGAAACAAATTGAGCATATCGGGAATAATAGATAATAAAATACATCAAAGATTAAACAGGTGAAATAATAATTAATTAATAGGTACATTCATTAATTAAGAAGCAAACACAAAGATATTTTAATTACACAGTGTATATATTACTTACAATGAATGCCCTTCGCTCGACACTTCCCGAATATGGGTCATAATATCCTACCTAATGTTTCTGAAATTATACTATTGTATCGAACATTAAGGCCGTGTGGTGCCGGGCCGGCATAGAATTTCACCACCCCAACTCTTCCCGTGGGTGTCGTAAGAGACGACTAAGGGAAACACAGCGGGGGCGGGCAGCAGCGCCTTCTGCAGAACAACTACACCGAACTGCGATCCCCAACCCGCATGCCCAGCGTGGGGATTATGGGCAATAACCCCCAAATAATGATGCCATCAATGGCGCTCATTAGGGGAGGCCTATGTCCAGCATTGGACTATTATAGGCTGGTGATGATGATCGAAAATTCATCCCAGATCCAGCTATGTGTATCGGCAAACCGAATATCTCGTCTAATATAATCTAAATCTTACGTTAAATTTCTAGTGGCGGTTGGCGGCATGAGTAAACGTGTGAAATGACGCGGAACTGATGCCGCCTAACGATTCCTGTGCCTTTTCATCCACAACACGGCGGGAATTATTTATGCCTCGCTATGCACCTCGGATTTTCAGCTCCAGGGGTATGCTACTGGTGTAGTTGGGCGCAGTACAGAGACGGCTGTGGTATGTTGGATAGCGGGCCTTTGGTTTGAATCCAGCACTATTAGTTTGATCTGTAACTTGCAAAGATAATACAGAGATTTCTTCGAAAGATTCTCATTTTACTGCTGGTTTACATTATGCACTCAACGCTGATCGGAAATGCCAGAAGGATAATGTGAGCCGTTTGAAAAGGCAAGCAGAAGGCTGCTGAAGGCACTTGAATATAAATCTGGGTATAACAAAAGAATAGAAGACAGGGAAATCTAAAATGCACGTAATTGAGATCGGCACTTCAAGAAATGGAAAGTAGGATTCGAGCAGTTCTTTGCAGAATATCTGCCAACGCGATTCCCGAAGAGGTTTGATTTTTTACTATTAGCATACCTAAGTTACGTCGAAATCAATCACGTTTAGTGCATTCACGGATAGCTTTCGAATAAATGAAAAAGAAATCTGGATTTTCCAGGGAAAATTTCCCCAACATTTATTATGATTCAGCAGAAATGTTGGAAGTTATCAAAGATTAACCCAAAGCTAATGCGGTGCGAAAACGTCGAATTAGGTAATAACACGTCGATAAGAAAGAGCGTCGTCGGCATAAATTGGCGCTGAGTCTCCATTGAGGCGCGAACGCATTAACGCTTTGCCATCGACATACATTACTCAGAAGATCTGCTAGAATTTAGCTGGAAGGAACATTGGAAGTTATTCAGTCTTTCAGCATAGATATTATTTAAATTTACTACATATTCTTCGCCGTATGGTGCCGGCGTAGAATTTCACCACCCCAACTCTTCCCGTGGGTGTCGTAAGAGGCGACTAAGGGAAACACATACCGGGGGGCGGGCAGCAGCGCCCTCTGCAGAACAATCTCACTGGACTGCGATCCCCAACCCGCATGCCCAGCGTGGGGATTATGGGCAATATCCCCCTTATGATAAAACCAGCCATAAAATGGCCCCCAGTTCCCGGCCGCCTCGCTATTCCTGGCCATGGTAGCGGCCATGGTAACGGCGGGGCAGGGGGTGCGAAGAATCTCCGGGCTACCCCAGGCTACCATCCACCACACAAACTGACCCTGGCAACGTTTAACGGACGCACTCTGAGGCTTGATCACCATCTAGCGCAGTTGGAAGTGGAGTTAGAGAACATTAAATGGCATGTTCTAGGGTTATGTGAAGTCCGTAGAGAGGGGGAGGACACCGTAACCCTAGACTCGGGCCATCTTCTCTACTTTCGCGAGGGTGATAAAACATCCCAGGGTGGCGTAGGTTTCCTCGTCAATAAGGCCCTCTCTAACAACGTTGAAGAAATCTCCAGTGTGTCGACCAGGGTAGCGTACCTGATCCTTCGGCTGTCTAAGCGCTACAGCTTGAAGGTCATTCAGGTTTACGCACCGACCTCGGCACACTCGGATGATGAAGTGGAGGATATGTACGAAGACATATCCAAAGCCTTACATCACACCACCAAGGCTCACTTCAACGTTGTTATGGGGGACTTTAACGGCAAGGTGGGAACCCAGAATGGCAACGAATCCCGAATAGGCCCGCATGGTTTTGGTGTTCGAAATCACAGGGGACAAATGCTTGTCAACTTCCTTGAGAAGGAGGGGCTGTTCTTAATGAACTCTTTCTTTAAGAAACAGCCCCAAAGGAAGTGGACATGGCGGAGTCCCGATTCTGTGACTAAAAATGAGATCGACTTCATCATGACGGATAGCAAGCATATATTCAGAGATGTCTCAGTGATCAACAGGTTCAATACCGGATCTGATCACCGACTCCTTCGAGGCTCTCTGAATATAAATTTGAAGCTTGAAAGAAACCGTCTGATGAAGTCCACGCTCCGACCGAACCCAATAAGAATCCTGGCGGGCACCGAGAAGTTTCAGCAGCTTCTCGGGAATAGATTCGCTGCCTTGGAACCCACTGATGACGCTGACGAGACCCTACACAATCTGGTCGAAACTTTGAGGGACGAGGGCATCAAGTTTTGCAAAAAGCAGCGTACTGGTAAGAAGTCCAAACTCTCGGATGAGACTCTTGGGCTGATGACAAAAAGACGGGAAACCACCCAAGCGACTTCGTCAGAAAGGTCAGACCTGAACAAGCGAATTGCGAAGATGGTACGGCGCGACCTTCGGAGCTCCAATACACGCCTCATTGAAGAGGCGATAGAGCGAAACCGAGGGTCCAAAGTATTCACTCAGCAGCTTGGCAGGAGCCACCTGTCGAAACTTACAACGCACGACGGAAGGACCGTATTGTCGAAGCCGGAGATATCGGCCGAGATAGAGGACTTTTATGGCCGTTTATACGCTGCTCATGCTCCCCGTTCCCAACAAGACGGCCACGATTCTAGAGCCACCTTGATACGCCACTATACCGACGAACTGCCAGACATCAGTCAAGACGAGATTGTGTTAGCTCTGAGGCAGCTTAAAAATGGAAAAGCCCCCGGTGAGGACGGAATAACATCAGAGCTTTTAAAAGCTGGAGGATACCCTGTTATACAGGAGTTACAGAGCCTCTTCAACGCCTCTTCAACTTCTTCTTCCTTCACAGTGGGAGAACTCCAAAGGCGTGGAGTGGGAGTTTGGTGGTGCTCTTTTTTTAAGAAGGGAGATAAAACCCTCCTTAAAAATTATAGACCCATCTCGCTCCTAAGTCACGTCTATAAGCTATTCTCACGAGTTATATCGAACCGTCTCGCTAGGAGACTCGACGAGTTTCAGCCACCGGAGCAGGCGGGGTTTCGCGGAGGATATGGTACCATAGACCACATTCACACAGTGAGGCAGATTATACAGAAGTCCGAAGAGTATAATCAGCCCCTGTGTCTGGCCTTTGTGGACTATGAGAAGGCCTTTGACTCCGTTGAAACCTGGGCTGTTCTACAATCCTTACAGCGATGCCAAGTAGACTATCGTTATATCGAGGTGCTGAGATGTCTTTACGAAGCCGCTACGATGAGTGTCCGAGTACAGGACCAGCAGACTAAACCGATCCAACTGCGCAGAGGAGTGAGGCAGGGGGATGTTATATCCCCGAAACTGTTCACGAGCGCGTTGGAAGATATGTTTAAGACGCTGGACTGGAAAGACAAGGGCATCAACATAAACGGCGAGTACATCTCACACCTGCGATTCGCTGATGACATAGTCTTAATGGCGGAGTCGCTAGAGGAGCTGAACCGGATGCTGGACAGTCTAGCTTCAGCCTCCCGATGTATCGGTCTTGGCATGAATTTGGATAAAACCAAAATCATGATCAATGGCCACATTGATCCAAGACCGGTGATCGTACATGGCCACCTTCTCGAAATTGTTTCTGAGTACACTTACCTCGGGCAGATTTTGCAGTTGGGTAAAAACAATTTCGAGAAGGAAGCCAAGAGGAGGATCCAGCTAGGCTGGGCAGCGTTCGGAAAACTACGTCGAGTCTTCTCGTCATCCATACCGCAATGTTTAAAAACGAAAGTTTTTAATCAGTGCGTCCTACCAGTCATGACCTACGGAGCTGAGACGTGGACACTCACGATAGGGTTGGTCCACCAGTTCAAAGTCGCTCAGCGAGCTATGGAAAGAGCTATGCTCGGAGTTTCTCTGAAGGATAGGATTCGTAACGAATTGATCCGACAGAGAACTAAAGTCATAGACATAGCTCAGAGAATTAGCAAACTGAAGTGGCAGTGGGCCGGCCATATATCGCGAAGAACCGATAACCGCTGGGGTAAACGTGTTCTTGAGTGGAGACCGCGACTTGGTAAACGTAGTGTAGGACGCCCTCCGGCCAGGTGGGATGACGATCTGCGAAAGACTGCTGGCAGATGCTGGATGCGACAAGCCGAAGACAGGGCGCTATGGCGCTCATTAGGGGAGGCCTATGTCCAACAGTGGACTAACATAGGCTGATGATGATGATGATGATGACATATTCTTCTACCACATATGTTTAGGTATGCAACTTCTATGAACCACCAACCTGCATTCCGAGGTTGCCTATTTATGCCTTTCGCTCTAAGCTTTGTTTATGTTGCCAATTAATATTTATTTCCTCTTCATTAACTGGTCGTTTAGTCCTACAGGTGGGGACCTCCCACCGACACTCTTTTCAGTACATAGGTTTTATTGGTAATTTATATACTTTAATATAAATTAAAAATATCTATGTTATCTATTGTATTATGTATAACAGTAGAACCCATATAGCTCTGTTTAAATTGGGTCTACATGATGCTATGTGTATTGTATTGATCAACATTATTTATTTATTTATGATTGTGGGCCTAATATGGATCACTAAATCATTCTTTACTTATATTGTTGTTAAAAATGTCTGTTTATGATTGAATTCTGCAAGGTGGATTTTTTAACCATTTTAGTTACAGGAAAATGGTCTTCGCACGTAAAACAAAACCAAGACAATGGGCATTTTACACAAAAACATATTTTTGGTTCCAATCGATCCTGTTTCATATACTGATTAAAAGCTTGTATCGAACCAATTAAGGTTAGATTACAAAAAAGTCAGATTCTTGTACTAAAAAGTTTTCCAATACTTGAGTATACATGCAGGATGTAAAACGCTGTTGAAACTACGCCAATAAGATAAGGTGTCATATACCTATACAATATGTAGAATGCAGCTTACGTTACCTAGAGTAGAACAAAGACATTATGTGAGTGGGACGTTCTATGATATGTTTCCTCAAGTAATAAACTATTAATCGGATCAGGACCGGACTGATATAATATTATCTACGCTACGACAAAGGAAACCCTAATAATGGGGTCACGTCTGTGCCTACTTTGTGGAGTGCCAACCAAATAAATTATTAAGAAACCTGTTATACCCAGACGGCTTAAGTTGTATTCACCTGAGTACTGGCGTAGCTGGCAATTCAGTCATCTGCGAATTTCAAACCTATTATAATACTAGGTATATCGTAAAAGGACCGTAATGGCCCTCCGTCATAATGTTGGATCGGTTTCTTATCCAGGAGTGCTTGCCCCGGGCGACCCCGGCCAAATGACGCGGAAACGATTCGCGATGACGCGCCCTTTAGCGGGGAACAGTGACATCGCACTCTATGATTTGGGTGCCAGTGAAACTTTTTCATGGCAAAATATTCAGTGTAACAACTGATTGAAGCTATCTTTATTAGTCGAGGTATATTTTATTTCAAGGAAATCTGTTTTTGACATTCTTGTAAAATAATTAATCCGAGAATATTCCAATTAGATGCGACAAAGGATGAAATAATAATTATGTTATGACAAAATCGTTAAGATTCCAGAATCCCCAAAACAATTGTTTTGCGAGCAATATTATCTTCAATTAGGGGAGACGGGAAATGAATAAATAGATTCACAGTTGCCATATTTTCATTATCCGGGAAAGGCCCTCGTATTAAATTAATAAGTCATTGAGTGGGGGAAAGTAGCGATATTTGTGAGGAAACAGAGCTGTCTGGGAGCCGCAAATTCCAGCCCCAGTCTCCCCTCGCCGATGCGAAACTAATGTAATAACAATCATCGTACTCTTCATAAGGGTGAAGTTATAGCAGCTGAGTCAGGAGAGTTTATCGGCTTAAGTATACAATATCCATCTTACATGGCTATCGGTACAAATCGGCTATTTATTGAATATGTGAATGAATCTCGATTTTATACAGACGTGGCCATGAAATATGTTTGGCACCATGTAATGATAAAGAAAGTCATTATGAGTTTGTATTAAGTCACTATAGATGACTTTGAAAACAATTAGAAATCGTTCTAATTCAAGTTTAAAGTTTTTTATTGGTGTAGCGGTTCGCCTCGGCTTCGCACGGGTATTTAAAAAAAATATAAAATGTTTATACATGTTGAGTTACATCATTGAAGTTTTCATTCGGAAATCTTAATTTTTGAAAATATTCTATTGCCTAAATTCTTCAGGGATAATGTAGGATAGTAATGGTGAAAGAATTTCTCAAATAAAAGCAAATCAAATCTTTCCTTCTCATTATAATATTAGTATAGATATAAATATTAATAAATAAACAATGATAGTTAATCCTCTATCAATCTCTCTAATCTAGCCCCAAGTTAAGCAGAGCTTGATAGGTGCAAGATGACTGATAAACTTCATACACATAGATATATATTTTTTATACATAAAAAACTTCCAGAACAAATATCATTAGATCATAAAAAATCCTTTGGCGGGAATCGAATACGCAACCTCCTTCGTCGTAGGACTTTCGCCCACCGCATTACAGTGGTCGTCAATAATAATTAATTCAAAAGTAAACTTATTCCACGTACACTACAAACCCTATACGTGCCTAGGTATATAACCACCTACACCAAGAGAGAAGTAGGTACGTTTATCGTTAGTTAATCACCTAGAGCCGGCTTAGCTCCGAGGCGCGTCGTAGACGTAAACAAATAGCTCTCACGCAAATTGAATACATGATATAAATCTAGCATTCTCCTAATAACATGCGGTGGATTTCTCAGCGGGCCGTTTTATTTCAGGCCACAAAGCCTTCGACCCAGTAAATCCGCCCATATCTCGGGAAAGCGACAGAGTGCCAGTGGCGTTCGTTTCGCGGGACGCACTTTAAATTTCCCGACGAAGGATATCGCTGTTTAAAATGCCGACGCGAGTTCAGTTCCCTTGTGGAAACAAAAGTAGGTTTGAATGGGATGTGGGTACGTTGACACGGCGCTTCCCCGTTGTGGGCCTGTGTTGCGGGCTCACTGCTTTTGTTATTTCTGAAAATGTACGATTTTTCATAGATAATGACTGTATACAGGTTTATTTGGAGTGGCGCACACATATGAGTATGAGTAATACACTGAGACGATATGAAAAGAGATGATATGAACAGTGAAGTTAGTAACTTTTGTTACATGTTTGAGTTTGCTCATTTAAAATTAAAATAACCGTGCAGTGTAATTACATAAATAATGGTGGACAATCCTCATAGCACCTAACCCAAAGCTAAGCAGAGCTTGTGTTACGGGTACTAGATCACTGATATACTTAGTACAACATATTAAAAATATAGATATTTTTTTATCATAATAATGATCATAGTCACAAAAAAAAATACGTACAAAAGTAGGTAGTGGTGTACCTGAGCATTGCATCACCCCAATTTGTGTGATTTATACTAGGGAACCCAGTATAAATCACACAAATATATTAATCACTCTGTAGCTTTTGTACGAGTACATAGCTTAAGTAGATACCTACTACCAACCTGTATGTTACCTAAGTTAATACAAATAACATTAACTTTCCGGCCTCAAAATTATATAACTTCTTACCATCAAAAAATGGTTAGATATAAAACAAAGCTGGCAGACTTGCAGGGTAGAAGCCGGAAGGTTCTCCAGGCGCGAGCGCTTTGCATAATGTTGCCACTTAGCGCTCCTTGATATGTGGGACTGATAATCAGTTTCGGAGAGTTTGGAAGAACATTTTCATAATAGATGTTGCTTGTTTTAAAGCTCCTTATAACGTATAGCTGATGTTGTTTTCCAGAAGATTGCGATAAAGAGGGATGGTTAACGTACTTTTGTGTTTGGTTTAAACAATCTCTTTTTATACTATAAGTGGCTCTTTTTTTCGGTATGTAATTTGATTCTCTGTTGTGCGACATGTCGTGGATAATAATATTATGATGTTTTTCACTAAAACTAACAACTGACTTTGAATCTCATATTTGCATAAGTTTGCAAATATTAATATCTCGGGACTTAAACTGATTTGGAACCACCCCACAATCATATATATAAATTGTGGAGAAAAATTTACGTGTCTTATTTTCGTTATATGAAAGCACTAATTAAAGATATTGCACTTGACAGTAAGAATACCACAAAAGCCAACCATTTACTCTGTAGATTTGCTCCGATATGAATCTTGCCTAGACAACGGTCTTGTACTTGGTTATGTCCGGTCGTTGTTCTGCGAGGAGTCCGGTGGACGTGGAAATATGTGTTTTACTCTACCGCCCCCCACCCTTGGGGGTGTGGGGTGGGGGGTGCTCGATGATTTATTGCCGGGATACGGTGCAGCACCTCGGGCAATAGACACTCTGCTGTGACAAAAGAGCCTGTTTTTCCGTTGTTTAATTATTCATTGATGCAATTTGTATTTAGCACGACACAAAATTCATGAATGTGGAATTGTGGGGAAGGGGTTATGCTTTTATGGAGATAGGTACCTGCTTCGAACTATAGAGTAAACCAGAGAAAGTAAGAGAAATACAGAAATACCTTGCTTAACTCATATCAAATGTTATCTGCAAAATTTCATCAGTAATTTAGCTTTATTTTACTTTTATATAATGTATAAAAGTTAACCTTTTTCGAGGTTATATGGTCCTGTCTGTCTCTTTTTTATCAATCATTCGCAATTATGCCGAACGCTGGGCATGCTCCCCGCAAATGCCCTTTCATCTGCCATAACCTTGAGTCCTTGAATACAAAAATAAAAAAATATATAATAAGAACAGAACATAACAGATAATCTGGGTTGAGAAAGCAGTTGAAACTATGTAGCGGAGTCAACGCCCTCTGCAAACAAAATAATTAGGTATGTTCGAGGAGTAATTTTGTTTATACATGACAAGGTAACTTATTTGATTTTAATAATGTGTACACATACATGTGAGTAAGTACGATGTTCTTCACCGGTCTCAAGAGTCCAGGCAACAGTAGTTGCCAGGTGTGTGTGTGGTGTGTGTGTAGTGTGAGCGTGTAGGTATGTGAGAGTGTGGTGCTGTACTCTTGCTCAAGAGTCCGGGCAACAGGAGTTACCGCGCTACGTGTGTGTGTGCATGTTAGTTTTAATTTCTGTTTTCTTTCAAATTTACTCCGTATCCTATAGGAGATCTGTAAAATCCAGCTTGCTTGGTACGCAGTTTGATGTGTCATACGGTCGTACAATTCAATAAAGTCTTCTTTCGTATATCCAAAGAAAATCACCGAGAAGCTGTAAACTTTACGTCCAAGGAATAAAGAATATGTTCTTGTTACACTTAATAGGCTATCATTCATTAATATGCCACTAAAACAACAATTTTCCCTCGAAGAGATTGTGTTGAGGCATTACAGAGGCAGTTAACTGCTAAGGGCTATTATTTCAATGGGAAACCATTACGCGTTTATGTTTAATGATTATTTGAAGCTTCTATTAATTTCACGCCGTTTGTTTAATTCCAGTGTTCAGTTGGAATCGTGGTCGGTCAGACCTATCATTTAATTTTACTCAAAAGGCGAGGATTATGTTTTTCTTATGTTTCCGTGTGGTTGCTGGATAGTCTTTATTAAACTCGAAGCATCAAAATGGCTGAAGGGATAATGGTTACAAAAAGGCTGATGTGATTTTGGTATTAAAATACTCTTCTAACCTATATTAGATCTTTATCCTATTTTTGCGACAATAAGTAAAAAAGTGGGAAACAATTTGGGTTTTATAGTCTTCTATAAATTACTTGTTGTTCGCTAAAATGTATATTGCAATTAATACTTAGCAGAAAGTCGTTTTCATACTTATAAATCTTAACATATAAAGGAACGAGTGATTTTCGGATAGTAACGCCCAGCCCAAACCGCTGAAGCTAGAAAGCTGAACTTTCGAGGGTTGGTTACTACACAACCTTCCACTAAAAAGCAATTTTTGGAAATTTCATCCCTAAGGGGTGAAATAGGGTATTAAGGTTTTTGGTAACTCTTTAACAGTTGGCCCAATTTATATACAACAAAATATTGAACACAAGTTTCAGGATTCTTCAAAATATTCCTGAAATTGGACTAGAAAAATATTACCGTAAAAGAAAGTTTGTAAATAATGTTCTGTTACGTCCAAATTATACAAAACCGATTATCTGTGACTGTGCGTCGATATAGATCTAGATCTATATATTATATTATCTATATATTTATTTCGGAATAACTGTATTAGATATTCATGACATCATTTGGTTGTGAACGCCATTTTGTAGCTTTTGTTATAAGATTTAATTAAATAAAAACGCATCCAAGGCGGCGGACAAAAGGAAGATATTTATAAATTTGATATTTACCTGTAAATGAAATTGTATTAACCTCTTCATGCCGGGTTCGTGGCTTAGGCCCCCAGTGGTCGACGCACATCTTATCTGAACTTCAAAATTCATATTCGATAGAGCATACTCGTAATATGGCCGCAGCTACATTTCAAGGTTTCAAAAATTATTTAAATATCGATATACCAGGAAGCTACCAAGTTTTTTGCTTTTTCCAGCTGATTGTTTCACTTCCATGATACCATCTCATAGAATATGCGCTTTGTTTGCTAGCAAGTATCCTCCTGCTCACACTCCTTTTGTACATTTTGATCCTTGTAAGCACTCAGTGTCTGAAAGAAGCTTTACGTGTCGCAATATAAAGTTAATTACTGCTTTTACAGACAGAACCTTGGATCGTTGTAGAAGAAAAATGGAAAGATATTTCCTACTACACTCGAGAGCAATGAATCCGGGTCACTCAAAGAATCCAAAAAATCTCGGAAAGTAAGAATGCTAGGTTAATGCAATAAATTGTTCTCCGACGAATCAAAATTTATGCTCTACAAGCACGATGGAAGACACAGAGTGTATAGAAGACCAGGGGAAAGATTCAAGCAAGCATGCATCGAAGAAAAAGTAGCCTACGGTGGTGGGTCTGTACTTGTGTGGGCCGGAATTTCCTCTGAAAGTCGCACAGAGCTGGTGATCATAGAAAACGGCTCTTTAACTAGCGTAAGATATGTGGAAGAAATCCTCAACGAACACGTTGGTCCATTTATGGTCAATTTGGGTGAGGATGCTATATTTATGCATGACAATGCCCGACCTCATACAGGTAGGATTGTGAATGACTACCTTCAAGAGATGAACATTACTTGTATGGAGTGGCCAGCGAGCAGCCCGGATATCAACCCGATCGAGCATGCTTGGGACGAGCTAGGGAGATGCGTAAAACAACGAAACCCTCCCCCAATCACGCTTCCTGAGCTCAAAATTGCTCTCACAGAGGAATGGGAGAATATTCCCCAAAATCGTATAAGGAACTTGGTGTACAGCATGCCAAACCGCGTAAACGCAGTAATGGAAGCACGAGGAGGTAATACGAAGTATTGAAATTCAAGAAAATCGTCATAAAGTTCAAAAATTTCATGTTTCCTATTTTTGTTTTAAGGAGAGATCAGCAGTTTTTTTTCTTTATGTAATTTTGTGTAAATAAAATGTATGGTGACTCATATTTTTTTAACTTTCATTTAAGGAGTATTAAATTGTCTATTAAATACAATTTATTGCATTAACCTAGCATTCTTACTTTCCGAGATTTTTTGGATTCTTTGAGTGACCCGGATTCATTGCTCTCGAGTGTATTTGCGTCGGCCCACCAGCTACCTAGATATTATATATTGTTTTCTTTGCTTGCAATTGGAAATGTAGGCGTCGAGGACTGGGATTCTAATTAATTAGAGAAACAAATGGGTTTTGCGATATTACTTATATCTAGATACATTTTTCTACAGTTGTATAAATACATTTCATAAAAAAATACAGAAATACCTAGTACATCGCCAGCAATGTCTCGTATTGCTTGTCTCGTACTCCCATGAAGAGCGCCTTACGTCGCTCCCTTTCTTTCTCAATCTATTGGTAAGTTGCGTCGCTCACAGGACCAAGAGGCGGCTGCAAAAGCGGTGCATCATATCTAGGTACGTGTTCTCACTATGACTACATAGTTAAAACTAAAGTCGCTTCCCGCTGTCTGTCCATATTTATGATTAGATCAAAAAAACTAAGTAAAGTAAGCAATGAATTTTGATACGGTTTTTTAAAAGATAGAGTGATTCAAGAGGTTGGTTTACATGTATAACATGCACACGTATAAAGCTAGGGCGGGGCGCTAGTTAGAAATAAATTGCAATATGTTTATGAGGCGCTGTAAAAGCGCGGCGCAGAAAAGCTACCTGCAAATCGACTCCACTATAAAGATCACGCCTCGCCCGGGCCGCGACGCCCCGCTGTGACCTGGCTAGACTTACTTATACAGTTTTATAAGTTTTGATGGTGCAATAAAGTTATAAGTTATCTATCTGTATTTTATACTAATTAAATTTATCTTTGTATTACGGATCTCTTTGATCTTACTTTGCGTAGGCCCGTTCTTGACGTCAAGATCTATCTCAAGACCAGCGCTGGCTATGTCTCTTACTGAAGCTCAGCTAGCATTATTTAAGACCCTTTTTGTAACAATTTTATTCACGTAACTATCCCATAAGTGTCTTGTTTTGAACTATTTGAATTGTTGTTATTAACAAATGTCTTCTCTATTCCTTGTAATATCTACTCTATTTTTTTATCTACCAGTGAGTAAAGACACTAATTGAAACGGCACATTACAAGCCGTGTAAAAAGCTTCGATCCAATCACAGCCCAGCTAACTAACGCTGTATTTATTCACACTTTATCTCCGGATCTCTCCTTTGCTGGAATTAAATCGAACGCTGTCGGCGATAATGTAGCGATTCGTCAGTGCCTGTTTTAAATCCGCTGTGGAAGTGAGCATCCGCCGGCAATTCCTTCGGCGCGGACAGAACAATAAGTAACGCTTAGTTCCAGTCTCCGCTCAAAGGGGGCGCTCCACCGGACTTCGCGCTAATGCCCCTATTACTCACATACTTATTTTCTTTGCTTATGTTGGTTTAATTATTTTCTTGCTAGACCTCTGTTGTAAAATTAGTTTGTTGCAACGCGATTTTATAAGCAGACAACGTTATCGTTGGTGAGACAAAGAACTTAGAAATATGCACCTAGCACTTGTACATGAAAGTGGGTTAGACATCGATTTATTCTCCCATAAACGTCATAAACATGCTCTGTTGCTTTCATAAACGCAATGTGATCAGCGGATTATACCTGAAATATTCACGCTAAAAATATTGCACTAAAAAGACTTAACTCGTATCGAATATCCGATGACCCGGTAAGAGTGACCCTCCTGGGTGATTAGTGAAAACTAATTGATTTTACGGTAGCCGTGCGGCGGCCGACAAACTGTATAAACTCCCTAATAGGGCGTGAGTGCCTCTACGGGTCACTCAACACTTGCGGTTTTCTAACAATTGTTAACGTGGCTTCCTGATTCGTTCCCGGAGGGTCGACGCGTATTAATCACTGAACAGGCTCAAGGCTCTAAATCTTTGGAGAAGTGGAAGTGATGAGAGGCGCGCTACAATATGTAGATTACTTAGAGTTTTTAATTTAAATCCGTTATTTCACTATTGGGAATAGGTCTCTCGAAAACTTGGAGTGTAGCTGGCGATCGTTAATTAAGGTAAGCGAAGGTAGAGTTTATAGAAGCTCAAATTTAAAGAGGGTACTGTTCATTAAATTTGAGCTTTCTGCTTATATGTTTGGTGATTGAAGACCTTATCGTTGCACCTTCTTACAACATAAGCTCTCATTAATGACCTAGCTTCTGAAAGCAACATCGAAACATACCTATTTTAAAAATACTGAGATTGTCGCGAGTTCTCTGTCAAAAAGCATCTCAAATGTTCAAAGAAGAACAAAGTGTTTTCATGTTGATGAGTGCTTGTAATCCCGAGTCAAAAGGTTCACTAATTAGCGTTTGGCAATCGGTAACAAATTTCCAAGTGGCTATTGAACCGGCTGGGTTAGCTCTCGAGCCACTCCATGCCACGGTGTGGCTAAAACACTTCACTTTACAAAGTCTAGCTCAGGCAAGCCCACTACACGCTGTTAATGTTAAACTATTTGAATCCAGATACTATAGCTACTTTCTAAGTATTACAACGGTCTCAGTGCTACTTAGTGGTCAAAAGGGTCTAAATTCGAGTATTCACGACCATGGTATTAAACATAGTACACTATTTCACTTCATTATTATATTTATCTGGTTTTGGCTTCATTATTTCTTTTAGTAATTGGGGTCAAGTTGGCTCTTAACCTTCTGGACCACATGATGACTATTACCAACTAAGTACCTTCTGAAGTGGAGGTACATTGAGGTTAACTAATGACCGTCAGGCTTATTCCGATTTAACCCAGGATTCGCTATTACCTAACAACATTCTCGTAGGTTATGATTTTCAATGGGATTTAAAAAACACGTTAACCGTTGCAAATGTTGGGTTCGCGTGTTCATCGTAAATACTTTACTCTGCACTACAAATTGAATTAAATTCTATTTTCACATACATACAAACAAACACAAGAGCTAAATGATGCATTGCATGATCCGTGTAATGTTTGTTCTTATGAAGACAATATTTCTCTCTCAGTACCTATAAGAAAGGGACTTTTTGTAATATTTACCTACTTTATCCAAGAACTTTTAGGAAGTGTAGAAGGAGGCATCAGATGCCACATAAGTACAGTTATCTGGTATCTTGAAAGTAACTCCGGCCCCTAAACTTTTTATAGAGGTATAATTCAAAAACATCAGACAAGAACCAGTTCATCTGAAATTGCCAATTGAAAGAAACCAGACATCCCGAAGAAACAATGATAATTTATGAAACGGAGCAATTCCAACAAAAGGTTAACTTAAATTTGAGTTGCCAATAAGGTTTACCTACAAAATGTGTTTGTCAACAAATTCTTAGGTACCTGTGTCAATCTTTATAAATTTTATCATAGACATAATAAACACAAGTACGTGATATTTACAGATTCATTAATAGTTAGTAAGTAATTAATAGGATATTACAATTACAGTCAGTATAGACACTTATATATCTATTCCCTTAGAATCTAAGCCGTCACTTTAAGGCAGAGTGGCCAGAATGCTGGCAGCATTGCCACGTTGGATAGCGATGCTAATTCGTTGACCAAAATAAAAGCCAACATTCCGATCACCTGTCGACACTATATATATGTAGCTTTGTGACGTCTTTATATCAATATATACACAATTGTAGTAGGTGATAGGTTTCCTATAAAAATCCTACATCAAACACAGGAAAACATCCTACTTCCTACAAAAGTACCGCAATTCTGCATTTTGTATATCTTTATGTGAACTTTTTCTCGAAAAAGAAAACCTCAGAAACCTTTACGGCACTCTATGATGTTCGAGTTAATGATGAGCGTTGGGAATTAGCCATCGATTCCGCAAGAAAGTTCATGAGTATTAAGACGGGCAAACGGCATTCCCTTCCCATTTTAAGGTCTCTAACGAGCGATAAAACTCCCCAGAATTCCTTTTTAACTGCAAGCGAAGTTTACCTGCGGGTCGGTAAATAGGAGCCCACATTTGGTCTGAATTGTGATTCACAATCTGTAAATAACGTAAAGAA
Organism: Eupithecia pulchellata; assembly: GCA_963931895.1. Classification (NCBI taxonomy): domain Eukaryota; kingdom Metazoa; phylum Arthropoda; class Insecta; order Lepidoptera; family Geometridae; genus Eupithecia; species Eupithecia pulchellata. The sequence continues at coordinate 5,576,942 of OZ007537.1, forward strand.
ACGCTTTATGCGCGCAATCTGATTTGGGGAATCAGCGGAAAAAATTGTTTTGATGTTATGGAAATTTGGTTTGGAAGTCTAAAGCACAGTGTTCTAAAGGTAGCTTGCAACCATTTCTTTTTTTTGCATAAGTAAAGCTTGTGAGGGGTTATGTGAACGTTTGACAAACAATCTAGAACAAAGACATAACAAACAAATATCTGGAAAAATAGTCTTCTAAAGGTTAAAACTATTTTCTGCACATTGGTTTCAGCTAAGCTGGATTTCGAATGAATTATCTCGACCACATAAAGAGCTCGGAGCATTATAAAATAGTAGGACAAGTGTAACGTTACGGTTGAACAAATTGATGTTCTTAATGGTGGCCATTACAGACATTGTGTGCGCTCGATCGAACATAAAGGTCGAAGCTCCGGATCACCTGAAGAAAAAGTATGAACGCCTATATTCATAAATTCGTAAAGAGCTTTGAAATACCCATTTTTCTCTCCATTTTGCTTATTTACTCCCTTCCGATTACGTTTTCCTCGAACTTTTCAGCTTCACCTGGTGCCTTTATGCCTTAAGATTATCTTATATGAAACGCTGATTAAAATTCGGCAAATTCGTTCCTACAAGCAATTTATTTTGCATGATAATTTGCGCGTAACGCGTTGATTTGAGTATATGCGTATGTGTGTGTAAGGATCACCTTCGTTTGGTTAACGCAATGTCTTTGGCTGTCGTTCAAAATAGAACTAATTTAAGTTTACAGAACTTTTGTGACAACATTGTTCGTTGTGCGGCAAAACGAAATCCTTGTTTAGCAGGCAGATAAAAGTTATCTTGAGTTGGCACCACAACAAACTTAGCAACTGTCTTCAGGTGGGATAGGAGAAACTCGATTAAGGAAGAAAAAAGTGTATTGGTCCGTTGGAAAAACACTTCGATAAGTGCAAGTTTCCAGGTAAAGTTAAGCTACTTTTCGATCTGATCGATTTATACTTAGGCCTTAAAAGAATAACGTTTTATTTAGTGTCGTTCCTTGATCGCTTTACTTTACTGAGTTGCCCTGAGGCCACATAATCAAGCAAAGCGATGTTTTGTATTTTGCAGTCTTTGTAACATAACAAAAAGTCGTGAAATTATTTGTTATTTAGCGACGCATGGACCGAGACCTGATGAGTTTTTGGCGCAGCGCATAAGCATTGCCATGCAGCGGCAATGCAGCCATGAGTGTCTCCGGCACGCTTCCTATTGATATCGAGAAGTTGAGATGCTCTAGATTGTTTTCAGTCTGCAGTTAGCTCAACTGTTTGAATTTTCAATACTGGTTTTAATTGGATCTTTAATTGGTTCTTTAATGTTATTATTTTTTTCCAGCGAACTAAATATAATACATTAATTTAAACTAAAATGAAGCTAAACTAATGAGAGTTGAGCAAATATTCCAGGACACCACCAAAGCGTCTGTTTTTCTTTTTATATGAAGTATAAATGTATATCTTGAAGAATTTTAATTATGCAGATGAACTGCGGTACAACACAGCGAATTTTAAATAAGAAACTTTTTGCTAGCGCGCTGCCGCCGGCACAAGCAAGTAGCCAACACTGTGACCGCTACAGTATAATAAGTGGCTCGTTTTCTCCGAACCTCAGAAATAGAGAGGGTCTGGTCAGTGCAAGAGTTTTCGTCTGGTCGCCGTGACAATGCTGACCTCCTTTGTTTGCATCTTGGCTCGCCCTCTTCGTTCCTTTGTTACTCCAAACAAACGGCTTCGTCTTGGGAGACTTAAAAAGTTAATTTACTTGTTTTCTGTAAGTTGTTGAATACACGTAAATTAGTAATTGCTAGTTAGCAAGCAATTAGACCCGTATTATGAAAACTTGCTCAGTCATCGAACTATTGTACAATACAATAGAAAATTATTTTTGTATTGTATTGTAGAAAAAGAACATAAGAAAAACATTACATAAGACAAGAACAATGGGTGGCCCGGCCCTATTATGCCCCTATCGCTTAGAAGCGATCTCATCCAGACAACATTTGGATGGGAAGAATTATTTGAATTCAAGAAAGGCAGGAGCAAGGTACCGTACGTTATTTTACTATCATGAATATTACACATATTATTTTGTAATCTACTTATCATATATAATATAATAATCTACTTTTCTGAACGTTACTGAAGCCTTCAAGCCTAATTTATTGTGCTATCTAATCTATGCTTTGAACCAAATAAAGAATATATCCTACTAATATTATAAACACGAAAATTTTTAAGTATGGATGTTTGTTACTCTTTTACACAAAAACTACTAAACGGATTTTGATAAAACTTGGTACATGAGACCTGGAATAATAAATGGATCTTTTATCCCGAAAATCTCACGGGGTCTGGAGTTACGCAGGTGAAACCACGGGCATAAAATACGGGCCTTAGTGACGTCACATTTAGAAAATACGATACAAAATGCTTAAATACATATTAACCCAGAATTTAAATACAAACCAGTCCCCTTCACAAATGTTAAACCTTTCCCTGTAGCTGTGTTTTTTATCTGCCACACTCTCCACACCTATAAATTTTAAAGCAGGTAATGAAACAAAGGTGTACCTACAAATTTGCCTCATGCAACATTAAGTGGTGCTCGCTTAGCTAAATGCTCCCCTAAGTAAACACTTACGACCTGCGTGTATGTCAACTACTAAGTAAGATCCGCGCGTAATCAGTATGTGACGGAACTTTTTCAAAATGTTTTACGTCTGTATTTATCACAAGGAATCTATCAAAATAAATGTCGGATCGTTTATGCTTCAGTTCGAAATGGTTCCATCTCATTAAGATTAGTTTTATATACGTCTTTTGTTATTACACCAAGCTCGGCTGCGAGCAAGGCGGGCTGGAAATTCCGTCAAACTTCCTTATAAATTATTACACACAGTGTGGTTACAGTATCAATTGTTCATATTTTGTGAAAATATTCCTTAACCTGTATTCATCAGGAATGTAGGATTCTAATGGGGAAATAATTTTTAAAATCGGCTTAGTAGTGTCGGAGCTTATTCAATCCAAACACATTGTGTGTTCATCGTTATAATAAGTTGGAAGATTGTAGTTGGTATAGATATATACAGAAAAATAATAAAAAAGATTGAAGTAAACAAAGAATCAAACTGATCACTTTATTTCCCAGTACTACTTATCTAATTTGTATTTTGTGACGTGTCCAAGAGTCCTGTAAGGTCTGAAGGAAATAAAGCACTTTGATTTTGAATAGAAAAAATATTTGACACGGCTGATCACCGTTTGAAATATAAATGTTTCGGCGAATACACACAGGTCCTATATCGCTCACATTGGTTACCTTCCGTAGCTTCTCCTTTTCTGCAATCAACAGTCCCTCCGCTTGACCAAACCTTATCACCTCCTTAACGGGTATATCTGCTTCGCAAGAAAGCAGTATTAAGCAGTACAAATCACATGTAGTAGCTTCTACACCATCATCTTCATCCTATAATAGTCCACTGCTGGACAAGGCCTCCCCTCATGAGCGCCATAGATGGCATTCATTTACCATTTGAGGGTTTTTGCTCATAATCCTCACGCTGGGCATGTTTGGGGATCGCAGTTTGGTGGAGTTGTTCTGCAGAGGGCGCTGCTGCCCGCCCATCCGATGTGTCTCCCTTAGTCGCCACTTACCACACCTACGCCACGGGAAGAGTTGGGTTGTGAAAATCTTTTACATGCGAGGACACAAATGGGTGAGAATAAAGCTTATTCGTAAAGCATGTAAAACTACTAGTTCTCCAAATAAAAAAATAAATTTAATTAAATGGGTGTGACGAGTTAGTTGGTAAAAGAAAGAGCGGAATTTCAGATAATTTTCAATGAAAATCTTGCACGACGACCAGAAATTTCCAGAGTAGTAATTATTATTTAATATCACAGTCCAGAAGTAAATTTACCTGTTAATTTTTTAATTTCGCTTATAATATTCTGTGGGCTTTTCGAATAAACACGTAAAAGAAACTTAATCACGTTATGACCTACTTCAGACATTTTTCAACATTTTATTACTCGAAAGTTCTTTCGGAGAGTGCTCTGTAATGTTAATTTTACATAATCTCATGAATTACAGCCTCTTTATCAACTTAAGGTCCCGAAATGTGTAGCGAAATATTAGCCCTGTAATTATGACTAGGAACTGTTTTATTTTATATTTAAATTAAATGTATATAATGTAAAATATGTTTTGGTTTAAACTTCCATTCAGGTGCTATGTTACCATTATTGTAATTGAATTACAATTTAAACAAATCATCGATAATCGTAATAGTGCATTGGATTTATCGAGGTTATCTGGGAGATATAGCTTTTGAGTGATAAGTTAAATCAAATCAAAACAATTTTTTTTCAGACATAGGCACAGTTACATACACAGTAAATATTTCTAAATTAAATTTAATAAATAACATACAAAGAAAACATTAAGATTACTAAAACTAAATTATCACAGCAGCAAATTACATGATTTTGGCCAGTGCTGCATGAAGAGGGAGGTTGTGTCTTGTCAGCAATGACCTGCAGTTAGCTGTTAGCGCTGTTGTCAATTGTTTGAATTGTAAATGCTAATGTCCATTATTTGATTGTAGTCTTCTTTGTTAATAAAGAGTTTATTAGTTACTAGCGGCCCGCCCCGGCTTCGCACGGGTATTAAACAAAAAATTCAGAAATTATACATACTAACACGATGGGTTTCACAGTTTTCATACGGATCCCTTAGGTACTTTTTTAACAGCATTGGGGTTTTTGACCCCAATGCTGTTATGACTCGACACTCCATAACTGACACTGGCCGTAGAGAAAAAGCAATCAACCTCTTTTTCTATTATGACGCGCCATAATAGAAAAAGAGGTTGAATATACAGCGCACGGTTCAATTATTGAATTTTTCATGCGGATCCCTAACTTTTTGAAAATATTATATAGCCTATGTTCATCACGGAAAATTTAGGATTCTAATGGTGAAAGAATTTTTCAAATTGGTCCAGTAGTTTCGGAGCCTATTCAATTCAAACAAACATACAAATAAACAAACAATCAAATCTTTCCTCTTTATAATATTAGTATAGATATCGACGACCACTGTAGCGCGGTGGGCGAAGGTCCGCCTGCGTCGCAGGAGGTTGCGGGTTTGATTCCCGCCTCGGGACAAATATTTGTACGATCTGCAGATATATGTATGTTCAGGGGTTCTGGTTGTTTTCTATGTATAATAAAAAATATCTATATATTTAATAATATTGTATTATGTATATCAGTCATCTAGTACAATACCAACACAAGCTCTGCTTAGCTTGGGGCTAGATGATGCTGTGTGGATTGTCCAGCATTATTTATTTATTTATTTATAAGTATACAATCTTGTAATAATGTAAATTTAATAAATAAGTAGCTTTACATAATGTTTTTATTAAATAACTAATAATATTCCTTTAAGATTCGAGATACGTATTTCCACGTTATATGTAATTATGACTATAAATTTAATTTCATTAAATACTATTAACTACTATGGTAAATTTAATCGTTAACTAAGTTACCATGACGTGTGTCGTGTGACGTAGAATTAACATAAATTAATTGAAATAACTTAGTTCAAATAAATACGCCTAGTTTGATCATGGAAATTATTTGTACACAGTTTCGTCGGTGTAAAATTCGCGTAGAATTCACAATTTCATGAGTTTTAATTTGGTGTCACGGAACTCTTATATTTTTTTTGTATTTGTAACTTCTCCTTTAGCTATTTGCCAGTTGAAATCCTATTAGGATCGGTCTAGCCGTGTCGTAGATTAGCCGGAACAGACTTACATAAGACATGCCATAACCGAGAGAGAGAGATATATAATTAACGCAAAGTATTAGAAATAGATTTTTTCGTGTAATATAAAATAAATAATATTATATGTAGAATAAGCTGTCAATTTGACATTCTATGTTGGACGAAACGAGTCTGGGACGAAACACCCGTTGGTTGGATGAAACATATGTTAAATTGCGTTTGGACGAAATTATTGTAAACTGACGGATCGCGTCTTGGACGATCTATATTTTATTTGTTTAGTATCAAGTAGGTATTGCAATCCTATAAATGTATATATGTAGGTAACAATAAAATGTAACCTACATACACACATGCAGTATTGCATGTCGGCAAGCATTCACAGATAAGAAGGTGTCTACCAGACTTTCTAAGTTGTGGACAGGCATTTAAGCCGATTGCTGGATCCACATTACAGACATGGGGGTTTCCAAATGGTAAGGGAACAAGGCTCCCAACCTTTTGATGTAGTTTTCTTGATTTATATTATTACCTAATTCGCGTGAGACCTGGGTCCTCAGCCAACCGGCATTCGCTATGAAGCGATTCGATTTTGAAAATTGTTATCGCTCTAGCGATGGCAACCTTCAAATGGATTAAACGTCAAGATTTTTGGTAGGCAATGTACAGAGCAATGTACGAATATTTTGATTTCACCAAACCGATTGACAACATCGAACGATCACTTCCATCAAATTCCTAGCCAAGTGGCAGTTTTGAGAAGCGACTTCACGTAGTTGTCTATTCTCTTGATGGATATGTCGCAGTCATCTGGTTGTATCAGCTATTTGATTGTATGACCGGCGCGTTTATTGAATGACGACGTTTAATTGAATGACTGAAGGACAACTCGTCAAGTTGTTTAATGTAACGTTGAACGTCTTGACTGAACGTCATTTAGCATAGTTGTTGAATGGGATATAGCTGACTTTGTAATGTTTGGTAAGGGTGACCATAAGTTCGCAACTTAAAAGGTAACTTACTTTAGATAACAAAAATGAGGAGATGACATGACACACCTTATTATGATTTTATATTGTATAATAATATAATAATTGTATGTAAGTCTTAAGATAGGCTAAAAATACGAGTATATCATATTTTTTCAAAGGTAATTTATTAAAATATGGGAGTCTCTGAGACTCCAGAAAGTTGTTAACTTAAGTCTTTGTCACCTTGTGAAATGAGGGATTAGGTAAAAATAACAAAAAAATTATAATCAGTTTCATTAATTAAAGTAATATAATACTGAAAAAAACATAACAACTATAACAACTTGCTTACATGTAATAAAATCTTTACTTTCAGGTAGTACCAATAATAGCAGTCACATCTCTTATATTTGTGTGGATTGTCCAGTATTATTTATTTATTTATTTATTTATTTAGATAGCAGCAATGCACTTCCTATAATAGACGAATTACTTTTAAAAAAATGTATTATTATATAAAAAAATATTATTAATACATATATTATTTTAGAGACAACAACAAAATTATAAATATTATATTATCGATAAATTCAAAATGGCACGAAGCTTTGGCAGACATTTATGAAATTGAAAACTTAAGTCATCTTAATTCGAACTAAAAAGTACCAGAAAAAAATTTGGAGGCACTTCTTAATTTAGTACTTATTTATTGCTATCTGAGCGAGCTGTTTGACGCCATATTTGTTTTGACGACTACTAACGCCGCAGTGGGGAAAAAATGAACTAAAATACAATCACCTGACTGATTTTACGTCCGCCCTGTTCAAAGAGCTATGTTACAATCCGCTAACTAGTTGGACGTTGAGTGTCGCTTGTTCAATCAACGTTCAGCCTTAGTCATTCAATTAAATGTCGTCATTCAATGAACGCGCCAGTCATACAATCAAATAGCTGATACAACCAGATGACTGCGACAGATACACTAGCGAACGCTAAGACCCTGTAGAAATCGAATCGAAATGGCGATTTCATAAACAGCTGTTGGAATTACGTCAAAATTTTAATTAGCCTTGCGCTAGCGTGGATGTAGCATTCACGATCGCACCCTTGTTTCCCTGTGTCCATGAGGGATTAAAAATATAATTAACAACGAAAAAAATAAGATAAAGCTTTTGCAAATGATCGGCAAAAATTCACACATTTGGCTTCTAAGGGCGAGAGTCGAAAGAAATCACAATACAAACTAAAACGTCTATTGTCAAAATGCAAAATAGTTTTGAATTTCTGTTATTTACTCCAATATTACCGAGATGATACGAGTGTCGTAAAATATGTCATCATCATCATCATCATCACCAGCCTATAATAGTCCACTGCTGGACATAGGCCTCCCCTAATGAGCGCCATAGCGCCGTAAAATATGTATTTTCTCCTAATTATTTATTTCTTCATGATTTTAAGAACTTGTTGAAAATAATTAAATAATATAATTATATAGCTCAAAACCATTGTTATTTTCTTTCTATTGATTTTAATTACACAATAAACACTGCCATAAGTATTTCAAAAGATTGGGTAAACTTCCAAATCGAAACAATTTTTTTGTTATGTATCACCATAGACTTAGAGAAAACTTCAGACGTAATTCTATCAAATCAAACTTGATTCCTAACAATGGCGGAATGACATTGAGTGTCAGTGTATAGAGAGTTGCCAACAAAAGAAAAAATACCCATAATTTTTATAAATATTCTTCCTAATAATGGTTTACATATGAATATGTAAATTATAATGAATCATTTTAGGTACTGCTTTAGCCACGGTAATCGTGTTTATTAGTCCTACTTTTTATAATTTTCAATATACGCCAGCGCTTTATTTTTATTTATTCATTTAATTAGAACGGTCATACAACCACTTACACTAACTAATTAAAATTGATTAATACAATAAGTATCGCACGAAAGTGACAATAAAATCTGGATTATGTTAATGAAAATAATAATTCAACAAATTCTATTTAAAATATTAATTATTAATATTTATGGTGCTAACTGCAGTGAGTTTGATTGTTCCCGGGATTAAATAGTAACCCCTATTTGCTAATCGAAGAAATTTCAACAAAATCTGTTCCGGCCTCTGAGTGTGTGTGCAGAAGTAACAAACATAAACACATCCAAAGTCTCCGTTCCATGTTTAATTTTAGTTTGAATAAATTATTCTTTGTGCCTATTAACTGGCTGACAACATTTTCTGCCTGCGGCTTCGTATACGTTGTTCATATGGAAATGCCTAACCAATATAATTAAAAAATCAAATAAAAATTATAATTATTTAAATGTACATTTGCAGCCACATCTTATGATTGTTACTGGGAATATCAATGAAACGTTCCTAATAATGAATAAAAAAATATACATTATTCTCATATTCATTGTTTATTGATACATAAATAAAAAATTATGTATACCTACATTATAATGCCCGAATGCTTTTACATGAAAAATCTTTATGCATACTGCATGCTACACTAGATTTAGTAGGATTCAAATTATTTTAATTATGAGATTCTCTGATTATGCGAATTCAATTTAACTTCCAATTTTCATCACCCGGAAATCTGAAAAAAATATTGACTATTAGTATGCCCCACGGCTATCGATAATCTCGATATAACATCTGCGTAGCATGATCGTCAGTAAAAGTATTATCCAAACGGGTTCAGCTATTTTGGAGGTTAGCTCAAATAAAAAAAAACATAGGTATTTCGAAATTCGTATCCCTAAAGCTAAGCTATTGTATAGATATTACAAAGTGAAATTCAATACCTATCCTAATTATATTTCAAATACTTAACACATATTATTTTATATAACCAGGATGGTGAAATGCCTATTTACCTGATTCATAATTTAAAGTCAATAAAATATGAGAATTAAAAAATTTTTAATATCCTCCCACACTTACTGGAAAATTTACATGTTTACATGTTGGCAGCACTGGCTAGATTTTGTGCATATAGTTTGATTTTTATGTTGATAATAATTTTGCGTCAAATCGAAATAATAAGTTGGTGAAATAAGAAATTTATCTACGAAATGTGATCCGGTGTTTTTTATTGACAAATGCATTGTGATTTTGGCAACATCTGACCACACAAGACGGCGTTTTTCATTTTGTTTAGATTTGTTTATATGATGTTATTAGGTTCGTGTCTATGGGCGTTATGGCGGCGACTGACATACTATATGAATCATAGACAGTATGTCAGAGTACCGAGTGCTTCTTTTTATTTTTTATGAGACTCCTTCCGAACTTATTCATACTTTCATGTGTATCACGTTTGTTTACAGAAATTCTATCTGAAGTTATAGGTAACAACCTACTTGGCTTGGTACTCCTTTTTATTTGACCCGTCATTTCATGAACGGTGAACGGACGAAATAAGCGAATGATTGAGTTCGATAACTATAGACTACAGACCGTACACCATAACTTGTCCTGCCTCAGGAATTGGCAGCATTATATTGGCAGCACGATATTGCCAACATTATGAACCTTTTACCCCATTATGTAAACGTGTGTTTATGTTTTAATTTCATATTTGTATATAAATATATAAGTAGTTAGGACTAGGAAAGTTTTAAATTATGAAACAATTAAAATTTTTAATTATTTATTGAAATTGTTCTGACACTAATTATGGTCAAAAAGGAAATAAACAACACAAAAAAAGCTTATAAATCGAAATCTTCAAGATCCACGACGATTTTCAGCAGAATTAACTTGTTGCAGGCAGCAATAGCTTCGCTTCTTTATATATGTATTCTACTCGTGGTTTTCTCCGACATGACTGAAAATGACACATAAAATTTGTATTTGTATATTATAAAATTCTAAAAATTCAATATTAGTATATATACAAATTAGGGATATCATAACAAGATAAATTAAATAACCTGAATAATTTACTTTTTTATTTTATCTTTTTATGTGAGTAATTCTTATGATCCATACTAAAGGTATCGTGTATAAAGCTGGTATCCCTATTTTACTTACCAGTTGCATTGATGGTGCAACGCGAGATCGCACTAGATTTAATGGATTTAACTGGGCATGGTCTGCCTTTTCTTCCTCACAAAAGGCACGTACCTTCAACATAATCTCTTTTGCACTGCTTTTAAAAGGCTTTGGCATGAATAATTCGAAAAATATTAATTAATAACACAAATACGAGCGCAATACTTCAATCAAACTATGACAGTCTAACAAGTTAACAACAAAAGATTGACAACCAATTGTGCCAACTTATCGGCATTTAGCGATCAGACGTATAGACAAGGCGATAGCTACGCGAAGGTTACTTTGTCTACCAATTGAACTTCGCCATCATTTGAGCTATGATGATTGTCGTTGCGATGCGTGATATCGAAGGAATATGTCAAATCCATACATTTTTGTACTTTTCTACCATGCTTTTCTACCATCGCTTTCGCTAATCAAATGTTACTTTGTCTAGAGCCCCATAGCAATTGGAGGACCATATGGCGGATAGGTTGAAATTATAATGATTTCGATTCGATGATGGTTTGGCCTAGTTGCCTATGGTCTATACGCCGACACGTAACTAGCTTATGATAAAAAAGTACTTAGTATTATTGGAGTGCCTTACTTGCAGACTTGGGGCTAAATCAATGAATTTTGTAACGTGGTGCTTACTAGTAATCCTTACATAAAACCTTTAGCTACGGCCATTTACTTTTTGTTTCTTTTCATAATAACAAAGTCATTAGAGTCACAGAAAAGTAAAAAAAATATCAATTGTCACTTTCATGAAAATAGTTACTATGCTAAGTGTTTAAAATATATAAAATAAAATAAAATAAAGATGACGTTCGGTATGTTCTGTTCAATCCATCATCATCATCATCATCATCATCATCCTATATCAGTCACCTGTTGGTCAGAGAGACACAGGACACAGGACTCCCCAACGAGAGCTATAGCGCCCTGTCTTAAGGTTGCCTGTTCTGATTTCAAATTAATAATATACTGTGTCCTGATTAGGCTAAAGCCAGAGGGAAGAATCCGGAATAACTCGACCTAACTGGTTCATGACAGAAGTTGCTGACCGTAGGTAGCAATCTGCAGTAAGCATTTACAACCTCAACAACACTTCACCCAGCACATAGTTTAAATCTTACACAATGTTATCTAGTCGAAAACCGCAGAAGTCTGCTAACAAGCTTCCTGAACTGAATGGGGGAAGTTAGGGTAAGTCAGCCGAACTTGCAAATAAGGGTGAACTCCCCAGAACCTGTCCACTTACTGTACTAGTTTGTCTACTAATTGCTGCTGCGACTTTTCTATTTACTATTTGCGATTTGCTCAGACTGCCCCTTTAGAGGGAAAGTTTGGAATTGGCTGCGTTGTTGTTCTTGCCTGTTGCGGTTTCGCCAGATATTTGCAAAGACGAACCACTGAATTTATACGAATTTGAAATTCTCAAACGCGATCAACCTAGGATATATTAAAAATCCAAGCAAGATTGCCTTTAGCAGCATAATCGGAAGGGGCGACGCCCACGTAAATTGTCTTGCTAGGGCGCTATTATAAAGTCGTTCACAGAACGGCTTTAGGGTGTAAGGTAACGTGTTACACAACGAGCACTCGCAACGAACAACTCAATTTAAGCACACGTAGCACACGTAACATCTCATACTCGCTGCGAATGGTATAATACACCCCGTTATAGTGGTCAAACCCACCTTAAAAAGTTAGGGAGTGAAACATGTTAAGTTTTTGCAAATAATTGGATTTGTCCATGGTTATTTATTGTAGAGATACGATGGCGTGGTATTTCAGTTGTAAATAAAAAAGTCAGCGATCATACGCTACATATTCTTTCATTACACCTTAGTAAGATTAAGATCTCTTGAAGTAAGCCTTGGCTGAGCCGAGCTTAGTAATTAAGTATGGCAGTGCAATATTGGGCGCCATCGAGGCCCAGCTGTGAAGGGCTCTCGTAAAAACGCCCGCCAACAATATATTCCAATTATTGACTTCGCCATATTGTGCCTGCCATGTTTAGCTCTTATTACCTACCACTCCATAGATCGCTTAACTGCGAAATATCAGCTGTTCTCATACATTATTCTATCTCGATATCTTACGAAGCAATAAATATTATTGTGCCGTTAATCCGTATGAGAATATCAAATATTCATCGGTTAATCCGATATGGTAGAAGCTTAATACTTAGGTAGGATGTACATAGGTATAGGCTTATATTATTTCTCGCGGCATTGAATCGGAGAGACGCTATACCATTCTTCGCGCGGAAAATAATTTGTAGTATTTGTTTAAACCTCGTTTCAAGTTATTCTGTAATGTAAACCAGTTTAAACTTTCTATCAGTGACAAGTTAGTGAAAACAGAACCTTGATAAGTGCCCGTTTTCTAAAGTTATACAAAAAAATATAATTTTAACTGACGATTATTCACAAATTTGAATGTCCACTGACCGTGTTTTGGTGCAGTGAGTCATCCTAGAACACCAGTGCATTGTGAACGCGATTTGCTGCAGTACTGTGTCATATTCTGTGGCGCTACATACTCTCTAACCCATTGCTTTTCAAAGTGGGGGGCGCGCCCCACTAGGGAGGCGCGAAGACATGTGAAGGGGGGCGCAGGACTCTGTTACCAGTCGGCCTCTCATAATCATCTCAGCCGCAGCAACTCGTGCGATACTGCTATTTATCGATTAGCAATCGATCCTTTTCACGTCGATACAGACGTGCTACCAGTAGGGCAAGCACGGCCTTTCTTTTCTAAGGTAGAATAGAGAAAAATTACGTCACTTTGTCATCAAATGCGTAAATTATTAGAAATTAATTTCTTCAACTTCAATAATGTACGCAATGCATGGCGATGCGATGCCATTATTGTCTATTCTACCCTAGAGAACAATCCCCGTGCTTGGCCTACAGATTCATTGCAAGAGCAAGCTTTAGAAATCAAAAATGATTCTGCAGCCAAATATGATTTTGAGAAGATGGATAAGGCACTATTTTGGGTAAAATATCTCAAAATTTATCCCAGCGTAGCAGAGCAAGCACTGAAATTATTTTTACCTTTTTCAAGCACGTATTTGTGCGAAAAAGCGTTTTCAGCAGTTGTAGCAATTAAAATAAAGTATAGAAGCAGACTAGATATTTATTGCTGGTGATCTACGTTGTGCACTTTCTTCTATCGAACCCAGAATTGGAAATCTTGTCAAAAACATGCAAGCTCATCCGTCGCATTGACTCTTTTCATAAAATGTGTGTGAAAACAATATTTTTTTACATTAAAATATCTAAAAATGCGTTTTTTGGACTTTATTACCCTTATTGTACTTTACAATTGCGTGACGAGCCCACTTGCTGCTACTTGCTGGGCTGAGGGGAGGCGTGGGTGTTTTCATATTAGGCAGTAAGGAGGCGTGATACAAATAAGCCCTTCTTGATGTGGTCGATAATCTTCTAGCTGCTCAGGATGGAGGCAAGTGCAGCATACTGGTCCTCCTAGACTTCTCCAGGGCCTTTGACTCCATTAATATTCCTCTTCTCCTTTCCAAATTAGTTTTCTATGGGTTTGACTCAAAAACTGTGCAGTGGTTCTCAAGTTACCTTGAAAGTAGATCACAATGTGTTGAAGTCCAATTATCAGGTGGCAGGGCAGTACGATCTCCGGCCCGTTTAGTTCCTCGAGGAGTTCCGCAGGGTTCGGTCCTCAGTCCAATCCTGTTTGTGTTGTACTCTGCTGACATCATCAACAGAGTTACTTTCTGCCAACATCACCTCTATGCAGATGACCTTCAGTTATATTTTTCCTTTCCTCCTACAGATTGTAGTGGTGCTGTAAAAAAAATTAATCAGGATTTAGAGCAGATTAGCCAATGGTCCTGTACTAACTCTCTAATACTGAACCCTAAAAAATCCAAATTTATGGTTTTTGGTACAAAGAAAATGCTTGGCAAACTTAATAATGTTAATATTAATGTAGATGGAGAGCTAGTAGAACGTGTTTATGAAACCAAAAACCTTGGGTTAAAAATGGACAGTCACCTTCGCTTTGAATCTCATATTGCGGAAGCAGTGCGTCAATCACTCTTTCGCCTTAAGCTCTTATATAAGATTCGGCCTTACATATCAGAAAATATTCGAATAATGCTCTGTGAATCTCTAGTTTTGTCCCGTCTAAATTACTGTGACACGGTCTATGGCCCATGTATTTTAAGTCGAACTAGTAATCTTATCCAACGTGTGCAGAATGCCTGTGCACGTTATTGCTTCCATGTCCCACCCCGTACACACATAACTCCTTTCCTTAATACTGCAAACATCTTGAAAATGAAAGAACGAAGACAGTTGCATCTAGCAACTCTTCTTTTTGGCCTAATTTTAAATAAATCTCCCCCCTACTTATACTCTAAACTTAATTGGGCTAGTGATTTGAATCGTTACCCTAAGCGAACTTGTTCTCACCTTATTTTCCTTACGCCCAGGCATAAGTCTGTGGCCTTCAGAGGGTCATTCCGATTTGCCGCTAGTCACTGTTGGAATGTCCTATTGCCTCCTACACTTCGTTCCCTAAAAACAGTTGCATCATTTAGAACACAATTTAAAAAAGAACTACTGAAGAGGCAAATTTCCTGATAGCCCAATCTCTTCACTGCTACTTACCAATTGTATCAGTATTCTTTTGTGTTTTCAGGTGTTTATTTTTGATACGGTACACTTTGCACATTTTTCCCTTTGAACCACGTTGTAAAAAACCACTACGAATACAAAAAAATTGTAAAATTTCCAAAAATGAACAAAAATAAAGTGACGTGACGTGTCACGTCGAGTCACATGTCCCAAACTCATAAAACGTGCAAATAACCTAAATAATTCTACATTGACATAAATTGTTGACATTGACATATCAATACCACTGAACCTTTTCTTTTTTAACTTCATGCATTCTACTTAGTTGTAAAGCGGAATGCTCGTCTTTGCTCCGTGTCACCAAGACTGGTTCAGTCTGATAACCAGCGCTGTTTTGTACCCCTCTGCAAAACAGCATAAAGCTGAGACTGATCCATTTTGGCTCACCTCGGCAGCACTAATCTTCATACATATCGACAAGTAGGTAGGTAGGTACCTAGCCAGTAAGGTTTTTATGTTAATTTTAAATAGGTATTGATTTAGGCATACCTTCCCTTTTGTTTTTGTTTTGATTTTTTGCTTTTGTTTTATTGCTTATTTTGTTTCTTTTAATTATTTTTAGAATAACACCTACCTACCTTGTTTTTTTTGTATAAGTTTATTTGTTATTGTATTAGTTTTATTTTTAATGGTATGTTAGTTTGTATGCTGCCTATGTTTTGTGAACCAAATAAATTATCTATCTATCTATCTAAGTTTGGGAACCCCTGCTCTAACCTAACGCAAGTCTCTGCAGTACTGTTCCGTAATCTGTGGCGCTACGCAGCATAGCTTGTATAACAGTCAGTACGGCCAATTTTACTACCACTTCAAGATGACTAGTAAGAGTGTTACCTGCAATGGATGCCGTAGCGCTATCACGGGTAAATCATACCTGATTTGCAGCTTGTGCGCCCATAAATATGACCTCCTGTGCGCGGATGTTTCCGAGACCCGCTACGTTAAAATGAGTAAGAATATTAAAAGCTCATGGAAATGCCCCGAGTGCGTAAGCAAGATTCCCAAGGCTGACAATAGCAATACACCAGTTGGCGCTACACACGGCTCCCAGCGTCGCTTGAGCCCTGAGTCTCCTAGCAGTGATTCGAACAATATTAACATGCAGCGTGGCGGCTGTAGTAGTGGCAATGCTAGGCGTAATCTGGACCATTCATATGGAGATGACACCTACTATCTAGACAACATGCGTACGGTTATCCGGGACGAAATGGAACGGGTCATGAACGAGCGTCTGTCTATCCTCATCACGAAACTCGTCACTGAGGAAGTAACTTTGCCCATCTATAAAGTTATAGCGGAACTCACTGATAGGGTTGCTATATTGGAGAGTAGGCTTGTAACTTTGACTGGTATACAAGAAGAATGCATGCCGCTCACTACACCAACCCCTAATTCCATACCTATGAATGCCACCATGCTAAAACCTGTAAAACCGGTAAGACCGAAACCGAAAACGAACCGGGTTCAATCAGAATCGCGTGACTTAACAAAGCCAGTTCATGATGAGTCAACTATTAACACCCATCCCGCCAACAAATCTACTATCGGTGTTGTTGTTTTGAACGAAGAATCAAAGAAGCCTCGTCGGGCCCCCTTTGGTGTCGTCAGAGGAATCGCTACGCCAGGTTCAACGTCGTTGGAAGCAGCTGTGAGGCGAAGACAGCTACATCTCTATTACCTAAGAGTCGGCACTACCGTCGCTAATGTCCAGGACCATCTGCACTCCCTCTGCGGCGACGATACCTATGTTGTGGAAGAGCTGAAGGCGCGAGGGAACTATGCTTCCTTTAAATTAGACGTCTCTTCCACGCACGCTGATATTATACTGTCTCCGAAGAGCTGGCCTGAGGGTATCTGCATCAAACCCTGGAAACAGCCCTTTCGTCCAAAAGGCAATGAAGACCAGGAACCAAAGTTTCAATAAAAGCTTTAACATATGTTACCAAAACGTCCGTGGTCTAAGAACTAAAACGGTAGAGTTCTATAAAAGCGTATCGGCTTCCTGTTCGCTAGATATAATAACTCTCACTGAGACATTTTTGAACAGCTCGGTATTCGACGCTGAGCTGTTTCCCCCGGGCTACGTGGTACTACGCAGGGATCGCATTGGAGACGTTGGGTATGGGGGAACCTTACTGGCAGTCCGTGACTATATATCTGCTACATTAATTAGTGATATAGATGGTATGACAGATGATAAAGAGATACTTTTAGCCAAATTAGTCTGGAAAAATATTAAGTTTTTTTTATGTGTTGTATATATACCGCCTAGTTATAAGGATGATCAATACTTGAATGTACTGGATTGCCTCGAAAATATTATTTGTAAATTCTCTTTTTATGATATTGTTATTGTTGGTGATTTTAATTTAAATTCATTTGGTGATAATTTGAAACTGCAGTTTGACTGTTTTCTTGAATTCTGTAATTTAAAGCAACATAATGTTATATTGAATTGTGATAGCCGCATGTTGGATCTTGTTCTGTCCACTAAACTTTTGAGTGGGCGTGTGTCTGTGCGTGGTGATGTAGTCCCCTTGGTGAAGCCCGATAGGTACCACCCTCCGCTTGAGATAAAACTATCTTTATCTCGTAGCAATGGCACATCTCATGTTTGTCCTCCGCCACTGATGAACGGTACGGAACGTACTACCAATGACTGGAATTTTAGGAAGGCCGATTTCAATGGCCTCTACTCAAGCATATTTTTCATAGATTGGAGTGACGTGCTGGCCGAAACAGATATCAATTTAGGGACTGATCTGTTCTATCACAAACTATCTGGCGTAATACATGAGCATGTACCAATCCGAAAACTATCTACCTCTGAACAAAATCGTAAATATCCTCCCTGGTTTACGTCTGAAATTATTTACAAGCTCAAAATCAAATATTTCCATCTTCGTAAATACAAAGAGCTGGGACTTGAATTTAACTATGAGGTATATAAGTACTATCGTTGGCATATTAAAATTCTTATTGATAACGCGTATTCCAATTACATTGGGGTTGTTGGAAATAATATCGGCAGTGATCCCGCACACTTTTGGAGATACGTAAGAGACAGACGTTCCAGCAGGAGCAACAGCAGTACCTTCAGTGCTAACGGTAATGAAATTACTGGTCAGGATGCAGTCGACGCGTTCGCTGAATATTTTGGTTCCGTCTTCCTCGCTGACAACCCAAAGTTGAATCCTGAAGAGGCGGAGAAGTCACTGCATGGGTCTACGAGCGATGCTAAGCTGGTTTCTGTGGACTGCGTGACTGAATCAGACGTGCATCGAGCGATACGTCGTCTTAAGGCTTCATCTGCTACGGGGCCCGATGGTATTCCTCCTTTTCTGGTGAAAGATTGTTTGTATGCATTAGTAGAGCCATTGCTTTTTCTATTTAACAACTCTTTGACTAGTTGCCGATACCCAGTTCGCTGGAAGGTATCAAGGGTAACACCGGTCCCGAAGATTAGTGGATCCACTGAAGTGAGCAACTTCAGACCGATAGCCGTTCTTTCCGTGTTTGCTAAGGTATTTGAGTCAATTTTAAATTTTCATCTCACTTGCCAAATAAATTCTTCTCTAGATGATTCACAGCATGGCTTTCGTAAGGCAAGATCTACAGTTACGAATCATACAGCCTACATAGATTTTATTTCAAATGAAATGGACGATGGACGGCAAGTAGATTCTGTCTATCTTGACTTTCGACGTGCATTCGACACGGTTCATAATGACATCCTTTTGGTCAAGCTTTCTGCTATCGGAGCTTCTCCCCGACTGCTAAGGTTTTTTGCAGACTACTTGAGCGACCGCAGACAGTATGTTCAGCTCAAAAACTACAGATCTCAGGAGTTCTACACAAGATCAGGCGTGAGTCAGGGCAGTACGCTCGGACCTACCCTTTTTTTAGCCATGATTAATGATCTTCCCGCAGCTTTACGTGGTTCTAAGTGTCTGATGTTTGCCGATGATCTCAAATTGTATAAATCAGTCACGGATGATTCCGATTGTGTTGAGCTACAGCGAGATATTGACTCTTTGGACCGGTGGAGCCAACAAAATAAACTGTCATTCAATGTGGCGAAATGTAAGGTGATGACATTCACTAGACTCCAAACTCCCAATATTCACAATTACTCTCTCGGAACTGACATAATGGAGAGAGTAGATTCCATACGTGATTTGGGCTTGATGGAGGATACGCGCCTTAACTTTCGTCAGCATATCATCGGGATGTGCAAAACCACTAATAGAACTCTGGGATTCATAATGAGAACTGCTTCGCATTTTAAGGATGTACGGGTAGCGATCATGCTTTATAATGCATTTGTCAGAAGCAAGTTGGAGTTTAGTGCTATTAGTTGGGATCCACGGGAGGCCAAGTATACCATAATGATAGAGAGACTGCAGCGTAAGTTTGCCAGGTATCTGTATAAACGAATTTATGGGTATTATCCTTATCTTTTTCCTTCTCTTTTTGTTACCGGTATGGTTGGTCTGGATACACTAGAGTTGAGACGCAAACTGCATTTAGCTATGCACTACTGTCTAGTTCTTCGCAACAGAGTGGATAATCCTGTGATACTGAATACAGTTACCCTTTACGTACCAAATAACTATATAAGAACGGGACGCAGGTTCCATCGGCTCTTTGCTCTACAAGCAGCGCGTACGCGACACGCCGGTAACGCTCCTACGCTCAGAGCACTCGCACTACTCAACGATTTCTTGCAAAAGTTCCAACATGTGGACATATTTAATGATAGTTTAAGCCTTATCTACTTAAATTTAAGATCATACCTTACTTTTAAATAAATTATCTGTTCTTGCCTACCTATTTGTACCTACTCGTGTTTTCAATTTGTTCTTGTTAATAGATATTGTATTTTGTTTTTATATATTCTGTCTTTTTTAAGTCTTGTAGTTAGTGTTTTGGTGTTAGACTGTAAGCTAACTGCTGTATTTTATAAATAAATAAATAAATAAATAAATAAATTATCAGACGGACTTAATGTGAGTATGAATAGATCTCAAAGAGTCTATCACATATTAAAGGATCTTGTGAATATGAAAAATTAGCTACAGCGTCCCCCGGCTTCGCATAAAAGTATTAATAAAAAAAAAATTTAAACATTTCTACTAATTTCGGGTTACATTATTTATGTTTTCACATGGTACCTTCTTTTCGGTAACTTCTGCCTAACTTTTTTAAAACTATTCTATAGCTAAATTAATTAGGGATAATGGTGAAAGGATTCTAATCATGAAAAATTTTTTTAATCGTTTCAGTAGTTTCGGAGCATATTAAATTTAAACAAACAATTAAATCTTTCCTCTTTATAATATTAGTATAGGTATAGATAAACTCTTTATTGTGCTATACAAACATCGACGACCTCTGTGGTGCGGTGTGCGTAGGTCCACCTGCGAAACAGGAGGTTGCGGCTTCGATTCCCACCTCGGAAATTTTCTGTAGGTATAAACCCGTGCAAAGCCGGGCCGGACCACTAGTTTAATTTAGTATTAAGTCCTTCTTCGAAAGTGTTCGTAGGTGTTCGTAGGCCACATATATTCCCTTTCATAAGTAAGACGATGTCGAACGATTGATGAAAAAAAAAATGGCTGTTGGAACACTTTCACTCAATGACGTGAACGAAGTATCGACTAGGTACTTTATATGAATATTCGATCACTAGCATAAAAATAGAAATTACAAATTTAGGATAAGTTAAATAAGATATTCCAATTCTTAAAATTTACGATAAAGTAAGCAGCTTTGTTAACAGAGCAGATAGCTTTTTGATTGAGTTTATTATTTTATACCAACTTAAATAATTACCAGCCAGTCCACAATTTCCCAACTGCTCGTTATCTCAGTTCTTGCTTTTAGTAGATTGCTTATTTAGTTAATGAACTTCGTTCAAGTTCCTGCTTTCGGTATCTTTGTAGCTTAAAATAATGATGGAGCTAAATTTGCCCGCCAGATATTCCGTGATATTGTAAATCAGGAAGTAGAGATGCCAAAATATTGCCATCATCATCATCAGCCCACTGCTTAAGACCACTGCTGTGTTTGAGAATTTAATAAGAATTCTCCGCCAGATTCACATGAGCAACACGATGGGTTTCACAGTTTTCATACGGATCCCTTACTTTTTTAATTGCATTGGGGTTTTAGACATTGACTCGACACTCCATAACTGGCACTGGCCGTAGAGAAAAAGCAAGCACCGTGCGCCATATATTCAACCTCTTGCTCTATTATGGCTCCGCGGCATAATAGAAAAAGAGGTTGAATATATAGCGCACGGTTTAATTATTGAATTTTTCATGCGGATCCCTAACTTTATTGAAAATATTATAAGCCTATGTTCATCACGGAAAATGTAGGATTGTAATGGTGAAAGAATTTTTCAAATCAGTCCAGTAGTTTCAAAGCCTATTCAATTCAAACAAACGAACAATCAAATCTTTCCTCTTTATAATATTAGTACAGATATAGATAATGTACATGACAGATCTTATAACTAGAGGATATTCAATGTATTCAACCCGTAAGCAGGTGAGTATAATTATAATGATATCAAATAGCATTGAATCAAATGCTAACTCGTGGAGAACTCGTTGCACACTCGTCTTGCTTTGGATTTGCTAGGAAGTTGCCAGTATGTAGCTAGGTATATACCCACTCTACTTGTTCTAGCTCAGCAACCTGAAGTGTGTGGCTTTCTAGAAGGGAAGTCGCTATTTTTGTTTATCCTGTGCAGTTTCCCGCCAGGCTGCCGGTCGCAATTTCGTTACCATCATTATCTTTCTAGCGGCAACGGTAACACAACAGTATTCTGTTGTGTTAAAGTGCTGTATGCTACCTATTCGTCTACCTATATTTTTTCCACAACTTCTTTCACTGATGCGAAGCAAAAAGTTCAAAAAGCGTGTACCTATTCCGAAGTTTGATCGAAAAATGTTGTTAAGCTATGATTCAAAGAGTCAGGTAACATTTTGGACATGTAAAGGCACGGTACACAAAAGAATTTCAATTTGGTGGCGTATCGCGCAACCCTTTTCAACTTTACAAAGTAATTTCCTGACGCGAAATTGATTTGTTGGCTTCGTGGTTTTTGTTTGGTGTGACGATGGAGGTTTAATTAAACAGAAAAACAATTTAGCTTCTTACAGGTAACCCATATGCGGCAGGTACCCCTGAGCCTTTTCGTTATTTGGTACTTTGTGTACAGAGTTGTTAGTTTTGGTTTGCACAATACTAAAACAGCAAAAAAAATATTTCGCGCTAGCATAGGTAAACACTTAAGTAAATAATGATAATAACCTGAAATCTAAAAAAGAACCTGGTTTCACCCAAGTCCCAAAAAGATATCATGATTTTCTCGATTATGTATATTTTTTACTTATTAAACTCAATACTAATTTAGATATTCTATTTATACATATAATTTCGTAATGTGCAAGTAGGTTAAATCATTATTTTTATATGTATTAAACAATTTCAAAAAACAGCGGCTTAAATCAACCACCTTTCCACCTTGTACTTCTCAAAGCTTCAGTATTCATTGGTATAATTATTAAAAACAACGACATCCATTATCAACATCAATATCGAGGCAATGCAGCCAGCATCTTCTGGAGGCTCCCGACTGGTATCGATATGGATCAGTTGAGCCACCTGTAGTTTGTTTGAAACAGTCTGCAGTTGGCTCAATTGTTTCAATTGTAATTACTGGTTTGGATATCTGATTGTAATATTCCTTGTTAATAAGGTTATGTTAATTAAGTTTTGTTTTTATTGCTTTTATGCTAACATCTAAAAGCAATAGGCTTCAATAGGCTCTTGAAAATTAGTACTTAAAAACCCCATAGATTTTTTATTGAATCAGATTGCTCGAGGTTCCCGTCAAATATAATTCAATAAATTAACATCGCGACGTTGAAACTGAAGTTGGAGTGACGTTAATATGACAAATAATTTCCTACAAAGCCTACCTGCTCGCGTTAATGCGTTGAATATGCTAATCGTATCCCCATGTGTCTTGTCTACTAACATTCATGTTGGATTTCTGGTAGATGTAGCATTTGATCTGACTTCACTCGTCAGAATGAAAACTTAAGCCATTTGTCAAAATCAAAATCAAAGTGCCGTAACAGACTTGACTTGATATCGAAGTAGTCAAGTCTTAGACCTTACAGGACTCTTGGATACGTCACAAAATACAAATTATACAAAAAGTAATACTGGGAAATATAGTGATCACTTTGATTCATTGATCACTTCAATCTTTTTAATTTATTGTTGACATACAAAAGACTTTATCGAGTATTTGTAGCGTACCTTTTGTTTTATTTTCCCCTACGTTTCCATCGTCATTTAATTCGAAGACTATCCCGAAGAACTTCACCCTGTGACCACGATCTCTGTAATTCACTCGTTAGCTTATTTATGTACCTACTCTATGCTCTATGGCATAGAGCATAGAGTAGGTAAATAAGCTAACTAGGCAACTAGCTAACTAGACTAGGCATAGAGTCTATGCCTAGTCTATGCCTAGTCTTGTACTAATGCTTCCATGCGCTTGCTTGTGACAAACACCCTACCCTACATGATGAACGGGAACCTTCCACGGATTACATGGTGTTGGAATACCATCCACGGACACCCGAGGGGTCTCAGGAAGGTCATGGATGGAGGCTGCTTTGAAACGATACTTATGGTGTCATATGGGAGTAGGCTGATGTCATCATTATCATCATCAGCCCATGTTAGTCCACTTCTGGATATACA
Source organism: Eupithecia pulchellata (assembly GCA_963931895.1). NCBI lineage: Eukaryota > Metazoa > Arthropoda > Insecta > Lepidoptera > Geometridae > Eupithecia > Eupithecia pulchellata. The sequence goes on from OZ007537.1 coordinate 5,601,288, forward strand.
CCTCACCCAATGAGCGCCTTAGCACCCTGTCTTTAGCATACTCGTTAACTTGACGCATCCAGCATCTGGCTGCAGTCTTTCGCAGGTTGTCAACTCACCTGCCCGGAGGAGAGGTAGGCTGATATGATGATAATTAGTGCTCCTTTTTAATTGTCCTTATATATCATATAATAGTCCACAGCTGGATAAAGATCTTTCCTATGGAGCGCCATAACGCCCTGTCTTATCTCACTCGCTCTTATAGCTTTATACGCCATCGCCGAAACAAAAAAATGTAAACGGTAAACCGATCATGAAACGGACTGAGGTGTGCAAATACGCTCTTAGGGTACTATTTTTGGATTATTGCTTTAATAAACCATTTGGGTTTTTGCTTTAAAGGTTCTATGTGGAACCCTAAAGCAATACAATTTTATTTATTTGGTGTAGAAATTTTCTGCGCTGTTATTGCATTTGTAGGCGTCCCCTTGGGGCAATCAGATGCACTGACACAGATGATACAGCAGTAACTGCGGAAATTAGCGTAAAGTGATATCTAATAAATATATATACTAATATTATAAAGAGAAAAGATTTGATGCTCCAAAAGTACTGTAAAATTCTTACACTATTACAATACTACATTATCCCTGATAAATCATAGGCTACAGAATTTTATCGTGTCCGTCATATTGTGTCCGTGTGAAATTTTTAATAAAGTAAACTAGCGTGTATTTATGTATAAACAATTAGTTTTTATAACGCTAGCATTATATAAAGGTACAGCCTTTTTCAACAATTATGCATTTTTTACCCTTGTTACTCGTACATAACCAAGTTACATTACCAGCAATGTATAAGGAAAAAATATTCTTCGCACAAAACCGGGTAATGTATTAAGAAATATTTTTTCTTAGCACATTACCAGTTTTGTACCAGGATGTAAATATTCTTCCTACATTACTTGGTTTTGTTCAAAAAATCTTTATTCCGTGTACAAAACCAAGGAGGTTCTCCGAGTAAATAATAAATAAAAACTGCTGCAGTTTAAAAACATTAACAAAACCTGAGCTATCGATGTGAAACCGTTTTTCCATAGAACTATTCGCCGATTCAGTAGACATTATGAACTATTTGTTACGAAGAGCAACTGCCCTCATAAGTTTAAATTGTGATAGCTGAAGAGCCCTTGAATTAAGTACAATAAATGCGATAAATTACGATAGATATAGTATTTCCCTTGTCCTTTGTATCTAATAGGTGTCAAACTTGTCAATACTTATTTTAAAATAAAAAGATAACCCACATTAGAAAGGTACACTACTCGGAGAACCTCCTTGGTTTTGTATTTATATTCCACACCGACAATAGCATGTAAGAAATTGAATGTTGTGCTTAGCTACATATATGTATCTAAATCATTTTAAACTTAGATTTAGATAGGCAAAAAACAAACATTGTATTAGACACATAGGTAAGTTATATATGAATGTACTAGTGGTTTCTTTTTCACTTCTTCCACTAGTGGACAAAAAATTGAAGTGAAGAGAAATCAATAACAACTTATTTCTATTTGTTATAATAATTAACTGTAGGAAATTTGACTTGTCTAAGTGCTTATTTTGTAAGCCTAAAGAAATAAAGTTATTGAATCTGAATCTGAATCTGTACACGGAATAAAGATTTTTTCGAACAAAACCAAGTAATGTAGGAAGAATATTTACATCCTGGTACAAAACTGGTAATGTGCTAAGAAAAAATATTTCTTAATACATTACCCGGTTTTGTGCGAAGAATATTTTTTCCTTATACATTGCTGGTAATGTAACTTGGTTATGTACGAGTAACAAGGGATTTTTTAACCTACCTATATAAATTCTCCGCTCCGCAACAGAGCTTTTAACCATAGAAACGTTTATCTGTCTGTCTGTCTTTTCGTTGAATAACTTTTTCAATTGCAACCTAAGATTGCTGGAGTTACAATTTACGATTGCAAAAATCGAGCGTTCTAAATTGACACGATCCAAATCAATTGAAGCCCTACGATCTGAGTCTGCGAAATCCAGAATTTCTTGCTCATAATATTATAATTGCAAAAGTAACTCCTGTCTGTCTGTTACCGTTATACAGACGTAGTTGGTATTTTCGGTAGCTTTCCAGTCTTTCAAGGGTCGTGTTACCATAGAGATATAGACACCTTCTGTCTTTGGTTCTGTCAAAATGATTAAAGTAGGTTAAAAATAAATCTTTTATTCTCTTTCTATGCACATGATGTCAGATTTCAATAACTTTCTTTAAATACACAAAAGCACACAAATAAGCACGTATACCAATCAAATTTCACACAGTAAATTATTATAAAATAAGATGTTATTTGATTTGATTGTTTAATAAACCAATGAAAAAATAATTGAATTAGAAAAAATATGATAAAGGCGTTAAGTCATTCTTGCAAGGTTCATCTTAAAAAATACAATTAAGCTATCTTTGTTCACGAAAAAGCGTGCGAAACCGCGGGAAGCATCTAGTCGCCTGTTTTATTTTTGCGTAGATGCGCGGAAGCCCTCACCCACCAAATGAGCACCTGACTTAACAACATTATCCTCTACAAAGCTAGTAAATATTCTATTTCCCCAGTTCCGTTAAAAAGCAAATTCCTGACGCCGCGCCGTAACTAAAGATTAGGCCAATTTCAAGTGATATCCGCCTTGTATGTGACCCATTTAGAAGGGGAACGTTTGAAATGGTTTTCTGAACATCGCTCCTGTCTCCGGAGACCTTTATTATGGTGTCGGCATCTTAAAATAGCGTTTTGGTGTATGTGCTCCGCTTTATGTTATTTAAGGAGATTAAGGACGTCTAGTTGATAGTGGATAGTTTGTTTACCTGGCTAAAATTTATATAGATTTGTTTGAATTCTGGACAAATCACACAGTATCTAGCCCCAAACTAAACTGAGATTGCGTATTATGATATTATTATATTTTCCTTCAAATAAATAAATAAATATGATTGAGTACAATAATGAACTTCAAACTTATATTTTCCTACCAAACACTCCGTTCTTTAAGAAAAATCTATTGGGGTACCTTACGACTGCTAGGTATCGATATGGCTCAATTGAGCTACCGTATAGATTGGGCCGTGTGGTGCCGGCATAGAATTTCACCACCCCATCTCTTCCCGTGGGTGTCGTAAGAGGCGACTAAGGGAAACACACTGGGGGGCGGGCCGCAGCGCCCTCTGAAGAACAACTCCACCGAACTGCGATCCCTAACCCGTATGCCCAGCGTGGGGATTATGGGCATTAACCCCCAAATGATAATGCCATGTATGGCGCTCATTAGGGGAGGCCTATGTCCAGCAGTGGACAATTATAGGCTGGTGATGATGATGATGATGATAGATTGTTGGCCGATCTGCAGTTAGCTCAATTGGAAATACTTAAATTCTAATTTGGTTCTGTTATATTGATTAGAAAATTATCGATTAGTTTTTTTTTAAGTTTAAGTTCTTAATTTTTTTTGTAATAATCGTTTAAAGCTATTTGTGTTAAAATTATTGTTGTAGAGTGTTCATTTTGTTTTTATATAGTGGTATCATTCGACTGTCTGTTTAGAAATCATAGTTTATATAAATGTAAATCCTTTTTTTTGGCTGTAAGTTTTGTTCTCAACATAAGTATAAGTAGTATCTAAGGGCTGTGGATTTTGTATCTATACTAATATTATAAAGAGGAAAGATTTGATTGTTTGTTTGTTTGTATGTTTGTTTGTTTGTTTGTTTGTTTGAATTGAATAGGCTCCGAAACTACTGAACCGAGTTAAAAAATTCTTTCACCATTAGAATCCTTAATTTTCCGTGATGAACATAGGCTATATAATATTTTAAAAAAAGTTAGGGATCCGCATGAAAAATTCAATAATTGAACCGTGGGCTGTATATTCAACCTCTTTTTCTATAGCGCACGGTGCTTGCTTTTTCTCTACGGCCAGTGTCAGTTTTGGAATGTCGAGTCAATGTCAAAAACCCCAATGCTGTTAAAAAAAGTAAAGATCCGTATGAAAACTGTGAAACCCATCGTTTTAGTGTGTATAATTTCTGAAATTTTTGTTTAATACCCGTGCGAAGCCGGGGCGGACCGCTAGTTACCAATAAAATAAAAATAAAATAAAATCTGTTTGTTTATGAACATGTCTTCAAATTTGAATTTGACTTCTACTGCGAGCATAAATATTTCATACTAAAATATGTCACATCATCAAAATGAGGTTCCTGAAGCATTCCATGCCCCTGTGAGCAACCAATATGGTTGCTGGTTGCTTTTAATCAACAATATGGTGGAATTTCCGTCTATAAAGTTAAATCATGTTACAACCTCCATTTTTGAGTTCCGCAACATTTTCCAGCTCAGTAAAACACTACCGACGACTTAAACAATAATGGTTTCTGTTGTTGTGTACTAAAATCTATTATGGTGTGGTGAATGTATAAGATAAAAGGGTAATGACTAAGAAGAGCACCATCTGTCGACTGGCGGACATCTTGCGGGTGTGGAGACGAGAAATGGGACTTTGCTAAATTCAAACACTTTCTGCTAACGAAAAGTTGATTCTCAGTTTCTATTTTGCAGTAGTATTTGACGACCTCTGTGGCGCGTTGGGCGAAGGTCCGCCTGATGCAGGAGGTTGCCGGTTTGACGATCTGAAGATAATAATGCTGGACTATCCACACAGCATCACCTAGCCCTAAGTTGAGCAGAGCTTGTGTTATGGGTACTACATTACTAATTTACTCTATAATCCTAACGCGTTAGTCAGATACGACAAGACAGTAGCGTGGATTCGGACAAAACTTTGATTTGTGATTGGATTGTGACGTCACTCAGTTTTGGCAACGTATCTCATTATGTCATAGTGAATAAGGCCTCTGGCAAGAGACCGCTCAGTAGGTACCGAGATGGGTCACTTATCTAAAGAATTACCTATTCAAAATCAAAGTTCTTTATTTCCTTTTGATCTTACAGGACTCTTGGAAGTAATACTGGGAAATAAAGTTTTCACTGTGATTCTTTGTTCACTTCAATATTTCAAAGGTAAAGTAAAGAAGCGAACAAGAAACTTTAACGTAGTTAGATAAGATATTGTATTGAAGTATATTTCACAGACGTAATATTCAGACCGAAATAAGTTAGGTTCATCTTAATTCAAAATAATAGCTGGTGTCTATCAAAAAGCACGAAACAACAAAAATATAGAGCTTCACTTAATCCCTCATTTATAAGCCCAAAGACCATTTCTCTTTCTTACGAGAATATAAAACGAAGTCGTTGGTAACTCAGAAAAATATTCTCAGGTCGATGGAAATATCTCATAGGGTTAGTTTACACAGGGGAAGCTGAGCGCTGGCTGGTTCGGTTTGCGTCTAAAAGTCATCGTTATAACTATGAATAAAAATTAATTTACATTCTTCTTTATATTTTTTCCGTAAAATATATTTTTCAAAACAATTTTCTTAAATTCTTTTTTTAAATTGTTTTGGAAACTACAAACCAATACCTTTTATTTTATACAACTTTTCACTTTGTAACCTACAAAGTCAAAATTTCCTTTTAAGATTTCGAAATCAAAATTTGTACTGAAAATGTCTATTGTGACTGTTAATTAATATTTATTTATTTTTTACGCAAATCTGTATTTCAAAATTATACAGCACTTTTACATTTTAAAATTGTAACTGCAGTTGTATCTGAGATACAGATTTATAACACAACTCACTCAATGTCACTGTCAAAAACTAAAAAACTATAACATACGGGATGCTGTTAGACAAGTCATCAAATATGAATGTATTCTACGATTTTCTTATCAATTTGTGTTAATCCACGTCCAGAAACAGGCGTAATGAGCGTTATATTCTTAAGACTCTAGTCTTAAGACGTATCCATCATCTTATTGATTGTGTATTGTAGGTATTTACAATACACAATCAATTGGTATATATTTGGTAATTGTGTCGTTAAAAATCAACTTAACAAGTGTAGATTGGTAATAGCCAGTATCTTACAGAACAGGATTACTTGCATCAAACTACAATGGCACTGAAGCCACACTTCTATACATTATGACATTTAATGAATAAAAAAAAAATAATGCTGGACAATCCACACAGCATTGATGTATGTACTCGTATATTATTTATTTAAAATGATGTAACTCAATTACAGGATATACCTAATATTAAAATTAGTTATTTTTATTACATTATTTTGTTAAAACATTATGATAGAGCTACATTAAATATTAATTTAAAACCGAAACATTAAATTGTTATCAAAATAACCATACAACGTATGATAAGTTTGAGAGCGGTAAAAAAACAGAGCCGCTTGTCGGTTCTTAGCTTTACAAAGGCGGTTTTTGTTGGACAAAAAATTAGTCTATCAAGTTTTTCTTGAATTATTTTCTGTTTTCTTTGAATTCTGTGAAAATAATTCTGATATTGGACAGCAAGTTATACAGAATATCAAAACAATACTAAGTATAAGTGATTCTTCATACAGTTGTACTTGTACAAAACGATCATAAAATTATACATTAAGATGGTAATTCAAAGGGACACTTCCGACTGGTCAGTTGAGCTACATGCAGTTTGTTTGCAATTAGCTTTTTTTTTTGTTTTATATTTTTTATTTTTTTTTTATTATTTTTTATTAATTATTTTTATTTATATTATAATTGACTGCAGTTAGCTCAATAGTAAAAACTAGTTTAAATTTGGTTATTTAATTAAAAGGATAACATATCACCGATATTATCTTAAATTTTGTTTTGTCCTTCTACCTTCTAAACATAGATAACCCTTCAAATTTTAAGTGATACTAATCATACGAAACCTCATTTGCTATAACCGGACTAGTAGATTCAGCTTAACTTGGAAATAAGGATTCCGCTATACAAATATGCACATACACAGGGTATTAACCTTGAAACCCTACTTCGTCGGTAATCGGGTAAAAAAAGATAAGTTTGGAAGGAAATTCGAAAGCCTTTGCTTATCTGTGAGATACTCGTATATTAAAAAAATTAAATACGTGAACTATGTCCGTTTTATTTATTTACATGAAATAAACACGATAACCGCGATCTAAGAAAGTGCAAACAAGACCCCAAGCCAAGCCGAGGCTGTAAGTGAACGCCTGTAAGCCTACAGCGGTCGTCGTAAGCCTTCAAAATCAAACAAGTGTTCGCCACAAGCGGTTTTAGACTAAGTACACATAAGGCGTTTTGAAACGCGCTTTTTAGTAACGCGCGTTGTATAAAATCTTGCTTTTTTTTCATAAAATTTATCCATACCGATGTTACAAATCTCCATCCAGAATATGAATATGAAAATTTGAAAAAGCGTTTCTTTTCAAGACCTTGAATATAAACACGTTTGGTTATGGCCCTTGCAAGGGTATGTCAGGAATTCGTTCAGATTTCAATTAACCGCGCGTTCAAAAAAAAATCTGAGCTATGATGCGCTTTAAAACGCCTAATGTTTACTCGCTCGTACAGTTTATCAGATTCTCTGTTTCTCGGATCCCTTCAACCCAAATCCCTTGCACTTGGACCGTTCTCAATTACAGATAAGGCTGTGAATATTTCCCGATGTTGGTTTCGATGATGAGAAATGCCAATTAATGAGCAATCTATTCTGTTGGGTTGAACGATGTTATTTTAAAATATCATTATATATTTTTTGCGTTTGCGATTCGTCGAAAACTGAAGGGAAGCCATCATTGGAATGAGAATATTGTTTTTGGTTTGTGATTCGTCAAAAACTGTAGTAAAGCATCGGCACTATGTACCCTACACCGGCACGCGGTAAATGTACCGCGGCACATGTAATGACCGAACTAATGTAGAAAACAAACAACACCCGCACAAACGTATCCTTATTCTACGTGCTTGCCCGGTGTTAGAAGAAAGTTATAGGTAGTATAGGGCGATGAATGTGTGGCTGCATATAAGACGAGATAATAATTATCTATTCTCAAAACTTAGATCTTATGACAGTATAAAACTGAAAGGTTGGATATAATAATAAACAGAGTTGGATATAAATGTGGCACAATATTAAAGTCGTGTTAAACAATAATGTTGTCATAATATGTTACGAAATCCCGAAAACATAAGATTACCTTAAAAATATAAAAAAACAATAGATATTCAAATTATTTCCTTTTTTACCTTTTGTTTGTTTAATAGGTATATTTATAATACTTATTTCGGTTCCAAAGAGTTAGTACCCCATTCTCACTTAATAATTAACGCCCTATTCATAAATAGGACATTAAAATTGAAAGATAAGAAAACTTAAATTAAGAAAAGCTTTAAAATTAACTTCATACATTGCAGCTGCTCATAAACCGAATTAGTTTTCTTGACCATTATTTTAAGCTAAATCCCGGATTTACCACAGATCCAGAACACTGGACAAAATGCTGGGAATTTAGCTGAAAACCTCCACATTAAAAGCCAGAATAATGTAAAGCTGAACAGCCAAGCCACTCATTGCCTTAAAGAATTTTAAGCTGCTAAGCTTTTTATGCTTATTGCCTAGACTAGACTAATGTTTTAGCTCTGAAAGCGTTCGGGTTGACTGGAGTTTAGGGATTTACATCTCATCACATCGATGTCATTAGAATCTAAAGGTGCGTCTAGATTAAGTAATGTTTTATAACATAGTTATTAATCACATGACGCATGAGGTTGCGGGTTCGATTCTCGCCTCGGGATAAATGTTTGTACGATATAACTAACTGCGGTCCCCAACCCGCATGCCTCAGCGTGGCGATTATGGAATATGGACAATAACCCCCAAATGATAAATAATGCCATCTACGGCGCTCATTAGGGGAAGCCTAGAGGTCCAGCAGTGGACTATTATAGGCTGATGATGACGAACATGAAAAAAAAAGTTTGGTTTATTAAGTCGAGTCGGCTGGTCAGGTGACATGTTTCCGAACATTTCATTGGCTTGGTTTTAAGTAGAATTTGTATTCAAAGTTTGGAGTTTCTTCATTGAGGTGTAAATTGAAGGCTGACTTGGAAACTAATTTAGCAAGAAAAAGTTTGGGATAGCCCACTGAGCTCTGTATTCAGTCGGACATATTTAATGGTTTCTTTAAATTAAACTGTTGAAATTTATAGAATTTCTTTATTCGGTTTGATTTATTACATTTCTAAATTATGTTTTTTATTTGTTCCATCTATGGCGCTCATTAGGGGAGGCCTATGTCCAGCAGTGGACTATTATAGGCTGGTGATGATGATGATGATTTGTTCTTTTAAGTTTCCAAATACAAAAATACTAAGTAAGTGATTTTTTACGATACCAATCAAAAAAATGCCTCAAAAATATTCGTCAAAATTTCGTCTTACTGTCAAAAACATGTGATATTTTATTTCAGAAGAGAGAGACGCGTGTACCATTAGTTTGACGTTTGTATGGTCTGCTTGTGACATTCAAGATCCCAATTTGATCCACCGACTAAGGTTTAGCAAAGAATATTTATGAATACTAAAGTAACATTACAATGAATAACCATCCTAAGCTATGTTAAAAGAAAGTTTTTTTATATCTAAATGGTTCAAAGACAAATTGTCGTCAAGTTGTAATTTTTTTTGTTTTCTTATATCAAACATTGCAAACATTTCCAAAACTACATTTTGTCTAGGTTTTTACTCTAACAATAAAACTAAAAATAAAACCAGTTCCTACACACAAATACCTCCAAATCCAATATGTACATACATATTACAGCAGTAACTCGTCGAAGCTCGTGCCGCAAATGCCACTCAGGTAACAGTTGGTAATGTTACTTACTGAACTGGTAACGAGCTGTACTGTACCTATGTATCGGAGTCAGTACCTGCCAATATCAAGCTCAGTTGCACCATAGAGGTAACCTCTATGTCTATGAAAGGAAGATTGAAATTGCAGTGAATTGTGTTAGTCGTGCCTTTTTATATCTAGCTCATTGATTTTCTTCGGCTAGAAAGCATACGGTGAGAACCGTTATTTTTTATGTCTGGAACAAAATAGTAAAACTAGCGCAAGCGAAAACTGCGACTATTCCCATAATATAATAAACATTTTGTCCTTTTCCATTCATCCTAATTGAATTGCTAATTTCCATTCAAATAAATAGTTCCAAATGAACATATTACTGTATTTGTTCAAGGTTACATCTAAGAAAATAACAACCTTTCCTAGAAATCGGTAAAGTAGTCAAGAAGTTATTCCACTGAAATATGATTAGATATCTAGATTCGGACGCCGACAGTACCGTGGGAAAATATTTATTTAAGCAAGTCCTTGTTCGGAATTTGAGATGAGCATCGAATACAAGAGCATTATTTTAATAAAGTTACTGACCACTCTAGTGGAAACTGGCTGCTCTACTAGCGTTGATACACGGACATAAGTTTTAAACAAATAAAATATAAATATTTGTTACTCTTTACTAATGTAAAGAGTGGAACAAACGGAATAAAAATGCCGAGAATAAGTTTCTTGTGGGAAAGCGTGGTCCATCTTAAGTCACGTCTTCACTTTCTCAAGTATAATGGTGGGAAAACGCTTTACCATTGCATGAATAAAAAACCGTAAAGTAATTATTTATTTATTTCACCTCGGAAAACAACTAACCTAAGCAAGGGGGCTACGTACGTAGTCAACAGGGTATCAACGAGTTAACTTAATAGTGACGACAATTAATTTGGCAATGTTTAACTTACCCTAAAAGAATACCTACCCGTATTTAGGCAACTACCTACCTATTATAGTATACCGCGGTTTCGGCAAGTAAGGGTAGCCAGCGGGTAACATTTAGTGCTCGTAGAACATTCAAACTCGCATCAGAATATCCAAACTTTCTCCTTTGCGGTATAATTGTGATTTCTCGACCCTTCAGGAACATTGCTGGATTCAAAACTCATCGTGGGTATCGAAAAGGGTGTTCTGCTTATAGCTTATATAATCAAATCTTCTTTTGTTCTTTGATTATATTTAACAGTTTGCCAACTGTAAAATATAATCAATGAACAAAATTTTACAGTTCGCATCACGTCAGCGTATACTCATTTATTTATTTTGAATTATTTTTAAAAAACAAATCACGATAGCTCTATTTTTAAAAACAGAATATTAGATAATCAACAAAACGTCGAAACCACTACAGCCCAACTTTTTACATAAATTCCTAATTTAAAAGCGTTTTTGGGATGCAGCGATTTAATATTGTAAGTATCAGTACAGCTAACTGTAGACTATTTGCACCAGTCTTCAGTTAGCTCAATTGCGTATTTGTTATTAAATATTTGTTTCTACTTTATCTTTCTTTCTATTAAAGAATTAATTTAAAGATAAAATGTTGTTTTATGTGTTCTATCCAGACACACTTATAGGTCTAAGTTTCGTACCAACCTTTCAAAAGCTTATTTTGATGTATCGCATCGTTTGGAATTAACATAAAGTTTAAACAAATACTGAGACGGCTCTCTAGGCTGTTGTTACAAAGCAGTCTTGCATTGAATTATTCAGCAGTGCATAATTAGGCTTTGTTTATGGAAAACAATACTTAGGTCTTGGAAGTCGATTTGTTAGCCTTCTGTCAATATTTGGAGAGCTTGCGGCCACTCTAACTTAGCCGCTTGGCAGACAAAATAATGTTTTTGTAGCATTTATACTGTTATTATTTTGCTTTATAGGTAGTTTTACGGATAAGAAGGTAGTCTTTTGGCATGTTTGGATGAAGAGGTGTATCTTTAATGCATTATCTTTGGTACTGTGCATTGCTATGTTTTAGTTTGTGTTCAGTGAATTTTGCACGATTGGAAAATGAATCCGAAAGTATTAGTTACGGAAAAAGAAAATAGATCAATTCTTTTATAAAATACTTGAATCTGTGTCACAGTGAACTGACAAAACTAGTTAATCATGATAATCTTACCAGTCTGTTAAAAAGAACAATGAAATGAAATCTATCTCAATGATGTGAACTATACAATTTTTGTCTTTTAAAATAATCTGTTATTTTGAGAACAAACTGAATAACGAGATTATCGTAAAGTGACATTTTTAAATGAAAACATGAACTTGAAAGATAAAACCGAAATAGTTTTTATTAATGCCTTGTCTAGACGATGCCATTCCTCGGTCAAATAATCCCACTAATCCGATATAGCACCTTAAGTAACCAGACTTATAGGGGGACGTAAGTACTTAAGACAGGTACAGTGCGCGTCACATATAAGTACCCCCCTATCTCAATGTATGTGGGACACAATAGTTGTTATTGTTGGGAATTTCAGACTTTGAGTATTATGGTGGGTGGTTCGATCCTGAGCGGCGGCGTGATAAATTTTTGCATGTGAAAATTTGTGATATATTGCAAGGAAATTCGAAGTAGTCGTAAATATTATGTAGACAAGGGGGGTACTTAATTCTGACGCGCACTGTACCAGTGGGTAATTTTATTACCCTTCGACCATAACTCGAGGCGAACTACAATATTGTTCGCCCTCAAACATTACAGGACCTTGGTACGTCTGCAAACAACTCCCAGAAACCATTTGGTAACACACTTCAGCTAAATTAAATTCAGGGCTAGACGAAATGCAAATGAAACCAACCGCTTGTATAAACCATTATTTATTTATTAAATATAAAATTGCCGTATCGTTAGAACCACAGGAAATTAGGGGCTAAAACAGTTCAATTGTTAGTAATTTACACATTTATGCCACAGTTTTAAACTCTATTTAATAGAATTAACCCAAAATTGAAACATTTACACTTGCTATTCGTAAAATGGCACTATATTTATGGTATTTTCTGTAACTTATAGCACGCGATTGTGTCAGATAGGAACTAGGAAGTGCTTCACATTTCGTTTTAGCAAACTAAACGGAATAAAATAATTTACACCTGTTTATAAAATGCTATAAGTTACAGCGTTTAACCTGTATTTCAGATTACTTATTTACAATTCACTAGATAAAATTTTCACATAAATTGACAACAAAAGCGTTTTACAATAACAATTACGTAAAACTACAATGATTTTGGTATTTTTACTATCAATATTTACAGTCACACAACCGATTTTATAGAAATAAATAGGGTACCCTACAAGCTTTTCCACCTATGATTAATATATCTATCTATTTACATCTCGTGTTTTCAAATGCCCATACGTACATATGTATGTAGGTATATCCTACATATTTGTATTTATAAACTTCATAGATGGGAGTTATAATTCATAGAGAATTGAAATATTTATCTAAGTAGGTCTGGTAATATAAACATCAGTCTCCTACATTTGGAAGTAAATAAATATATACAATGATATTGAGCAATAGCAAAAACAATTTTGCCTCGACATTTTTCTTAGCATAGAATGTATACTCACAAAAACAAACTAGTAACACTACTTAATATTATAGAACTAAAATAGTATTGTCACGCCAATAAATTATAAAATAGCCCTCAATTTCGCAGTAGATTGCTTTACCTAACAATTTTATTCAGACACCTAGAAATAATTATAGGTAGGTGCATAACCTACCTTAAATAAACTATCCTTAAATATAAATAAACAAGTTATAAAATTAACGTTTCGAAAACACATTACAAACTTTACCTAGAATGGACCACAAAGGCTACTCAGAAAACACCTACACTAATAGTTAACCTGTTTTCGTTGAACGTAACAAAATTCAAATCCTTATACACAGCTCTCGGGTCCGGGCAGATTCTCCGCCAGGACATGTTCTCTTCTCCTCGCATTGCCTTTCCCCTTGGTCCTATGCAAGGTTGAGGTGGCTATACTCCCAGAACTCAAAGTCGGCCCACTCAGAGTCAAGCTTTGACTTCCAAACGGCGAGTTGAGATTACCGTTGGGGCATACAAAGTTGGGGCTCCCTAAAGTTGGGCTATCTGAGACTACGTAATTAGGCCTGAAGTTAGCTGGTATTAATGGCTGACCTATGTTCTGATTGAGGACATCTTCTTGCCTGCTGTGAGTGTTTGATATCAAGTCGCTGCTTGGGGTTAGCTGTGGAAAGAAAAAAACTTTCAAAAAGTGCTCTACCTTTTATAATTACTCTATATTTTACTACTATATAAAATTTGGGTCCTGTTATATTTTAACGGGTATTTTTCACGTTTATTTACATATTTTTCCCGACGTTTCAACAGGTTTATACACAGTCGTGGTCACGTGAAGACCTGTTCAAATAGTATTAAAAATAATGTGTGCAGATTAAGTGTAATTCTATTATCTCCATACAAAAAATCTCGTTGTTTTAAAATTGAATAATTACAAAAGTTTAAAATCTTACCTGCTGCGGACGTCCAGCTGTATCCAAAAGGGCCAGATCTTCCGCTGAGAACACAGCTCCAACTTTGCCCCAATCGCCTAAACGAAAATATTTTATATTAGAAACTTCCAAACTGATAAAAGTATTATAAAAAAGCCTATGAAACAAGTTTTTGGCCACTGACCTCTAACTTCTTTTATACTGGGCCATTCATCAGCCTCCTCTATCATTGGGGCTGGACCACGGCTATCCTCTGAAATATATAGATCACGTCACTGTTTGATATTTATTAGAGGTAAGAAATTTATCTTAGAAATAAGAAAGGTAAGCCGAGAAGAAGATAAAAAGCTTTGGCTGGAAAATCCTCCTCGAATTTCTCGTTCAATGTCTGACCATGAATATGATATCGGTCGATGAAACGACCATAAATATTCGATCCAAAGCAAACAAAATTAAACATCTGCTAAATATCAAAAAGTATATTCTTTCTGCTTTAAATACGCACCTTGAGCATTTAATATATCAGGCTGAGGATCCGGCGTCTTGGAATCCGGTGACGGTTTGATGGTATAGGCGACTACGTACCGCCGCCCGCCATCACTCAGCTCTAGCATGTCTCCCGGGGGGTGCTTGTGAGGTGGGGGGCTGCGGCGCTTCTTCGCGCAGAGAACCACCAGGGCTATGCCGATTGTGGCCAAAACAGCTCCTAAGCCAGCCGCAAGGACTATCCCTAGTGTTACTCCACCCATCGCCGCGTTGCCATCTGTTATGAGACAAAAAGATTTTCTTGTATTTATTACTAAAATAAGTCGGACTACGTAAATAGTTCACCCACATAGATCCTGATAAAACCGAAACAACAATATCAATCTTCATCAATTTTGTTTTGGAAGTTAGTCTACTGGCAAAATTTACGAACAGTTTGCACTATGTTACATAACTTTTTGCTTACCCAGAATTTACAGCCGGGTTTATAGCCGCAACAACACATTAGCCGGCTGAATTGTTTCAATTTTGCAAGAATTCTAGCTTACAATTAATAAAGCATGTAGTATTTATAAGCCCCAAGAGTGTTTTCGCAAATGGTAAATGGAGAATATTGAGTTCGAACCCGTAGAGATTAGTGAGCCTAAATATAATTTATCTATGGTTCGAATAATTCTGAAATACGTTAAGTTGATTACTCTGGAAATTAATGTAAACTTTACCGAGAATATAATTTACTGTAAGACAAATTTTGACGTTGAATTCGTAAACAACTTTGAATATTGAGCTAAATAGCTGGGCTTCGATAGAAAAGCAGTCAGTTAAAAAAATTAAAAGCATCTGCACGGTACAATTCAAGTAAACTGGGTCGTTCCCGAGCGCGGCATACAGCAAGGAACTGTATTGCTAAAGTTGGTAAAGCGGGAACTATGACAACTTTATTGGCACCGACCAGAATTTTCTCTTGAGCCATGAATCTGGATTTTAAGTTGGCGTCCCAGATGCAGCCGTGACTTTCTTCGTAAAATACTGGACGGAATTTTGTGCGTTTTGCGTTGATAAAAATATGAACTTCTGCAACAATTATACGTACCAATATTTTTTTTTTTACGTATTTATCACCAGCCTATAATAGTCCACTGCTGGACACAGGCCTCCCCTAATGAGCGCCATAGATGGCATCATTATTTGGGGGTTATTGCCCATAATCCCCACGCTGGGCATGCGGGTTGGGGATCGCAGCTCGGTGTAGTTGTTCTGCAGAAGGCGCTGCTGCCCGCCCCCCGCTGTGTTTCCCTTAGTCGCCTCTTACGACACCCACGGGAAGAGTTGGGGTGGTGAAATTCTATGCCGACACCACACGGCAACGATAATTTTTTTTTACGTATTATGTTGTAATAATTATATGTCATCTAGTAATCATAACACAAGCTCTGTTTAGCTTAGGGGTAGATAATGGTGAGATAATAAAAATAATAATAATTCTGGCCTACAATTCTGGTCCAGAATTTTTATTATTTTTATCTGTGACGTTGAATGGTTTTCTATCCCAAACATACCGGTTCTCCTTGCTGCGTCGTTGAATGCAATGTTTTCTAACAGCGTCCTCTCAGATTCGCCTTTCAGGTTCTTCGAGTAGATGAGCAGGTTAAATGTGGTACTTTCACTCTCTCCAGCAGAAGTTAGCTGGGCAAGGTTCAGTTTAAATGTTGCTAGGCCATCTGCAAATGATAGTTAGATTCAACTATGTCTCAGGGTAAGGTGTCGTTGGTGTAAAGTTTTAAAGGTATCAGTGTGTAAAAGCGCCGTGAAAAATATTGGCGGAAATTTAAGTCAAAGTCCTACTGGGGTTTTAAGTCAAAGGTGTGTACAAATTTAATCTTTGCTTATTGTCTAAGCTTCTTTAGTTACAAAAACAGAATGCTCATTTAAAATCATCAGTTTTACAATGTAAAATTATGTAGTTGTCTTTTTAAAATTATGTAGTTGTCTTTTTAAAATTATGACATGACACAAGCTATGCTTAGCTTGGGGCTAGATAATGCTGTGTGAATTGTCCAGCATTATTAATTCATTATAAATAAAAGAAAAGACTGTGGTAGTCAGTAAGAGTCGCTTTTCCTTATCCACCTAAATTTATCCAAATCCCCACAATGCCAGTGCCCAAAAATTAAATAAGTTAAAGTGAATGACCGCAATCATTCTTACGCTATATTAAATAAGAAGCTAGCACTTACCAGTCTCGTTAACGCTTCCGTTGAACCTCGTCTTGCCCGTGACGGGGTCGAGCGCCTCCAGGACAAAGGTCTGTGGTAGTCCTCCATCGTAGCCGGCTACGCACCGGATTCTTAGCCAAGTGGTAATCCCATCGATACTGTTGTTCCCGGCTTGGAGTGAACAGTTTCTTGGCGCGGATGGTCGAGCTATGGCAAATTATGTAAATTGGTAAATACAATGGAAATTAGAAACTATTTTTCAGATTTTGTATCTGGAAATATGTTGTTGGATTACGAAAACCTTATGAAATTTTGCTTCTATGTGAATTGCGTATTTTCAAAATGATTACTATTAGAGTTCAAAGAATTTGATCGATTTTTTCTGGAAGCATTATTATAACGAATAATGAAAAGAAAAAACCTGTCATTCGTTTAAATTCGCTTTACTTTTCATTCGATTAAATTAGTATACTTAAATAAACATATATATTTGACTATTAAAAGTATTAAGTTATTTTATACCGGCTCTTTTACCGGCGACCGTGTTGTTCCACCTTATACCGCGACACACCAGCCAAAATTGTCGTAGCAAGAATTACATTACCTAATCTAATACGCGCTGCGTGTGTGAAATGAGAATTAAGTGCAAAGCTAAACTCGCTAATTTCGCCTTGACTTATAGCAGCTTGGTGACAATTTCGCTCGTATATTTCTAAACTGCGAGGATATTAAACGCCAGTTCTCAGGTTCTGTTAGGTACTGCACCAAAATATTAAATATAAAACGAGAATATTTTCTGGATTTCAAAGCGGTATAAAAACATCAACTGCGAAGAGATTCTAGCTTTGATGAAATGCAGGCGATGTATACCATATATATATACTAAAAATCCTTGTTAGAAAAATGGTTTCAGAGTATCTACTCTGAAAGGATTTTTTTTACACGGAAATCGGAAATGCAGGCTTCTGTGGTTTCATACCCCGAATATGATTCCCAGCGCTAAAAAGGCCAACCAACGCTAGAATTTCGCAAGAACATTCACACATAGCATAAAGCATGTTCACTTCTTTCAAAATGAATTTCAATCCAGACGTATCCAACGAGAGAAACATCTGCAGAGTAGAGTTATGAGATTCGTCCGTAGGCACTGAAAGCCGCAAGCCGAAATTATAAAACGTGCTTCGAGTTCGGCGCTTTGTTGATTCAAATCGTATGCACGTGGTTTTATTAATGCTTTTATTGCTCTGTTCATTTCGGGCCTCAACAACATGGATTATTGGAATATTTGTCATTGTTTTATTACGTCTGCGAACATGAAAATGTCCGCTCCGTTGTTTCACATTTTGTCGCCGCTTAAAGTTATTAATCCAAGACTGCTATTTTGTAAAATGTTGGATGATGTGGATCAGACAATTTCGAAGAGGCGAGGTCTTTCGGCGAGGTTTCATTCGTTGCATGTATCTTTTATTTTCGAGTTTTATTTTCGGCAATAATCTATAAATACTTGGCTGTGTGATAAATATTTTTATTTTAAAGCTCAGTATTTGTTAAATTACTACTTATTAATAAAGCAATGGTATTTCTGACTCTGTCTTCTTCTATAGACACAAGCCAGAGTGAGAAATTATTTCTCACTCTGGCTTGTGTCACAACTTAGCAACTGTTTTAAGTCAGCAGATAGTCATTTTGAATGAGGGGGTTACAACTTACTTTAAGATAAGGTTTTAAACAAAGAACCCAAATAAAATTGTGGAAATAAATATAATAAATGTGTATAAGTAATAATTTTGTACCCACAATTTTTATTTTTCTATTTCTATTCGTTCAGCGTACGGTGGCTTAGCGACCGTAACCTAAAATACCTTCTGATTTTCAAGAAATTCAGTACAATTGGGATTTTAGTTACTATGCGTATGCATAGTAACTAGGGTAATCTCTAGAAAATTAGCATCCCATAAAATTTCAATTTAGGCGGACTTGAACCCGCGAACTTTCCTGTGTCACGAAATCAAGTGCCCGACTAGTAAATTTTAATTTTAAAAATTGTTTTGGGTTATTTAAAATTTAATACAATTTCTAACACGACAAATTTCCATACTTACAAGCTGGTACAATCTGGAAGACGCAAGGGTCCAGTTGTCGTCCCACCCCGTTGGACCCTCGGCAGCTTAGGGTACCGTAGTCGCGTTCACTCTGCGGCTTGTAGCTCAGCTCACTGGTACTGCCGTTGGCTGTACCTATGCATAATGTGCCACATAGTAAAACACATTCTACTAATATTATAGGCGCGAAAATTTGTAAGTATGGATGGATGTTTGTCAATCTGTCACGCAAAAACTACTAAACGGATTTTGATGAAACTTGGTACACTTGGTATACTTGGTATTGGTGGTGATAGTTTTGACCTGGAATAATATATAGGCAATTTTTGATCCAGAGATTCCTACGGGATCGGGAGTTACATGGGTGAAACCGTGGGCACCCAGCTAGTAGTATAATAAATAACACATGGTATAACAACATACTCTATGATTAAATAACTGAGTTGGGCAATATTTGCCAACAAGCATTATTATTATTTTTCACACACGTACGTGCACATTGTTGAAGTTTTCATACGGATCTCTAAGTTATTTGATAATATTCTATATCATATTATGTTCATCAGGGATTCTAATGGTTAAAGAATTTATAAATCGGTCTAGTAGTTTTGGAACCTATTCAATTCAAGCAAACAAACATTTAAATCTTTGTTCTATATAATATTAGTATAGACTTATTTATTATAATTAATACTAACTTTGTATTGCTTTGTTGACGTATACAACTCATATGCTTATCATATGTTTGGAGGCGAGAATCGTCAACTATGTCTTACAGAAACTACTCACAATCACTGTTTATACATTGAGTGGAATAAAAATATTGAGATACATGCGTCGAACAAGGACAGCTGACAACAATTGGATTGCGACATTGTATTTGACCGCTTGCGCGAGTAAATCGAAGACCTTTTCTTCTTTTAATTTTGGAAAACTAGTGAGAAATGCGTTAAGGTATTGGTTTAAAAATTTCAATGACCGTTTTAAATTTCGTTTATTATTTTACACTCACATAAGCAATATAGGTTTACACTGAAAATACTGCTTATTTATACGACCATATACATACATTGCACGATCATAATTTATCTCTAAGTACTAACAGTTAGAAGTTATTTTACGCAAAACATTCAGGTTCCTCTGAGGCTACTTTACTAAACTGACTTTTATTTGTTTTATTCTAACTAAACTTTCAGCAAAATATAAAGTTCGCCTGTTACTTCAGAAACAAGTCTTTCTTAGAACCAGAGCGAACTCTCTTGTTTTCTGTAGTAAAATTTTATTTATTTATAAACTATCATCATCATCATCATCACCAGCCTATAATAGTCCACTGCTGGACATAGGCCTCCCCTAATGAGCGTCATAAATGGCATCTTTATTTGGGGGTTATTGCCCATAATCCCCACGCTGGGCATGGGTATGCATGCATAAACTATAAGTTATACAAATATAACTGGCATATAACTGGTTTCTTAATAATTTAATGCGCAGTACTCGTAGGTAGGTAGTACACGAATTGAACAGGTCGAGTGGGAAATCAAATCAATTTAAATTTTATACAAGTTTCTGCCGTTTAATATTATTCCGTATTTTAGCCTATATTTATGAAAGATATCAGACTCCATATTGTTTATTACTTTTGTTTTACAACATCATTTTCAAAACAATTGCCTATATAGGTAAGTATCAAATACTATTAGTAGGATAGACAGCGTTTATAATTTACTTGCAAAAAAAATAGAACTGTTTGACTGCTCTCTGAATGAGATTGCTAAGGCTTTATTATTGTTATTAATGTTCTGTGGCCTTTGTATAATTTTATGTTATAATTAGGAATTTAAGAAATTATTAACTAGCTGGGTGCCCGCGTAACTCCCGATCCCGTGCGAATGGGTGGCCCATATGTTATTTCAGGTCATAAACTATTTGTGTTCCATCTTTCATCAAATTCCGTTTAGTAGTTTTTGCATGAAAGAGAAACAAACATCCATCCATCTTTTATTACAAACTTTCGCTTCAATAATATTAGTAGGATAATGTTGAGATTGTGACTCAACGTAACGGCCCGTTCACACATGTCTCCGCTTTACTGTTCCGTTTTATCGTGTACGTATTTTGTTCGATTTTGTTCGTCGACCTGTATACAGAATACTGTGCCATGTGTGAAGTCGCTCATACAACCACATACGCCATCGACGAAAAAACTACGTACACGTTAAAACGGAACAGTAAAACGGAGACATGTGTGAACCGGCGGCTGTAAGAAAACAGAAAATCCCTCGCTTACCAAACTTGAGCGGCGACACGTCGAGGCTCTCCCCGCTGTTGTTGAATTGCCAGAAGAACGTGACGTCAGGGGGGTTGGCGGTCACGGAGCAGCGCACGCGCAGCTCCTCTTCGATCTGCGCGCCCATCACTTGCGGGGAGGGGTGGGTGCATACTGGTGCATCTGAATAAAATAATAAGAAGTAGAAATATTAATAATAATTAAAATATTTGTATAGTTATCATCATCATCCGCCTATGCTAGACCACAGCTGGACATAGGACTCTAATGAGGGCCATAGCGCCATGACGTCAGCTTGTCGCATCCTGCCCACAATTTCGTTTCATGAGATACAGCCCGTTGAAGGGCGGACAGACGGACAAATAGCCGTTGCTTAGTATTACAAAGTCCCGCTTACAACCTTCGAGTACGGAACCCTAAAAGTAGCATGTAGTACAGACCTTAATAAATTAATACCTATAGATTTCGTTGCGTAAATAGTGGAGTCGCACCTGAGTCTATGTATATCAAAATCCTAGTTATCGAGTAACTAAACGTGTTATTGGCATAATTTCAAATAACTTGAATATCACATCTACGAATAATTACGGGTTGTTATTGATAAGAATCCGTAGGAAAACGAGCAGTAAAGTGCCGAACCAGGAGACTTTATTTACTGTGTTTATATAGTGAACCATCTCTAAGCAAAATAAGTTTTTTTTTTTGGTTTAATAATGTGAAACAAACAGTAAACCAACAAAGTTTCCACCATTAAATAGACGATTATTAGAAATACAAACAAGTACGACAAGTGCGAGTGTAACTCGCGCGCCGAGGGTTTTGAACTTTTGTCGTTTAGGTAGGTACATACGTATATTGACGACCTGTTAGCGCGGTGGGCTTACAACGCAGGAGCTTGCCGTTTCATTCCCGTCTCGGGACTAATATTTGTAAGATCTGCAGATTATTTGTTCGAGTGTTCTAGTCCTTTTCTACGAACACAAAAATAAATCATCTAATGTGATACTTATATATACTTTATTAAGTATAACAGCTATCGTAGTAGTACCAATTACACAAGCTTGCTTAGCTTGTCGCTAAATGATGTTGTGTGGATTATCCAGGATACATTACTCTTCTCATATTTTTTTGGAGCACGGTGGAATTCATTAATTCAATAATCTTATTATCTAAATATTATTCGAGCGCAGTGGAATACATAGAGTATGTACTTTAAAATTTTGAGAACAACGGTTTTGTAGCGCTGTGGAACTATTACAGTTACTACAGAGATTAGTGGGTAGGTAAGTGGGTTGGTACCTACAATTATTTTTTCGACTTTTTTCAACGTATTTCACTAAGTATGAAACTTAGACGATTTTCAAAACCTGTTTTGAGTTGTCGAAATCCATACCTTTGATTTGATATTACTCTCAATGAAATAGCCCCCATTGTATGAAAATTAGTTTTTTGACCATATTTCAAAAAGTACAGGAAAATACAGACTTCTCTATATTTTCCTGTAAAATATAGATCTATATCTACAAACGCTTAGTACATTTTACATCAATCACTCTGCAATCTTCGGAGATAAGGGGGGGGGGAGGAATTGTAAGTTTTTTGACCTTTTTCAAAATATTTCGAAAATTATAAAACTTATCGAAATTTCAAAAACTGTATTGGAATGTACAAGTCAATACCTTTCATTTGATACCCAACTCGGTGGGGTAGTCAGCCCTTCAGAAAATTTTCCCGCCCTTTTTTGACCATATTTCAAAAACTGTTACTTTACAGACTTCTCTATATTTTTCCTGTAAAATATAGATCCATATCTACAAACACTTGGTACATATCACGTCGATCGCTCTGCAATCTTCGGAGATAGGGGGGGGGGAACGGTAATTTTTTTGACCTTTTTCTAATATTTTAAAAAGTATAAAACCTACCAAAATTTAAAAACTATTTTGAAATCTACAAACGTGTACCTTTCATTTGATACCACTTTTGACTTTGTACGTTCCATTTAAAATTTCGATTTCAAAATTTGTATGGAAAATCTTCATTTTGATTTTTCATTTATTTTCATTTATTTTTCTAAAAATATGTGCGGGCGCACAAAATGTATTATTATTTCAAATTTCAAGTCAATAGCTGCAGTAGTTTCTGAGATATTAAGGATTCAAAACACAAAACAGACCCAAAGCGATTTCATAAGGGTTTTGCAACCGATGGCAAAACCCTAAAAAGACAATTCAGACTTAAATGCAACTAAAACCTTTCACAAATTACTTAATTAACTGTTTAACTAGCAAACGCCGTAAAAAAATTAAAAAGCTCTCCTGAAAAGATTTAAAAATATCTCCAATTAGTAGTCTTTTTTGGTTTTGCCTGCGTCCGATACGAATCCGTGAAAGTTCGATACGAATGGAAATAGTAGTCCCAGGAATATTTTGTATGAATAAAATAAATAATACTGGAAAATACACACAGTGTCAACTAGCCCTACACCAGAGCTGGTGTTGTGGGTAACGTAACGGATATATGTACTTAATACAATATACTACATAAATATATATTTTTACTAAACAGCCAGAACTCTCGCAACAAATATGTACAGACCGTACACAAACATTTGTCCCGAGGCGGGAATCTCCTAATCGGAACTGATTTATTGACAAACTGAAGTAGCCGTAGGTAGTATCTTTCGTTTATTACGAGTATGTAAATACATATATCTATACCCCAAAAGATGCTGATAAATGACTTATATAGAGAGGTATAAGAGAGACGCCACAAAGTGCTTGAATTAGAATCAGATATCAGATAAGTGCATAAAGCTGTGTACGAATTTAGTCCGAGTTTCGTTTAACCGTACCTATACGTTTTCTCTGATTTGGATAAAACGCAGTACACAACGTTCTTTAACTTTCATTTTAATTGAAACATTAAACTTGCTAAGACGAACCATTAGCACCGACTAAGAAAATGTTTAAATAAAATACAGCTTCAACTCAACATGGATAAATTGACCCATTAAAAGCATTTAGGTTTTGAAACTTTCAGTCTATTTCTGTAGTGGCTTTCTTATTCACTGAACCGAATAATTGACTTTGAATAAACAAATAAAATTCGTACTTCTGTCGATTAACAAAGAGTTTTTTAGATTGCTCTGGTTTTAGTTTTAACTTTGAAAACAAATTCACGGTAAAAGGTTGTAGCATTTTCCATGGGTTATGTTTTTCTATGTTTTTCCAGTTTCCATGTTGTTAGCAGACACTCTGTATTACATGGAAGTATCAAAACGGCTGAGTTTTTGATGACGTATTAAAACACTCGTCTCGGATTTCTATTATTGTACATAGCAACATTTTTGTAGGCGTTTCCTATTTGTTTTTAACATAGCAACATTTTTGTAGGCGTTTCCTATTTAATTTTTAATAAAAAAACACTGACAGATGTTTGTTTTTCAATAGTTATAAATGATCTCTCGGCACAGACTTAAATCTCTGATAATGTTGTATGAAACTTCATAGATTACATAAATTATCAAAGTGGTGAAAGGTTTGTAATTTACCTGTTATTCGAAATTCTATCCAAACATTTCTGACCCAACTAAAACCATTTGTGGTCTGGGCGCTAATTCAAAGCGCGGATATTAGACGCATTCAAAAAGGTTTTGAATGTTTGTTGTAACCACTAAATACTATTCAGTTTGTTTTACATACATACTGATGGATATTCAATGTAAGTTTATAAATAATATAATCAATTGAGGTACCTGTAGTTTGTTTGCAACAGTCTGCGCTTAGCTTAATTGTCTCAATTGTAAATACTAGTTCTAATTTAGTTTGTGACTTCAGCTGTCTACAAGCAATAGTCTTTTTAGGCTAGTTCTACATATTCATGTTTATTTTTTATTTATCAGTATTTTTTAAATGTAGCTATGTTTCATCAAGATTTTCAAATTTAGGTTTAGCAAAAATTCATTAGTACATAATGTAAGCCGGATAAATTAATAAAATATAAATAATGGCGGACAATCCACACAGCATCATCCAGTCCCAAGCTAAGCAGAGCTTGTGTTTTGGCTACTAGATGACTGTTAAACATAATACAATATTATTACATCGATATAATATTTTTTACTGTACATAATAAACGACCAGAACACCCTGAAAAAATAATCTGCAAATCGTACAAATATTTTTCCGAGGCGGGAATCGAACCAGCAACCCCGTGCGTTGCAGGCGGACCTTCGCCCACCCCGCCACAGAGCTCGTCAATAATAAAATAGAGCAACAGTCAGTCAATTATTGGGGCTCATTCTGTAGCATACATTCTGCAAAACATAGGCTTGCTGAGGTTTTTTTTTTTTTATTTTTTTCCTGTCCGGGAGCTAAGTCCCGGCCCGCGAGCTATCCTACCCCCTGGCATTATCAGGGACTTTGTTTTCAGCTACCTTTCGTACCAGTTTTCACTTTTATGCCTCTCGTACTAACATGCCTCATACATTATCTTTCTAACATACATCGGCTTGCTGAGGTTGTCTTTTACTACTTTAGTTCTGTCAAAGACATAAATGTCATAAACAGTTTTAACACCAACAGATAAAATACCAATGGTTGTCTCGCTGTTCATTAGCTCCGAACAGAAAGAATTGATAATAAAGAAGCTGTAAATTCGGTTCGTTAAATCATTGCCGAAGTTGGACGATATATAAATTTTATTGCCCAACTCGAGGCAAGCGCAGTCCAGGCCGTGATTCATTTAGATGTCTAGAGAAATGCGCTCCCCGCCATCTTAGATTTTCATTAAGCCCTCAAATATTTGAACGGGGAAACCCTTTGAGAGAGATTCACTTACTGTTATAAGATTCAATAGGCTGGAAAGTGCAATCGGAAATTAGTATTATTTGCGGGCGCTTTGAAAACTGAACGTTGGGTTTCATTGTTATGGAAGCATTTTCATCATAATCATCAGCTTCTATTGTTGTCGGGGATTGGATCGAACCCCTCGGTCAGTGACTGGTACCTGTGAGGATAATGACTATCGGTGATTATCTTTCCGACAGCCCTGAATTGATATTAATGAAAAGGAAGAGCGATATAAAGGAAAAAAATCACCAAGAAGTTTTATTTTACCACCTTTATTCGATTTAGGATTGTGATTGCCTCTTTGCGCTATAAAAGCCTCAGATACCTATAAGATGGAGCATCACTCACCGATCAAAACCTTCTTTTGAGTTCAGCTCCTCTTGGCTTTTAAATTCAATCGTTCGGCGTAGTAACAGAATGAGACCGAGAAAACAGACTTTCGTACAAGGAAATGCGGTCTGGAATTTATTACGTGAGCTCAATACGAATCAGCAGACGTCACATGACTTTGGAGATTACAGATCGTAGCTTCGTAGCAATTGCTACGCCGTAGGTTGCTACGCCGTAGAGGCTACGTAGCCGCAAATGAGCGTACCACAGAATACGATTCGGATTTCGTCTCAAGATTTATAGGATTAATACAATAAAGTTAAAGCTTTCGGGGTTTAACGAGTTTCAACGCTCAACCTTCGTTTCGAAGGTCAAAATATTACAATAGCTGGCGTCTATGTCTAATCCCTTTAAACACTCTATAAACTCAACGCGTGCTCTCTAATAATAGCTAGCTAAGCATGTATAAAATTGAGGAGGCGGTGCATGTCGTGAACCCGAGACCTAGTTCATAAGGTGAGGTCGGGTCGATTCGATACCGTTCCACACGGAACGTTCTCGCTCACCAAAATACAAAAGCAAATACCATCGAAACCATGTTTCAGCCCATAACAATTTGCATCCCCTACAGCGGGAATATGAAAATATAGCCAGATTAATGTTGGAAGGGAAGTACCGCGTGCGTATAACAACCGGCATTTCTTCACCTTAGATTTGCGACTGCAGACTCTGGTTCAATATGAACAAACTGTCGACTGCGAATGTACAAAAGTGAAACAAACGAGCCAAGGTAACGAATAAGGGAATCGGTACAGGTGGGTGGAAAAGTTCTTTAGATAAATTGGTAGACGTTGAACGTAATATATTGTTGAATGGGATTTGTAGATTTAACGATGACGCAACTTATCGGTTGTCTGATAAGATGAAAAATAGCAATAGCAACTAGTTAACGCTCAAAACGATGATCCTGTATTCCTATGGGAAATATGACAAGCCAAAAAAGGTCAAATATCACGCAACTAAATATATCAAAATATTTAAGTTCACAACACCAATCGATTTATCTGTATAGTGTTATTAACTATATAGGAAATTGTTTTTATATTCTTGCAGGCACATTATATTAAAAATATTTTGTATTAATGTAAGGTTAGAATGATTTAATTTTTCACAACCGGTCTTTTAGATCTTTGCAAAACATTTACGTATACGTAGAAAGTTCCAAACTTGTGTTCATATGTGTACATTGGTAGCATTGCGAGGGAGACGGTACTGGCATAAATCTTCGACACGACTTCGTATGATGGATGTGCACTTACTTTAGTTCAAGCCGCCTGTTACTTCACAAACTTGCTAATCACTTTAAAATCTACGACATTAATAGAAAGTGAAATGAAGAGGAACGTACAACTGTAAGCAGATTATTCGATATAGTCAAGGAAATAAATTTTTGTGAATGTGAGTAATGGGTATGGTTGTACCAAATCCATCATCGTGACAATCGTAATTATTAATTTTGTGCTAAAACCCCAACAGCGCACGAGGAATAAAAAAAAAAGACGTGTGGCTCAAAAAAATACAAAGATGCTTATAGTTAAGTGAAATTTTAGAAATATTTCATGTTAATGAAATATTTATTGTATATATTATAATGGGCGAAGGTCCGCCTGCGACGCAGGAGGTTCGATTCCTGCCTCGGGTTAAATATTTGTACGATCTGCAGATATTTGTTCAGGGTGTTCTGGTCGTTTTCTATGTGTAATAAAAAATCTATCTATGTAATTATATTGTATTATGTATATCAGTCATCTAGTACCCATAACACAAGCTCTGCTTAGCTTGAGCTTAGATGATGCTGTGTGGATTGTCCAGTATTATTATTTATTAAAGTTTCTTTAAATGGTATTAAACCTTTGATGAACAGCTTTTTCACTAATTTTGTTAAATCATTTGTTTTTTTTTATGTTTTGTGACCTAGTTTAAATAAAACATTGAGTTAACTGATAAATATGGAAACTATAATAATTTCAAAGATGCTATGTCTTAAAAGTAATAATCGGTAATTATGTTCCTAAAGATTATTTATTTTGCAATGTATTTCTCCAGAAGATTATATACCTTCAACAAACACAACACAACTGTCCTTGGAGTAGGGATGATTGTGATTTCTTTCTTTTTTTAAATAGCTTCTATACTTTAATCTTTGCACAGAGAAGTGTACATTTCAACAAAAGAAAAATCTTTCATCCAGCTACCTGGAAAACCTAGAGAAAAGAACGATCAAATAATTTTTTGAAATGTCAGAACCAATCCACATGAAGATGAGTACTTCAAAATAATTGAGAATGTCAAAACTGAATATGTTTTTCGTGTTCCACAATCAACAACGTCAAATACTATAATGTAAGGATAAAAGCAGTAACGAACAAAATATTTATCCCATGTTTCTTTGTATTATAGGTCCGCCCCTTGTTTATGTTTTGACTTCTGCTGACAAATCCTTAGAAAATCAATTTTCATAAGTGGGATAATTTGACGGCGAGACGGGGATGACGCGAATCTTCGACACTCCCTTATGATGGATGTTTGTGCCATGACTTCAGAGTTAGGGGTCGGTGCAGACGGGCCACTTCATGCCTACGGGATTTTTCATAATATAATCTGTAAGCCCTTGCAATTTCTAAGAAAGCAAATAATATTATTTTTTCTAGTCCCGTCGTGGTTGAAGTTTTTTGGTATATCATCAACATCATCATCATCAACAGCCTATAATAGTCCACTGCTGGACATAGGCCTCCACTAATGAGCGCCAAAGATGGCACTATCATTTGG
Source organism: Eupithecia pulchellata (assembly GCA_963931895.1). Taxonomy (NCBI): domain Eukaryota; kingdom Metazoa; phylum Arthropoda; class Insecta; order Lepidoptera; family Geometridae; genus Eupithecia; species Eupithecia pulchellata. The sequence continues at coordinate 5,630,751 of OZ007537.1, forward strand.
GGGGTTAATGCCCATAATCCCCACGCTGGGCATGCGGGTTGGGGATCGCAGTTTGGTGGAGTTGTTCTGCAGAGGGCGCTGCTGCCCGCCCTCCGGTGTGTTTCCCTTAGTCGCCTCTTACGACACCCACGGGAAGAGATGGGGTGGTGAAATTCTATGCCGACACCACATGGCCGGTATAGGTTGGTATATCATTTGATATCATTCCACTTACTCATAAACACGTCTGTCAATAATAAAATCAGAAGATGTACCTAGCTGTTAGTCATTATCATTACTTATCAATCAAAAGGCGCCAAACATGTTTTATCCCATTAATGTATCCAGAATAAATAATGGTTGAGGAACAATGATAAATTTATAAAGTAGGTTAAAGTCATATGATTATCGTCAAGGTAAAAACGATATTGACGGCCACTGTGGCGCGGTGGGCGAAGGTCTGCTTGCGACGCAGGAGGTTGCGGGTTCGATTCCCGCCTCAGGACAAATATTTGTACGATCTGCAGATATTTGTTCAGGGGTTCTGGTCGTTTTGTATGTATAATAAAATATATCTATCTATTTAATAATATTGTATTACGTATATCAGTCATCTAGTACACACAACACACAAGCTCTGCTTAGCTTGTGGCTAGATGATGCTGTGTGGATTGTCCAGCATTATTTATTTATTAATATGTATTTGCTGAGTAATTTTCAGGAAAGTTGCTCGTTTGCCTTCTGTTCACCCTCAAAACTTCCTCGTAAAACAGTGTTGGTTAAATTAATCCTAAGGGACCGTACTGCTGGCGCGATGATCGATGTTACCAACTTTCACAAGTTTTTTAATATTTAGTAAAGAAGGGAAAATTATTATTGCTTTTCTTTTGCCTTTAGTTATCTTTATGGTCTATTGAAAGAAACGTATGGTTAGATGTTTTTTTACTTTAAGAAATCTTATGATTCTAGCAACCTTTGGTCATAACTTTTGTTGCTTAAACACAGCCATATTAAATATAAAAAACTCTGCTTAGATGAACGGGGACTTTTTTTTACTTTTCATAGCATAATTAAATAGTTTTATCGATGATTTCATATTTGTTTTTTTTTATATAATATTTATTGATACATAATATTACAGTCTACACCAGTAACAGAATAAAACAATTACAATTAGTAAACTGCTATATGTATTTCCTAAAAAATATTTGGCTTTCTATAAAATATCAGATTATCTTCAATAAAAAAGTTTGGGATAAGTTTTGCTCCAACTCGAAAACTAACAATCTAACGAGTAAACGTTTCTTGTTCGCTTCTTTACTTAACCTATAAATGATTGAAATGAACAATGAATCAAAGTGATCACTTATTTTCCCAGTATTACTTTTACGTAATTTGTATTTTGTGACGTGTCTAAGAGTCCAAAGGAAGGTCTGTTAGGTCTCAAGGAAATAAAGCAGTTTGATTATGATTTTGATCTAAGCCGTCACCGAGGTGATATTTCACGTTTAGAAGTACATCAAGAATTAGACATTATACAGAATTAGTCAGTCAGATCTAGAAGAAAGTATTTAACGAAGTGGTCACAGATGAGTGCCTTAACTTTTGCGTAGGTATCTGTCCATGTTCACCAAAGGGATAAATTAGTTTCCAAGTTAAGCTGTTACGATCTAATTTGCCGAAGCAAAGTATGGTTTAAAGTAAAGAAAGCGCAGCTTCTAAAGAATTGCATATTGATGAGTTCACATTTCAAAGAAGTAATCCCTTTCAAAATATTTCCTCACTTCGTTGACTGTTACAAATCTTCGCAAAGATATTTCAGAGTATAATAGATGCGCCAGACGAAAGCCTTTCAAGAAATGTTATTTATTAAACTCTGTTTATAACGAACAAAGGACCCCCTAAACTCGGAACAAGGAAGTTGTCTGTGACAATTAACTTATTGAAGTGCTTTTATTTATATAGCGCTTCTTATTATTTTGTAAAGTTTATGACTTTTCAGTTTTATGACGTTTTCATTGTGGACGTTATCGCCTTATTGCTTCGGATCCGTCAAGACGAATCCGAGACAGTAGGGGAGAAAAAGAGTAGGGCTTCAGGTCAAGAACTGGTGCCCTGGTGGATTGAATTGCTTTACTATGACAATGATATCGCCATAGAACGATACAATTTGGTATTCTGCTTACATAAGCAGAATAGCTCTAATCCTAAAGAAACTACAGATGTAGAGACGAATGGCAATAGTATCAAGTTTGAAAACACTATTGACTTTTGCGTGCTAATAATAACTAAGCCACTATCTGGAGTTTTTTTTTTATTTAGTCTCTTACATAACGATACTGCGACGATAACGCTATCATAGACGACCTCTGCGGCGCGGTGGGTAAAGTATGGCCTCCAAAAATTGTACAAATAACATTCATGATATCGTAACATACACAAAACAAGAAAAATCAGAAAGCTGCTTTCAAATAAAGCAGAGTGCCATAAGCTTTCAATACCCTAATAAGTGGCACATGAGCTGTTTGTTATTTACTCATTCACAAGTGGTGTTCAAATACTTACACTGTATGCTGAGATGCGTAGCTTCACTGGCAGTCTCCCCCAAGGCGTTCGTGGCTCTACATGAGTAGTCGCCGCCGTGATCTCTCGTGATTTTCTGGAGTACAAGCGACTTTGTGCTGACGATCACTCCTGACACCACGTTCTGAAGGACTGGTTTATCCTGCACACATAGTAGATACTGTTGTAGTGACAAACTAATTAAACTTGATTGTAAGCTAGTTTAGTTATACGCATAAGTTTTAGCAGTTTTAGCACTCTTTGCCTGGCATACAGGTAAAACCTAGTTCAAGCAGAAGTATAACCTGTACAATTCTGTAATGTTAACTATTTTTCCTAAGATATTTTTATTCACTTATGGCCAGCGTGGGCTCGCTATTCATTTGATGAGAGATCCTGGCCAAATGTTTTTAAGCGTGACTAAGTTTCTTTTGCGTCTCTTCAGAAAAAGATCCAGGATATAATATCAGTAATTTGACAGTCACTTTATCGTTAATGAAGAAAACGAATGAGGCATCGTAACAGCTAACGTTTTATGTAATTTATCATCCGCATATACCCACAAAACTTATTTCATCTTCATTTTCTTATGAAGCTGTTTGTATTCATCAATCCTAATCTCAGATTCACCTGACCATTGTGTTCATTATTCTCAATTTTATACACCAGCGATCAAATAATAAGATTTCTTTTGAATTCCGGATCTGAGAACAGGGAATAATATTTTTGAGGACAAGAGCCACGTCTTGCTTTTACTGGTTGGAAGTTTGGGTTTTTTCTTCATTCTTAGATGCTAAATGATGATGTCCGAGTTGAATTTCAATCACGGCGCCATCTTCAACGGATGCTAGCCAATATATCCGCCAGATATAATATAGTAGCGGTCCGCCCGGCTATATAGTACATGTACGCAAACGCAGTTGCACTACCTATTCGTAAACTCTGAATTTTGATTACCCGGCTTATTAAACACAGCAAGCTTGCAAACAAACTCGCAAGCGATCCGAGCGTGGATTGAAACCGCGAACCATGATTACAGATCCCATTCACATTTTTGTCGCGGCATCGCGTCACGGTTATGCCTCGCGCCTTCCTAGCGTCGGTTTTTTGATTGACTACAAAAGTACTAGGCGCTATACTGGTTATAGACTATAGACAACTTACGTTAAAGACCATATCTAACTTACAGGCCATAGACAATTATAGACAGTTATAGACTAAAGACAACTTACATTATGATACCACGAAATCTTGTGTTCCCTAGGGTTGGCTTTGACGGAGCATTCGAAGTAAACATCATCACCCTCCTTGATGTCGTTGGGGTTCAGAGTGCTTCCGAGTGAGAGCGACACTACTGGAGGGTCTGAAACAAACACAAACTTGTAGGTCCTAATAGTACTTAGCTGCTTCATACTTTAAATATGAAGTACATTATGTATTTTATTATTATAGCGCGTAAGCCCCCGAACTCGGGGTAATGTCTGGAAAATTATGTGATACCCCAAAAATTTCTTGCTTTCAAGTACCACCGAAATCGAAAAATTTTGGGATATTATTTCAAAACTCGCTCAAAGACAATCAACACTGGATTAAACGAAAAATCTACAACCTATTTTTCAAGATATAAGACTCCATAGCTATCTGTTTTCTTTATACAGACAACAAACAATACACAAAACAGATCGAGCCAGTATCCAACTAAGTCATACTCGTCCGCAACTGGGATTACCACGAAAATCGAACTCCAACCGTACCGCTTATTCCCAAAGCGATAAGAGCGCTTATCGTTTTAAAATTCTGTCAAAAGTTTGTCTGTGAAACCGCTAAATGGTCTGCGTAGCCATACAGGGTTTCATAAAAAGCGCTGCGATGTCAGTGGTTGCGAGGGCGATAACGCGGTTAATGTAGTTGCGCTTGTATGGTTCAAAGATTTTATTTCCAGCCTTTCGGAGCTCGTGTTTGTCCACAACAGATATCATTTTGTTCCTGAAATTATGCATTTTCAGTTTTGTACTTGCTTTAAATAGAATGGTTGACAGTCGTATAAAAATTAAAGTTTCGCAGCCAAAAAATACAAATTATAAGCATAGATTGGGTAAGTGGTCATCTCATCCACGCCAAAAATCCCGTGACAACGATTTTGAGAATGTCTGAATTTCTGACATAAAATGAATAAATAGTTAAAAGTTAAACAAAAACAATGGTTACATGGTTAAAGCGAAAATGATGCCATTTGAACGCCCGCTCCCAACCTGAAAAGATCTGCAGATTGTACAAACATTTTGTCACGAGGCGAGGCAAGGCGGAAAAAGAAATGAAAAGTTGTTTAATTATACGTCTGATATCAGTTATATATATTCTATTTTTTTTATTTAGTTAGATCATTGTAATTTTATTTGTTATTAAAGGCGTTGTTTTGTACTACATTTTGGCAATAGTTGTTAGTCTTGATATACTCAAGTCGCCTTGAGGTTATTGATCATCTACCTATAACCCTGTATAATTAATTTCAATCAAACTTAAACCAAGGGGAAAATAGTTAGCGAAGAAAAGAATCAAAATAAAATAAGGAAAATGTCGATACTTAAATATGTATATCAGGATTTTATTTTCTTTTAAATAATCTGAAAGCTTTGTAAATTGATATCATCAATAGAAAATCTCGTTTCAAAGCTTTCATTGAGGAAATTTCATGGAACTCTTACAATTTTGTTTTTAATTTTGTGACTAGTATAATAAAGTATAGCGCTATCAAAGGAAACCAACACAAAAGTCCATCATGGTCCCAATAAATTAGCTATATCGACAAAGCTGATATTAGCTTTGATATTAGAAAAAAATATTTTGTATTTCTATTCAAAGTGATTATTTTATTATAACAGAGAGATAAAATAGCTTAGTTACGGTATTTGGTAACTGAATATGAAACCAATATGTTTTTGCTTGAAAATACCTTTTTTAATTATAAAGGTATACACCAAATGTAGGCAATGTGGAGGTAGCAGTAACATCAACGCGTCAGCAATTTCATATAAAAGAAATGAAATGAAATCCCAAAAAATTAGATTACGGATTTTGAAAATTTTTGGGGATATTATTTAACCTCCTAGCGATTATCCTAATAGTACTAATAACAAAAGTATCATTTACGAGAATAAAGGTTGCATAGACTAAATCGTGCGACTGGAAAAAGGCGTTAGATTTATTTCTCATTTGTAATGGGCCAGTGCTTCAGGTGAACACTTATCTGTGGTTAGGAACGGCGTTGACACTTTATTGGCCATTAAAGACCTATAACGATGTCGGCCGCGGCCGAAGGAAACACCCGTTCTCCAAATAAACATTTACGATTTCAACGTTTAAGTTGTTGCCAAAACGATTCCCGCAGGGAGCCAGGATTTTCCTCTTTCTTTACTGGTTTCTATACACAATTTACTTATAACTTAGAATTAATTTTTCTCCTAATAGAGTCGGCTTAGCATCTCGACGACTCTCGCAGATAAATCGTAAATTAAAAAAGCTAAGTGATCTTGAAAGTAAAATAAGGCAGATCGTGCTGAGCAGGTCAATCTCACCGCTCTCGACCAAATTCCCGACTGTAAATAAATAAGGTATGTTTTTAGCATTTGAACGGTGTTAAGCTCCATTTAATCCCCTAGAACGCTTTGCCAGATCTGGTGAGCGTGTAGGGGCGAGTCAGTCCCACTAGTCAGAATTAGTTTTTGGCCTCTCTTCAACAGATGTATAGTTATAACGTTATTATGTAGTCTCAAACACTAACAAGCTTTAAATTATGTTTTACGTAGTTTGGTTCACGTTTGTGCTTTTGATACTGTTTTATGGCTAGTCTGTTACTAATTTTAGTGTCAATGGAAGTTCGAGCGGTAAAGTTAAAATTAAACAGGGTTCGCCGAAATTTCATAGAAGTAACATTATTAAAATTACATCATAAGCTTTGAGGTTAGGCCTGGATTAATTGGAGAATCGGGAGGGTATCGGTGTTACGTTCGCAACGTCGTCTCGTTGAGTAATCACCAGGGTCGCGGTTAAACAAACGCACCGTGTCAAACTGTTAAGCAGAATTGAAACGGACAAAGCCAAATTAATTCTTCAGACAGGAAAGTGTCAGACGGGAGTCGCCGTAAGCCACGCGTCTGAGTCCGCCGGCCAGCCGCAGACTAAATTAGACGGAATTAGTTCGGGGCGAGTTGGTGGCGCTGGATAAACTGTCACTGGAAGTTCTGTTTTCCAAAACTGTACTGGGTAAACGCATCAAAGCGGCGATGCAGACGACGCGCCGGCCCGGGGGCCGTTAGCCTGAGCTGCACTGGGTGGGTTTCCACAAGTCCTAAAGATAGTTTACTAATGCAGTTTATCAGTAGAACTGTCTTAGCTGTGACGCGGAGATAGCTGACCCAGCTGATGTCAAAAATATATTTAAGGGAATGTTAAGGTTTTGAAAGGTTTTCTAAATGAGAAAACGCCACAATTTTAAAAATTCTACGTCTCGTATGCCTTTTAATTTTCCTCTCATTATTAAGGATTGTAAGGGTAATGAAAGTTAATTACAATACAGTTGCGACGCGAGTTTTAACTGTAGGCACTTTCATTAAGAATGTATAAAGTACGTCACACACCGCTTGTGATAATTAAAATAATTTATCATCGCTTTTCGTTTAATTTGGGTACCTAGGTTTAACTAAATTATGTGTAAACTAAACACCGAAGGGATTTCAACTAAAACTTTGTCAAACTCCGAAGGATAGCTCGCTCGTTAAGATAGTTAAAAAGTTATACAATGTTTTAATCAGTTGTCTTCTTAATGAACTTGGATCGTTAAGGTGTACAAAAATGTTGATCTTGTTAAATTAAATCCAGTTTGTTGTTTTTAAACTTTCACAAATAGGTTCAGTATACCTAAATAAAAAGAAGGTAATGTCGTGTACCGACAAAACCTATTTTCCAACAAAGCGAAGAGTTTTAATTCTGTATTGTAACCCTGTGCCCTTAAGCCGTGAGTTTGTGCTGAGCAGGCTCCTGAGTACTAAGCAGCAATGATAATTAAGCTCAACGAGGCTAGAGATGTGCGAACCGGTTAAACTGAGCCTTTACTGCTTATTTCGTCGCAATATTCGTTTAGGCAACGAGTCCTCGCAAATTAAGAAGTTACTTTAATTGTGTCATCGCAGAATCGCAGACGCTCGCGCGAGGCTTGATTTGAACAAACAATTATGCCTCGTTTTCATATCTAAATATGAAATGTTCACAATATTCCGTCCGTGATATCGCCTGACGACACATCTATTCTCTTGGCATCACAATTTCGCGATCGCACACGGAGTGTTGAGTTTTCAGGTTCAAGATAAGAACTCCTTCACACGTTCTAGGTTTTTACAATGTTTCGTAATCCCCATAATGAGAGTCGTCCAAGGAAAATGAAAGTTCCTTAGAAAATCGCAAACTCGGCACTTGAAAGAGCCTAAAAAAGGATATCTTTAGACGAGGGTGCTTTAGTATTATTCATTTTTTTGTTTGCGTTGGGCGTTATGAAGGCACATTGGCATTGATTGAGAGCAAACACGCGAGCTGTAGATATCTTATATGCTTTTTTTGTTCAGGCAACGTTATGTAAAGGAGGTGAGGATTGCTCGGCTTATCAAGATTTACAAATGCCGCGACGACCGACATTGCCTTTTAGGTCGGGCGGTTACCTACAATTTTGTATGATTACATAATCAGCCAACGATTTTTATCTTTGTATTTTATGCTTGTAAAGTATCAGAGCGAACGCTTTTCCACGATTATCCATAGTTAGTTTTACTTGGGTACTTCCAAATAGATCTAAGCGAAATGTATACTTTGAAGTACTCTGTGGCGCAATGGGCAAAGGTCAGCCTATGACATAGGAGGTTGCGGGTTCGAGTTAAGCTTCGGGACAAATGTTTTTACGATGTAGATTTTTGTTCAGGTTTTCATGGTCAACTACCCATCTATCTGGTATAATCTATTAGTAAATAGTCATATTTTTTTGTATATGTACTCAAGTGCATAAGCTCTGCTTAGCTTGGGGCTAGATGGCTCTGTATTATTATAACCCGCAGGGCAGCTTATGACGAGCTGTTGTTGATTAGCGACACCACGGGTACCGATTGCTCCCGGGGAAGTTGAAATAATAATACTGCGTCATCTTTGGGCTAGATGACGCTGTGACGCTGTATTGTTGTTATTACTATAATGGCACTCAGATGCCCACAATAAATGAACTAAACTCACAAACAACGTCGAGTTTGAAGGAGTCCTCGATAGCCTGGCCCGGCAGGGCGCTGTTATCCGCCTGACACTTTATCAGGGCTCCATCGTCTTCAGGCAGCGGCATGAATTGAATCTGACTGCTCACCCAAGTTTCGTTGCTCGCTTGCACTGTCTAGAACAAAGGATATTTGGTTACTGCTACGTTCAGGGTAAACCAGACATTGGATATAGACAATCAGTGTCTTGTGTTTTTTGTTACAGTCTAACGTCATTAAATAAATACATTTTATATTTATTCTAAGTGTTATCTTGTAAGTATAATCATCACCGTTATCCTCTTTTAGGTATAACTACATAGTATAAAACAAAGTCGCTCCCAGCTGTATGTCTGTTTGTCTTTATGTATGCTTAGATCTTTAAAACAACGCAATGGTTTTTGATGCGGTTTTTTTAATAGATAGAGTATATATATGCCTAAGTAATTAATTATATATCTACCTACATATATAAATATCTACGTGGGCTATTTACATAAAAAATTAACCCAGACGTTGAACGGGGTCTAAGAAAAACCTTACGAAAGACAGAAAGAAAGACTTATAGCCCACTTGTATTGCATATAACAAATGGGTAGGCAATATTTTTAATTTTTGTAAAGATAAAGGTACGTTTTCTAGAAGCATCCGCTGCTAGTGAAGCAAATTTTTGATATCTAGTTTTAATAGGGTCGTTTGTCCCAAAAACACAGAAAGAAAGACTTATAGTCCACTTGTATTGCATATAACAAATGGGTAGGCAATATTTTAATTTTTGTAAAGATAAAGGTACGTTTTCTAGAAGCATCCGCTCTGCTAGTGAAGCTAATTTTTGATATCTAGTTTTATTAGGGTCGTTTGTCCCAAAAAGACAGAAAGAAAGACTTATAGCCCACTTGTATTGCATATAACAAATGGGTAGGCAATATTTTAATTTTTGTAAAGATAAAGGTACGTTTTCTAGAAGCATCCGCTCTGCTAGTGAAGCTAATTTTTGATATCTAGTTTTTTTAGGGTCGTTTGTCTCCCGCGAAACATAATCGATCCTTTGAAAGTTTTCGAAAACCCGCAGTCCACTGAAGATTAGCTAAACATATGCGTCATGTTTACACCGATCAAAATCCCAAGGGGCTGTGCTGAGCGCAGCAGAAGCGACAAGCTTCGGGCTACATTTTGGACAAGTGGCCGACTCTTATCGATGGCCAGTGGCCCGTTTGCACGACACTTATTGGTATTCATCGGTGACTTACACTAACGATCGTTGAATCAAATAACATTTTACGAGAGCTGTGGGAAGCTCTCATTTCATGCGGTGTTCATAAAAACAAAGCATGCAAAATAAGTGTGAAATTCATTATTTTAGTGATGAAAAGAGCTTGTGTTACGATTTCCAAGTTTATGCATGCAAAATTGTGGAAATGTGCTTATGAATTTCGCGTTTAATAACAAGAGGATTGTTTGGTTTTGAAAAAGCAGTAGATTTTCTATTGTGAGACTCATTACGTGTATGCATAATGTATTTTCGTTCACGTGCTTTTATATACGGGATATTACGGCTGACGGGAGTTAATTAAAGGTTGATCAAAGCCGTGAAACAGAGAGCCATGAGCTTTGTAACATACCCTTGATACCCTTTGTGTGTTTAAAAATAAGGAGACATTTTTTCCTTAAAATGCCGGCAGTCTCTGACATTCTATGCTTTATTTCTGAATAGGCTTGCTACGTTTTTCGAAAAGATCAAAAGTAGATTTATTTCATTTTTAATCCAATTTAAATTTGATTTTTATTCTGTTTATTCACAAACTTTTGCCTTTTTCTACGTGGGAGCAGTAAGTTTTGTCTTTTATCCTGTCTCAAAATATAGCTTACTTGTTCCCGGAAAAGTGCAGGTTTCCCGTAAGATGATGATTTATATAATTTAAGATGCATATTTACCTACATATAATCCGTATCAACCTACATAGCAGCACAGCAGTATTGATTTGGATCAGTTGAGCTACCTATGTTTGTTTGCAACAGTCTGCATTTACCTCAATTGTATAAATAATGCTCTTATTTAGTTATATAATTGTAATTTTCTTTGTTAATAATGGTTTTACCCGTTTACATAGCTGTAACCTTTGCATAGGTAAAATTATGTTTATCAACGCGGAGCGCAGCTAGTCTAAACTAATATTAGGTCCTTACATATGAAATTGGCGTTTTGTATGGGAGGAACAAAAAGTCGAATATTTTTTAATATAATATATTTAATTAATCAAAGTATGAACCATTATTTTCTATGCACTTTTGCCATCTTATAGGTAGTTCATTGATCCCTTTACTAAAAAAACCAGTCGGACGGGAATCAATAAAATCTTTGAAGGCGATTTGGACTGCCCCATCGGAGTTGAATTTTTTCCCTTGCAAGAAGTTATCCAAATTTCGAAAAAAATGGTAATCTGTTGGAGCAAGGTCCGGGGAGTACGGAGGATGTCTTAGACTTTCCAATTGAAGCTCTTCTAATTTAGTAGCCGTCTGTTGCGCAGTGTGTGGTCTAGCGTTGTCGTGAAGCAGCAGTGGCGTGGAGCGATTGACCAGCCTAGGTTGTTTAGCCGCTAGCTTTTCCATCATGGTTTGCAATTGCTGACAATAGACATCAGCCGTAATAGTCTGGCCAGATTTGAGAAAACTGTAATGAACAATACCGGCACTAGTCCACCAAACGCTTACAAGTAACTTTTTTGGGGTTAATTTTCGCTTGGGGCAGGATTTGGCTGGCTGGCCAGGATCCAACCATTGCGCTGAGCGCTTCCGATTATCGTAAAGAACCCATTTTTCATCACAGGTAATGATTCGGTTTAAAATACCTTCATTATTGTGCCGGTTTAGTAATGTAACGCAGCAGTCGACGCGCGTTTGCCGGTTTGCTTCAGTCAATTCGTGAGGTACCCACCTTTCAAGCTTTTTAATCTTCCCAATTTGCTTCAAGTGAATTAAAACAGTTTTATCACTAACACCGCAGCCTGCAGCTAACTCGGACGTGGTTTGCGATGGATCCGCTTCCAAAGAGGAGAAATTTGTGATTAAAGTGGCCAGTACGAAAAGCGCCAATATCATATGTAAGGACCTAATATTATAAAGAGGAAAGATTTGATTGTTTGTTTGAATTGAATAGGCTCCGAAACTACTGGACCGATTTGAAATATTCCTTTACCATTAGAATCCCAATTTTTTTGTGCTGAACATAGGCATATATTTTCAAAAAATTTGGGTTCCGCATGAAAAACTAAATTTTATGATAGATACCTTCGCTCGAGAGCTCTTGAATTTCCTGTTGTCTTTGTACCAAGTGAGCTGTGCGGATGGCCGGCTGCCTTCCGACACGCACGCCAGATTGACGTATCGCTCCGACGATAGCGTAGCGGGCTTCTCCACTATCTCAACCAGGTTCGGCTTCACTGCAACAAATGGCTTGTTAACATATCTTGCGATAAATCACTTGGGTGATGCGCAATTACATGTAAAGACGTTGTTCTGTGGGTATTGGTATGGTGGAATGTGGATAGATGTTTTTTTTCAATACGTGATTAACTCTTGAAGTGCCTACAAGCGTATGTAAGGTTTCTTAAACACTGGTCATGGCATAGGCTGGGTTGTATTTGATTTGAGAGATATGACTTGTCCTCTATACTATTATAAAGAGGAAAGATTTGATTTTTTGTTTGTTTATTTGAATTAAATAGGCTCCGAAACTACTTTCACCATTAGAATTCTAAATTTTCCCCGATGAACATAGGCTATAGAATATTTTCAAAAAGGATAGGGATCAGCATGAACAATTAATTAAATTTTTGTAAAATACCCGTTCGAAGCCGGGGCAGACCGCTAGTAGAACATAATTTCATTAACGCGTTTACTGCCCAGCCTCGGCAGTGCGACCTTCATAGAGGCCTGCCCACCGAAAGATATAAAAAATCTCAAGTTTCCAATCTTTTATCCCACCTATTTTGAGTAAAATTTAAAATAATCTATTGAAAACAACTTAATTCTAGGGATTCATGCAAAGTAAAATTTTACTTATGTGTGCTTATTTTGTCAGCCAAAATAAACAAAGTTATATATACAATGATATACAATGAAGTCTGAAATCTATGGACTGTTAATAATGATCTATAAAAAGGTTTTTATTATAATTCATGTCAACATTTAAAAAGGCAGATTTATTTGAATAGCACGCTAGCTTTAATTGAATAGCACGCTAGAGTGTCAAGCCAAGTTCTAAAAGAAAAGGGTGACGCAATAACAGTGAGTTCATTACTAGAATCATTGGGCACGCAGTTGGTCCCTTCTATATCAAAAACATTATCAAACATGCAGGCTTCCAATTTTAGGAATCTACAAAACTATTTGGGAATCAGTAAAGGAATTTGGAGACAACTGGTTTTTCTGGTTTGGTTTTTTGGTCAAACAAACCAATTGAATTGGTATAAATAAATATGTTTTTTATTTTGATGCACAATTCAAACAATATAAATAAGATCAAAAAAAATTTGGTGTTTTCTATGTATAATAAAATATATCTATGTACTCGTATATTATTAACACAAGCTCTTCGACTTGGCTAGCTAGATAATGCTGTGAATTGTCCAAAATTATTTATTATATTTATTTTTATATTAGTTATAACAAAATTCGCAAACAATCAGCAGATGCTATGGAAGGAAAATTCTATCGTAGCGCTAGACTTCCCTGTAAGCCATCTAAAAACCGCATGTTCTAAAAAAGTGAAGAAGGAATCTTAGGGACTCACAGTTCATTTCTAACCGGACCATCTTCTCTTGCGGACTGACTAAATTAGTATTCGAGGCTCGGCATTTGAATGTGGTATTGAGATGTTCACGTTTGACATGAGGCAGCTCTAGCCTGTTCACCACCACGTGGGTATCAGTCTTCTCGCCGATGTACTGGGGCGCTGCTGTGCCGTCGATCAGCCACATCACGGTGGGTGCTGGTCTTCCTGTGAAAAAATGGAATTTATTAGTAGGATTTATGTTTAACTATATAAATAAATTATGCCGGACAATCCACACAAAAGCATCTAGCACCAAAATAAAGAGCTTGTGTTATGGGTACTAGAGGACTGATATAGATAATACAATATTAGTAAATAGACAGATATTTATTATTATACAAGAAAACAACCAGAGCACCCTAAACAAATATTTGCAGATCATACAAATATTTGTCCCGAGGCGGGACCTTCGTCCCCCGCGCCACAAAGGTCGTCTTTACTTACAACAGTGTATTGCAGAAGCAAATAAAAATCTTTATATAACTATCAATTTCTTTAAAGATCGGAAAAACAATTTTGCGAAGGTCAATTATTAATTTCTTCCACAAATGGACAAAAAAATTAATTGGAGAAAATATAAATAACATTCTTATTTTATAATAGTTTTTGTATAAGATTGAGTTGGCCAAGGGCTTATTTTGTAAGCCTAATGAAATTATGTTATTGAGACCGAAATCTGATTTGATCTGAAGGTTTTTTTTTAAATAATAAAATCCAACGTTTCGATTATACCAAAACAACAAAATATGTAATTAGTTTGGTTGATGTTAAAAATGCACAAGTTATGTTGCCAGCGATGTACATAGCTCGAAAGATATTTATTTTGCTAGCAAAGTTCTTACTTTGCTAGGAAAATCAATACCTTTTGTATCCCACAAGTTTTGCTTGTTTTAGATGAGACGCCAATTCTGTTCATGTAGGCATGCTAACACAAAAGCTGTCTCAAGTTAACCTGATCAGCGAAGTTATCTTCGCGATTGAGTGCGTAACTTTACAAAAACAATGTTTAAAGTAAACTTGAGTATCTTAAACTTTGAAACTATCATAGATACTAACAATAAAGTCATTTATAAGGGGATATTTATCATGATTTGAGTTTGCCGATATTACGACACAGTATCATGCGCTGATCACGGAATAACTTAAGTAACTGCGAGTCAGTTTTAATTGATATCGGTATATCTACCCTTATTATTTGTCTTTTGCTACGAACGTTGCCACAACCTACATACTTAGACTAAGAACTGTCAATTGCCATCAATTGAAAATTTTTCGCGTTCGTCTATTCTAGTTTGTACCATATAGCTCAATTGTTTCAATTGTAAATGCTAGTTTTTTATTTAGTTAGATCATTGTAATTTTATTTGATAATAAAGGCTTTTTGCCCTTGTAAATACCATATTGTCATTAGTGACAAAAAGTAAAACCCACGCCGAGAACAACTTGCGATAAAGAGAAAATATTTTTTCTTCCGTTTTTTTCTTTTAAATATTATGCCAAAATGTGATATATTTAAATGAAATCCAGTCGTTATTCAGATGTATCTGGAAATAAACTTTATGGTTCACAACACGTAGGTAAATATCCGGCTAGAACCTAACTACCACAGGCAAAACGATTCGTGATATGAATATACAAATCGCGGGGTAGGAATCGATTCGTGATCAAAAGGAGGCATGTTATGTCGATTACGCATTATGTGTGATAAGGGCAAGCAAGCGGAAGCTAAAGAGATCAATGTATTTCAATGATAATGACGTTTTCGATCTCGTAGGTATGCGTCATTTCCTAAATAAGGGAAGCCGCGTATTTATGGCTTCTTTTTGTTTCAGATTTCAGTTTCAGTTTTCATGGTTGGATCAATTAAGGAAAGCTGTGGATCTTAAGCTGTGATTCTTCTTTTTCACACTGCGTGTGAACACTATATATTGTACAGTGTTCACACGCAGTGTTCAAATTATCAACGAACCTAAGCAAGAACACAAATGTACATTATACGAGCATCTCCGTAGTTGCGATATATTTGAGCGACATTGGATTTAAACTTAGTTTTAAGGTTACACGAGTCGAGTAAAGTTGGAAGTTATTACTCATGTTACAGAGAATGTTGGTATAGCTCGAAATATCTTACATCAAATTAGTATTTCCACTAATGTTTACGTCGAGCCACAATTTTCTTATCATAAAGAAATCGACGGCTTTGTTGCGTGATGAAGTAGAAAATGGTTATTTTTATAACTATAAAGCTACTTATTTTGATGAATGAAAGTATCGTAAAGCACCATGGGTAAGTAAAGGGGTCTTGACCTCGCAAAGGTCACCGTGTACAAAGCTCCGAGAACCCTCCAGTTCAAAGGTTTCACGAAAATGTTCCGGAATTTTCCGTAATGCTCGCAGACATCTTAAAACTGAAGATCGCAGCGACAGTAATTGCTAAAAATGTAAAGTTCCAGAAGATAAATAGGTAAGTGGAACAAAGTAGATGGCCTGGGCAACTTCGGGCATGTTTTGGGCGAGGCTTTGCCAGTAATTACGTTATCGCGGCCCAGACTCAGGCCCCGGCAATATTGATAATTTCACGTCACTTATTCTAACAAACTTACTTGTTCAACCAACTCCTGAAGAACGACCGCCGACACAGCTATTATTGTTTGTCAAAATTGAGCTTATTATTTTGTATAATGAGAAATTTCTTTTATTTGTTTTTTCGTGAAAATCATGGAGAAATTCCAAACATCAAGGCCATTTTGTGGGTTCGTGGCTTAGGCCCCCAGTGGTCGACGCACCTGTGGTTGACGCCCCCGATTCTATTAATTGTATTATTATTATTATTTGCACTTTTGCACTTAGTACAGTAAATGCCAAAAGTGTATCTTACATACCGTTTTAGAGATTTTTTTTTAGATAGTTTTAAGTAATTGTACTTTACCAATAAAATACTTCTGTCTTTAATCCTACTAATGTTATAACTGCAAAAGTTTGAAAGTAGGGATAGATGTAGAGATGAAAGATGAGATGAATGTTTGTTACTCTTTCACGTAAAAACTACTGAATGGATTTTTGCGATTGGTCTGTTGCGTGACGTTGGTAAACGGCCTGACGGTTACTTGTCCTTTAGACATTTAGATATTTTATTTATTGAAGATTAACAACGTACTGGCCTCTAAAACAGAATTTGAACAGAAGGCTACGTTCCAAACATCCTGACATGCGGCGCACGCAGCAATCAAATTTTCGTTGACAGATTTAGCAGAAGAATATGGTTTTGGTTTTCCGTGTAAAATATTTTTTTAATGTAATCTTTTCATTGATAAATCCAAACATTATGTTCACGGTTTTGAACTGAACACTTTCGAACTTGAAAACTGATATTAAAGTTTAGTGTGCCATCTCACAATGTCGAGCGAAGGTACTTCGCAAGGGCTGGTGCGAAGTAATTATGAAATGGTAAAAAATAGACTAGGGGGAAAAACATTGCTACATGCTGGATTTGCGTATAATTTTCATAGAAATAATAAACACGATAGTGTGTGGACATGTGTAAATAAAAGACATGGCCGATGTGGTGGTTTAGTGAAGTTAACTAATGAAAGCGATAATGTTCAGATGCAAAAAGGGCATAAGCCTGAGTGTAAGCCGGATTTATTAAAAAACGAGATAAAAGTTGTTATGAACGATTTAAAACAAGAAGTTACAACAAATTTTAGTCCTATACAGAAAATGTTTGAAGTGAAAACTGCAAGATTACAGAATAAAGGGCACAGTGAGAAAATTCCAATCTACAACAATGTTAAAAAAGCAATCTACAGAAGTCGTAATACATCCCTGAATGTAAAAAAAACAAGATTTACGGATCCAGCTGAAGTTGTTATACCTGAGATTTTTAGAAAACACATGTTAGTCGATTATAATGAGGATGGTAACAGGATCATCATCTTTGTATCAGAAAAAGCTTTGGAAGATATTAAAAATGTACACCACTTCTTTTGTGACGGTACATTTGATTGCTGCCCCTGTCCATTCAAACAGATTTATACGATACATGGAGATATAGGAGACAATACAGATGACACCAATATTGTGCCAATATTTTACGCGCTACTGGTCACTAAAGAAAGAAAGACATATGAGATAATGTTCAGAAAAATTAAAGAAGCTTTGATAGAATTCAAGCCCTTAAAATTCACTCTGGATTTCGAAATATCAGCAATGGTCGCAATAACTAACGAATTTCCCAATTCTGAAAAAGCAGAAACCAGTAATTTATTAGAATGTTCCGTACATTCCGAATGTGGTATCCTTATTACCCTAATTGCATACCTACGTTGTGAAATAAAACAGATCATTATCCTGTACTGTATTTTTTGTACAAGAATCTCTCTCTTTAATCATACTTACATAACTATAAGTTGCACATACACATATTTACGTCAAAAATGTGTAGCTATTGCAGGTTTTCAAATATTAATCGAGGAACTCTAATTTGATTCAACATGGTGGTTAGGTAATCTTAACTAAGAGTAAATCAAGCGTAGTTTTACCTATTACAGTCTTATAAATGTCTTGATAAAGAGCTATTTTTGAAACATGGCGAATGATCAAAAAACAATTATGAAGTGCTTGATAATATTTTTTCACTAACAGGCTTGACATTCAATTTATGTAAGCGCGTAAGAAAATTAGCGCAAACACTGTACACTTATACATTAAAAATAGATTTGCCATACAAAATTGCATTCGTACTTAATTCTAGATAAGCATTTTTCATTCAAATATTATCAAAGAAAATAATGATAAAATAAATTAGTGTTTATTAAACACTGCAAATACATATTAACAAAACGAACTAGAAGTAGATAACAAAAGGAATACTGCTACCAGTAGTAATCTTCTCTAAGGCAATTATAGGGAGTTCAAGTCCCTCCAAATACTAGCGCAAGGCAATAATTAGACTTAGCATGCTGTAAGCTCATAACAAGAACTTGTGCTCCAATAAATGCGCCCAAATCCAGCTTTGTAGTTTACTACTAGAATGTTATAGGAGTGTTGAAATGTAGTCTTGAAGACTGTTATAGGATCTATTTTGCTACTTGGGTAATTATTAACGAAGTAAATAAGATGATTTTGGTTGTTTTCTGTTGTTAGTAGACAATTTTAGTTCATGTGTCTTTATTTATATTTCTCATATTTTTAATAATTATTATTAAAAAGTTTAAAATTACAAGTTTGTTTGTTTAGATGTTTGTCCGTCTAAAACTACTGAACGGATTTTGATGAAATTTGGTATACAGACAGGGTATGAGCTGACTTGGGTTGAATGCTCCCTTGGGAATATTCCACGCGGGCAAAACCGCGGGTACAAGCTAGTACAAAATAAAAACATTTCTAATAAAAATAGTTATGGTTATGATATAATATATTAAAAGCTTATGCCTTTTATGCCTGCAAGTACATTTGATAAAAAAAATATTCGGATTAAAATAAACTGACCGGGGGCGTCGACCACAGGTGCGTCCACCACTGGGGGCCTAAGCCACGAACCCCATTTTGTTTGTACCGGCTGAATGTTATATTTATTTATTGGGTCGTGTTGACAAGGGGTCTAAGCAACAATAAAATATCGGGGAGCAAAATTAATGAGCACATTTCATGTAGGTACTCAAACATACATTTGGTTTTCTTTCATAAAAGTTCGTACCAGGCTGTATCTATGAACTCTTCGGTCTTATTTTGGTACCAAGTACTTGTACGTACGTACGTGACTTATTAAAGGTAAGGTAACATTGTATCGTTTCACTTTTACACTTTATTTGTGTTTGTTCAATATTGTCTAAACTTCCTTGATTAGTTTCCGAGAAGTTCATGAGATGAAGTAAACCTGTCTTACGCTGAGGAATGCGTATTCCTTCTGATAAATAATTCGTTACGGAAAAGTAAATAGAAAGCTTCTTAAAATTCAACAAGTGACTTCGTACCGAAATCGCTTTCTAGTTTAGTCAGTTGAAATAAATCGTGAATTCAATCGAAAGGAGATTTGTGCGAGTTTCTGTTTATGCTGCGTAGTTAGATACTTACCTATTCACATTTAGGCCTTTGTTATTGAAACGTTTCGACAAACGACATCACGATTGCTATTCTAGAAAATAATAGCAGTTTTTCTTTTGTTGTATAAAAACAAATGGCTATTTTCATAATTCGTAAGTGTGTTGTAATTTCTTCAAGAAAGTATTGTCTGTGATTCTATAAACATCTAAGTATTCTTTTAAATGAAATATAAGTTAAGAGAATAAAAATTGTCTTAAAGTCGAATATTATATACTTAGAGATCTTCAATTGCTCGCAAAAAAGTTTCAAGTCTTCGTAAAGCTTCTTACAAGACCAAAACAAATAACATCTTGTCGCAAGTTCGTCTACAAAGTGAGAAACATAGCTCCGAGCTAAAACCGTTCCATTTCAGTCGAGTCAGCTATTTGTCCGTACATTCGACCATGAAAATGATCAGCAAAGTGGAGACACAGGATGACAACCTGCTAATACCTTGGGCTATGCATAATTCCAACTCGAAACATTAAGCGCTTGGAGGGATTAGCGGCGGATTATTCAAGACTTGCAAGTTCTGGTAGCATTTACGCAGGTTGCTGTTGACAAACAAAAATCAGAGGCGGGACAGGGGCTGCTGCTTCGCTTGCCAAAAAAGATAGTAAGTGTTCGCACTGAATGAAGACGCTGGAGGACTTAGGAGGTGATCTATTTATATAACAACTTTAAGAGACATTTTCTACCTGCCGACCAATAATACAAAGTTTATAGCAGTGTAGAAAGCTATGGCCTCTATTCTCTAAGGCGGATTTCCGCCGTCGTGCGGATCTGGCCTTCGGGTGCCCCGCACGCGGACCAGATAAGGCCTAAGGTTAGGATTGCATGAGCCATGGAATAAATGTGTAGAACATGAAATATGTACACACACATATTTCATGTTCTATACATTTATTGTGGGAAGGTTATAAGCCGAAGAATTATGTTATAGGTTTCTTATAAAAAAGGTAAATTTTCGACTGCCTAAGAAACATTTGAATGAATTTACATAACTATAACTATGCTACGTAATATTTTCGATAGTTATTCAGTTAGGCCTCAGCGGCGTAGGCCTTCTCTCAATTATTTTTGAGGTTTGCCGTAGGTAAAGTACCTATATGTATAATAATGATTTTTTATCGGGTATTTATCTGTATTATTTCCTCGACGTAATGCCTGATAAATAATCAATAATTATGTTAACGAATAGTGAAAGTCTAAAAAACTTATAGATAATGCGAAATTTTAGGAATTTTGGTCTTTTGGCAAGCATAAATTTGAGAAAATTCACTACAGACCAATTGAGCTAGGCTGCAGAATAGCGTATTCATTATACTGGTGCGTCATTTAACTTTAAAACGCCGTTCTATTTTCTGAACTTATTTTATGACTGCGGCTTCTAAAACAAGGTGGGTTTCTAAAACATTTTCAAAGCAACAAAACATTTCTTTGGATATTTGTACCAACATCATGTAGTAAGCCCATCTTTCCCAATAACTTGTCTAAAAACTTAAGTCTTTTAAATCCTCCGATCATCAAAAGAAAAACAAATTTGACGGAGGAATCCAAGCGCACAAGGCCCCCAAATGTAACCATTGATAATTTAAACTCAATATAAACTTGAAAAGACCATATCTAGTAGAGCGTCTAATTTTGTGTTTGAGTTGTGATCCCCTCGGTCCCCTTCGTATCTCGCGATGGATAACTTTACACCGGCTGCTATTCCGAGGCGATCTCTCAATGACTTATCGGTAAGTTTAAGAGCGATATATCAAAGTAATCGCTTTAATTTCTCATCTCACAGTTGGGTCTGTGCTTATTGCCTAGGTACTAGAATGAACAATGCTGAAATATTTCATTATATAAAACAAATGTGTTGAAAGTATATGATTGTATGATTCTCCGCTGATCCATGGTGGATCTGATGAGATTTTTTTACACATTAATATGGCTATCTGGCTGAGTTCTAAAACTGATCTTTCACACTCACACTTTCTGTCAATTTTGACAGTAACAACAACAAGGGAAAATCTGTTTTCAATTAGTGAGTACCTACCTATGTGAGTGTTGGTAATTTTTTGCTATTATTCGATACTAATTTTGCAGTTTAAAATTATTTAAACGCATTTTGATCACTTTATAAGTATTTCGTTCTTTGAATGGTGAAATAAAATATATGCGCTGAAGAATAGATGGAAACTACATATTTCCTACTATTTCTAAAACACGTAAATCTACTGAAAAAATCATTTTCAAAGGCAGTAAAACTTCATACAGTGATGCGCGCACCATAAAACGTGTTATTGTTTTACGAGCGAGAACTACATGCAAACCTACAGTTAAATTCAGTTTACTAGAAAAAATATTTTTGGAACAACTTTGATACAATTTATCCCATTTCACGAGCCACATTCTGCGGATCAAATTCGGTTATTTCGTTCGGTATACAAAAGTAGATACAACCTTATTCAAAGTTTCTTTTACTCCCTAGAGACGCATCAATAAAACGTCTAACGCCTATATAATGTCTACAACGTCTCTCTCTGTAGACAGAAAATTCAATAGGAAAATAAATTCTGTTTTCTGTCATACTTCGTTTATTTTTAAGGCCACAAATTCGATAGCAAATAGCAAGGTACGTATTTTATCTTTTCAATATTGAGGCCATAGTATCTTTGATGTCGATATTTTAAGGTAAGTACCTACTTTAATAAAATTAATATAACTAATTTACGGAGGTTCGAATGTGACCATAAAATGATTCGTAGTTTGACAAATTAATTACGAATATATGAAGTATTTCGTTAAGGGATGAAGGGCTGATGTTCTTCCGATTCAAACTAGGTTCATAATTAACCCGCTGACATTCGTAATGAGGTTTGTAGGTATTGTTTGATAGTTAGTTGAATACCAGAAGATTTTGCGTTTTTCTTCGCTATACGTATGGTCAATGACAGAGGTGCATCTAAGTCTCATAATTTTCATCCTCCATCATCATCATCATCATCATCATCATCTCCTTCATCATATCCTTAAAATTAAAGTTCTAAAACCTTACCTCCTCGTACTTCACAGATGAGGACCAGCTCGTTCCCTTCTTCCAGCGGACCAACAACACCGGAGACGTCGCGCCCAGACTTGTCGTACAAAATGAGTTGATGAGGTGGTACTGTAACAAAAATTTATCCATTAGAGACTATTTTAAACAAGCTAATTATATTATATAAAGCTTAATAACCACTGACTGACTGACATAATTGTTCTCCTTGATGGTGGAGGGGGAGGTATGGTTTTTTTTACAGAATCATATACTAGGTGTCGGGGGGACCTAGGGAAAATTCCGACTTTTCCAAATTTGCCCCCCCTTCTCCCCCCCCTTTAGGGGGGCTCCCGAACAGAGCCATACTGAATGTTCTTTTTTGTGGGGTTGTATAGAGGGGGTCAAATGGTTTTAAGGCAGGTTAAAATTTCCCCCCCCCCTTTGCCCCCTGACCCCCCCTTTTGAAGTTGCTACCGGAAAGAGTCGTTTTAGAAAAATTTGGATTGCGGGGTCGTATAGAGGGTTCCTTCTTGTATTGAAAAATAAAAAAAAACACCCCCCCTCCACGCCCATTTTCACCCCCCCCTTTATGTATCTCCCAAACGGTTCGACCTAGAAGAAAAATTTTTTCACAGTCATGTAGAGGAGAAAAAGTCATTTTGAACGCCAAAAAAGTTTGACCCCCCTGACCCCCCAGACCCCCTTTTTTAATAAAAAACCGAAAATTGGCCAAATTTTGACCTTTTTTTTCGGGTGGAGCATTGCGGCGAGCGAAGCGAGCTGCAATGCGACTACGGGGAACAGCACGGCGAGCGAAGCGAGCTGTGCTGTGACCCCCCATGACCCCCTACGACCCCCCAAAAACCCCCTCTCACAGGAGGCGGGGGAGCATTGCGGCGAGCGAAGCGAGCTGCAATGCGACTAAGGGGAACAGCAAGGCGAGCGAAGCGAGCCGTGCTGTGACCCCCATGACCCCCCCAGCAAGCGGATGGAGCATTGCGGCGAGCGAAGCGAGCTGCAATGCGACCAAGGGGAACAGCACGGCGAGCGAAGCGAGCCGTGCTGTGAAACCCCACGTGCAACCAAGTGGAACAGCATGGCGAGCGAAGCGAGCCGTGCTGTGACCCCCCTCTTCCAGCAGGCGTGGAGCATTGCGGCGAGCGAAGCGAGCTGCAATGCGACTACGGGGAACAGCATGGCGAGCGAAGCGAGCCGTGCTGTGACCTACCACGACCATCCTCTTCCAGCAGGCGGGGAGCATTGCGGCGAGCGAAGCGAGCTGCAATGCGACTACGGGGAACAGCCGGCGAGCGAAGCGAGCCGTGCTGTGACCCCCCTCTTCCAGCAGGCGGGGAGCATTGCGGCGAGCTGCAATGCGACTAAGGGGAACAGCATGGCGAGCGAAGCGAGCCGTGCTGTGATCCCCCTCTTCCAGCAGGCGTGGAGCATTGCGGCGAGCGAAGCGAGCTGCAATGCGACTACGGGGAACAGCATGGCGAGCGAAGCGAACCGTGCTGTGACCTACCACGACCATCCTCTTCCAGCAGGCGGGGAGCATTGCGGCGAGCGAAGCGAGCTGCAATGCGACTACGGGGAACAGCACGGCGAGCGAAGCGAGCCGTGCTTTGACCACCACCCTCTTCCAGCAGGCGGGGAGCATTGCGGCGAGCGAAGCGAGCTGCAATGCGACCAAGGGGAACAGCACGGCGAGCGAAGCGAGCCGTGCTGTGACCCCCACTCTCTTTTAAGAGGTGGGTCGGATTGCGGTGAGCGAAGCGAACCGCAATTCGACAACTGTCACACTGCAAGGCGAGCGAAGCGAGCCTTGCTGTGTGACCCAACACCCCTACATATGGGTATCGTTTTCGACTAAATCAAACACGTAGATTACGAAAAAGATGTCCATTTTCAAATCCAAGATGGCTGACAGTTTACTATCGCAGATTTTACACATGGATATCGATTTCCATCAAATCAAAGACGTTTTAGGTTATGAAAAGTAACAACTCCTACGACGATAAGGCCGCCTAAGGCGAAGCACAACCCCCGAGCTGCTTGCAGCTCGGGCACATATACCCTCTAGTTATATTATATATAGCTTAATTACCACTGACTCACTGACTGACTGACATAATTGTTCTCCTTGATGGTGGAGGGGGAGGTATGTTTTTTTTTACGGAATCGTATAGAGGGTATCGGGGGGACCTAGGGAAAATTCCGACTTTTCCAAATTTGCCCCCCCTTCTCCCCCCCCTTTAGGGGGGCTCCCGAACAGAGCCATACTGAATGTTCTTTTTTGTGGGGTTGTATAATGGGGGTCAAATGGTTTTAAGGCAGATAAAAATTTCCCCCCCCCCTTTGCCCCCTGACCCCCCCTTTTGAAGTTGCTACCGAAAAGAGTCGAAATAGAAAAAAATTGATTGCAGCACCGTATAGAGGGTTCCTTCTCGTGTTGAAAAATAAAAAAAATCACCCCCCCCTCCACCCACATTTTCACCCCCCCTTTTTGTATCTTCCAAACGGATCGACCTAGAAGAAAAATTTTTTCACAGTCATGTAGAGGAGAAGAAGTCATTTTGAACGCCAAAAAAAGTTTGAACCGTTTGACCCCCTAGACCCCCTTTTTTAATAAAAAACCGAAAATTGGCCAAATTTTGACCTTTTTTTTCGGGTGGAGCATTGCGGCGAGCGAAGCGAGCTGCAATGCGACTACGGGGAACAGCACGGCGAGCGAAGCGAGCTGTGCTGTGACCCCCCATGACCCCCTACGACCCCCCAAAAACCCCCTCTCACAGGAGGCGGGGGAGCATTGCGGCGAGCGAAGCGAGCTGCAATGCGACTAAGGGGAACAGCAAGGCGAGCGAAGCGAGCCGTGCTGTGACCCCCACGACCCCCTCATGACCCCCCCAGCAAGCGGATGGAGCATTGCGGCGAGCGAAGCGAGCTGCAATGCGACCAAGGGGAACAGCACGGCGAGCGAAGCGAGCCGTGCTGTGACCCCCCACGTGCAACCAAGGGGAACAGCATGGCGAGCGAAGCGAGCCGTGCTGTGACCCCCCTCTTCCAACAGGCGTGGAGCATTGCGGCGAGCGAAGCGAGCTGCAATGCGAAAGGGAAACAGCACGGCGAGCGAAGCGAGCCGTGCTGTGACCTCCCATGACCATCCTCTTCCAGCAGGCTGGGAGCATTGCGGCGAGCGAAGCGAGCTGCAATGCGACTAAGAGGAACAGCATGGCGAGCGAAGCGAGCCGTGCTGTGACCCCCCTCTTCCAGCAGGCGTGGAGCATTGCGGCGAGCGAAGCGAGCTGCAATGCGACTACGGGGAACAGCACGGCGAGCGAAGCGAGCCGTGCTGTGACCCCCCTCTTCCAGCAGGCGGGGAGCATTGCGGCGAGCGAAGCGAGCTGCAATGCGACTAAGGGGAACAGCATGGCGAGCGAAGCGAGCCGTGCTGTGATCCCCCTCTTCCAGCAGGCGTGGAGCATTGCGGCGAGCGAAGCGAGCTGCAATGCGACTACGGGGAACAGCATGGCGAGCGAAGCGAGCCGTGCTGTGACCTACCACGACCATCCTCTTCCAGCAGGCGGGGAGCATTGCGGCGAGCGAAGCGAGCTGCAATGCGACTACGGGGAACAGCACGGCGAGCGAAGCGAGCCATGCTTTGACCACCACCCTCTTCCAGCAGGCGGGGAGCATTGCACGGCGAGCGAAGCGAGCCGTGCTGTGACTCCCACTCTCTTTTAAGAGGTGGGTCGGATTGCGGTGAGCGAAGCGAACCGCAATTCGACAACTGTCACACTGCAAGGCGAGCGAAGCGAGCCTTGCTGTGTGACCAAACACCCCTACATATGGGTATCGTTTTCGACTAAATCAAACACGTAGATTACGAAAAAGATGTCCATTTTCAAATCCAAGATGGCTGACTGTTTACTATCGCAGATTTTACACATGGATATCGATTTCCATCAAATCAAAGACGTTTTAGGTTATGAAAAGTAGCAACTCCTACGACAATAAGGCCGCCTAAGGCGAAGCACAACCCCCGAGCTGCTTGCAGCTCGGGCACATATACCCTCTAGTATGTAGTATATGGCTAGATACCATCGACCTTCGAACAACATCGATTAGATAGATAGTATTTATTAATAAGAAGTAAATAAATAATGCCGGACAATGCACACATCATCCAGCCCCAAGCTAAGCAGAACTTGTGTTATGGGTACTAGATGACTGATATACATAATAAAATGTTATTACATAGATAGATATTTTTATTATACATAGAAAACGACCAGAACACCCTGAACAAATATCTTCAGATCGTACCAATATTTGTCGAATCGAACCCGCAACTACCTGCGTCGCAGGCGGACCATCGCCCACTGCGCCACAGAGGTCGTCAAGAGATGTTATTTTTTACTTAATTAGTTTATCTGTAGAGTACATTTTGTGGACTGACTACCGCAAAAAATAAAACTGTGTAGCGGAGCTAGAGCCTTCCTCCGCAAACAAATAATAAAATAATTTTTATGTTTTTGTTGCTTTCTTATGTTAATTTTAACCATTTTACGGGACCGAAGTCAAAAGCTAGCGGCCAACACCTAGTCTTTAAAAAACTTAAACTATAAAATGCTTATTTATAATGTAAAATTTCAACTCGATAAATATGAAAAGGCTTTGCATTCAAAATTAAAATCTCAGGTATCTTCAATCTACAAATTCTTACGCCAATATTAATATAATTATAATATAATTACAATATAATTCTAATGCCAAATACCTTCCACATACCTACCTACCTACTCATCTGATATTACCCGAAGAAATGTATTGGACTCATAAAAAGGGTCAAGGGAAAAAATGTACATTTTTACAGAAAACTACGATACCTTTCTTTGACGTTTGTCGGCGTAGACGGTTATATGTGGGTTCATTGTAAATATATATAATTCAGACATCGGTCCTATCTGAGGGTTTTTGTAGTAAATTAGAGATATTTAATGGAAATAATTAATATTATACGATGGATATTATGTCTTTCTTTTATATTACTCCTTGTCCATCCAAAGGTGGCCTGGAAGAGATCGGTCATAGCAATAAGGCCGCCCATTGTTACACGCTATTTGTATTTGTCGTTTCCTTTCCAGTTCTTCGTTTTATTTGCTTTGCAATAAAGAATTTTTGTATTGTATGTATTATATTGCCTTCCGTAATCTCAATGATTTTTATAGCTGCTACTCCACGCTGGACCACGCAACCGGATGATTTACTCGTAATTAAACAACATACTAAGGCCTCATCGCTAGGCAGTGCTAGCATCCCATGCTTAATATATATATCTACATACATATTATAACTCCACAAGGTAGAATTTGCCTGGCAACATCCTGGTATCGGTTGTGATATTTAATTTTACCTGTAGAATTTTTTTGTAATTTTTTTATAATCCACATTGTATGAACAGTAATAGCTGTACACACATATATTTATAGTGCAATGTAGATTATAACCATTCTTTTATTTGATTTATTTAAGATTTCACTGTAATGTAACTTTTTAAAGTTTCACGTTTTTTTTATTACGTTTATAATAGTTTGTTTTTGTATAGTTTACACAGAGATAAATAAATAAATATGTATGAAATTGCCGTTGGTATCCACCAAACTTTATTCATACATCTCTGCCTAAACCATACAAAATATGCATTAAAAAGAAGCATAACGAACTGCCCAGTGATATTTTCGAAATTTCCTTTGTTCAACGTAATAAAAAGCTCAAATTGATGGATGCACTAGTTTAGGTCGGGATAGCGCCTTAAGGCGCATACAGTAGCTGATTGCTCCTCTTTGGAGGCTTTCTCCTCCTAGAGTAGTCAATTTTATGGGCTGAAAAAAATATAAGTTATACATTGACCTTTTATCTGTAAAGTGAACGTACAAAAATGTTCTACGTGCTCGTTTACCTGGTGAAAAAAAATCACAAAGTGGAGCTGTTTCTGACTGAAAAAGTGTATCTACTTCTAAACTACTTAGAATTTTATACTTCTTTTTTCACCATCATGTCGGCAAAGACTTTATCTTCAAACTGAACGTATGATTTTGTGATACGACGGTTTTTCACATAGAAAATCATTATTTTAAATTTTTGCGTATGATTAGTGGGCGGTAACCTTTGAAGGTAGTCTGCGCGGGCGACGGGCGGCAGTGAAACCCTGACTGTCGTACGGGGAGGTTGTGTTCGTCTGCCTCGCGCTCTAGGTGAGCGCGAGGCGTACTTTTGCTTTTTTACTATAATGCTATATTGATGCACATAGACGCTTTATTTATTATTCAAAGTTATCCGCGCATGGACGCTTTATTTGGTGTAAGACAGTTTGTAAAATAATGAAAATTCCGAAGATCAGTAAGCTGAAGAAAGCCAGAGCTCTGAAAGCTCGTTATTTTAGAAAATTTATGCTATTGTAACTACCTATTAGCAATCTTATGTAGATTTTACATATTTGTATATTTATTTTAGGAGATCGGGTAGGTACTAAACTAGGTAGGAACAAATGAACGACAATGTAAGTAAATACTCCTTAGACCTACCCATTTATTTGTTTTATTACTAATCTTACATTATTATTTATTTATAGATTTACAGTGACCGGACAAGTTGAAACTGGAGTGAAAATGTTTTGCTACAGGTAAAACATCCATTACGCTTAGGTAGGTAGCTAATATTAGGTAGGTAGCTATGATGTATTATGCGACGAAATAAAATATGTACGTACGTATGGCGTTCTTCCTAACGCGGTTCATGATCGTCTTCAGAATTCTAGTATAGCTGCAACAGTTCTATGACTCTCCGAAGTGAAGCACTAGGTAGGTACATCCCCACCTTACTTACTGTTATGAAATGGGAATGGGATTCAAAATGTAAAGGAGACTGGGTAAAAATGGTACATAGCCTTTTTTCATCTCCTAGAGCTCGGATATTTTTAAACTTACGCGATCTGAACTCATAATTATTATTACTATTTTAACGGGTAGGTATTTTATCGTGTTTTTACGGGTATTTTTTATTTACGAGTATTTTTTACGGGTTTTCTTCGCGACGGCCACCCTTTGTACTTGTACATAATTATCTAGAATTCTAGATAAAGTACGACAATTGCGAGTGTAACTCGCGCGCCGAGGGTTTTGAACTTTTGTCGTTTAGGTTGTTACGTTTATTGACGACCTCTTGGCGCGGTGGGCTTACAACGCAGGAGGTTGCGGTTACTACAGAGATTAGTGGGTAGGTAAGTGCGTTGGTACCAACGCACTTATTACCTTTTTTTTATGTTTTTCCTGTAAAATATAGATTTACAATGTGTCTGGTCACCGGTGTCGGAGACTTTGGGGGGGGGGGGGGGTGAAATACGGTAAATTTTATCGACAAATCACTATTCCTATTTTTTTTCTACATCCATGACAAAATGGCAGCCATTTTGTTTTCTTTTGCCTCGAAGCACGGATACTGATTTAGCTATAGCAACCCATGTAGAGGTCCTAGGAAGACGATAGAGGCTTATTTGATAGACAATAATGTGGACAGTAAAGCAACGATAACATTGTTTCTTCTACTATAAAATGGAAATGGAAATAATGTTATCATTGCTTTATTGTCCACATTATTGGCTATTAAATGAGCCCTCTATCGTCTTCCTAGGACCTCTACATGGGTAGCTATAGCTAAATCAGTACAAACACCTTGCTTCGAGGCAAAAGAAAACAAAATGACTGCCATTTTGCAATGGAGGTAGAAAAAAGATAGGAATAGTGATTTTTCGATAAAATTTACCGTATTTCACCCCCCCACCCCCAAAGTCTCCGACACCGGTGACCAGACACATTGTATATTTATCTACAAACGCTTTGTACATTTTATATCGATCACTCTGCAATCTTCGGAGATAGGGGGGGGGGATGGCCAATTTTTCGACCTTTATCAAAATATTTCGAAAAGTACAAAATTGATACCCCACCCCACTCGACGGCGACGGGGGTAGTCTCCCCTTTAGAAATCCCCCCCCCCCTTTTTGACCATAATTTTTAAAAGTAATTATGTTAACAGACTTCTCTGGTAGTCACCCCTTTAGAAATTTTTCCCGCCCTTTTTTGACCATATTTCAAAAAGTATTATTTTTACAGACTTCTTTATATTTTTCCTGTAAAATATAGATCCATATCTTCAAATACTTGGTTACATTTTACATCGATCGCTCTGCAATCTTCGGAGATAGGGTGGGAGGGGGAGGGGGAATGGTAATTTTTTCGACTTTTTTCTCAAAAAGTATAAAATTTATCAAAATTTCCAAAACGAAATGTACAAATCAGTACCTTTCATTTCACACCACCTTAATTTCTGTAGGGCCCATTTAAAATTTCGATTTCAAAATTTGTACTGAAAATCTTCATTTTAATTTTTTATTTATTTTTCTATAAATCTGTGCGGGCGCACTAAATGTATTATTATTTCAAATTTCAAGTCAATAGCTGCAGTAGTTTCTGAAATATTATGGATTCAAAACACAAAACAGAATCAAAGTCATAAGGATCCCTGGCTGTACCAAGGGACAAAATTTATATATCGTAGATTTTTTTCTTTTGTTTTCTTTCTGCTGGTTTTTAGGGTTTTGACCTCGGTTTCAAACCCCTAAAAAACAGCAGAAAGAAAATAAAAGAAAAAGAATCTACTATATAAAAGTAAATTTGTCTCTTGGTCCAGGATGCCCTTTCTCCTCTTGCTTAGAAATTTACTGTTTACATCCGATTTCTGGCATCATTTCTTTGAATAGGTGTAAAAACCTATATGTAAATACCATGTAATGGTAATTTTTTCTCTTTGTCCATTATGACCTTTTTCCTTTAGCTCAGAGATTTATTGTTTCAAATTATTCCACCCGTATAACCTACCTATCATTGATATCCTACAAACATTGAAAATTAGAGAAGCTTGTATGAATGTTTGTTACCATGTACCTAACTACTAAACTGATTTGCATAAAACTTTCGAATGATTGGAATATAGGCTAGTTTAGAAGGAAATTACCTACAACGCGAACGCCCCGCGCCGCGCGGGTAGTAACAAGAGGCGGTAAGGCGGTAACATACATACTTATTACTTACCTAAAGTACCGAGTTCTGTTCTCAGACCAAGAACAAATACTTGCAGAATTTTAAAGACAAAGATACATTTATTTAGCTTCACAAGAACAGCACAGACATAAATAAAGATAGACAATTTGTAAAAAAATATCCCGCAGTGGGAATTGAACCCGCAATTATCGCGTGTCAGCCGGCTTGGTTTACCACGCCGCGCCGCGCGGCCATGAAGGATTTCTACTTATCTTTTGCGGCTTACGCGCGAAATCTATTTCATTTTCTTGGCTATGCAGCGGCGCGGCGGGGGGCGCGCGGAAGGGTGCGGGGCCGAAACCATAACCCCGCCCAAATTGCTCAAGGTCATTCGCTCCTGTATGCGCCTTAAGTAAACTACATAACGAGCCTGTAGACACACCCTCCCCACTCACAGGAAGTTTATGACTGTCCTTCTATCACTTGTAATGCTTTGCATTATTCACTCTAGGATGAAAGGCCCAAGTGGGATGAACGTGGTTCCTCATAAAAGAACGAGCACATGTACATTTTTATTAATATGTTGGTATTTTCTTATTAAGGCATACATAGGTACGTCGCTTTCTATCGTTTTACCGTTTTTATCAATTTACGAATCTAAGATGATTTAGAGAAATTAAACAGGATCTTATATTCTAATGCAAGCCAGAATTTTAGGGCTAGATGATGATGTCTGAATTGTTTAGATTATTTATGTTTATCTGAAATCTTTGAAGCCAAATCCTGTATTTTCAGAATTATAATATCAATTATTTGACCACATTTGGCTACTTATTATTGTAAATTGAAAATTCATCTGTTACCAATGAAAATTCAAATATGTTACAGCATAAAACATTTAGAACAACACAACTAGAATTTATTTAAAAATCTAATCCGTCAGAAGGCAGATCGCCCAGAATGCTGGCTGCATTGGTACCTTAGATGGCTATGCTAATACGTTCACCGAAATATACGCCAGCCTTCTGAAATTTAGTTATAGTATTATATACTTATTATGTATGTGCTTTGTACTGTCTTATCCACTTTAATGTTCTTGGGTACCAAAAAAAAATTTCGACTACGTACGTCCTGGGTACTATAGTACCTACTGGCTCGCCATAGAGAAATAATGATTATGTGTGTTATACTAAATTATTTTTTAACATGATCATCTGCGTCTTTTCTAATATTTATTTTTTAATTATATAACTAGTATATCTAAGGAGATACCTACTCTAAGTATCTCCTTAGATAGAATATAAATTCCACATTCAGGCACTTGTCGAAAGCCTATCTCAGAGACAAAGCGACCCAGCTCAAAAGCGACGTGAGCCTTATTGTGTTGACACGTTACGATGCATTATTCAATCGGCCACACGATAGAATGCTACGTACGAGTAGGTTGTCGTAAAACATTTGTGGCGAGCTGTTAGATCTTCAAATACGGTTTCTACGGATCTCGTTGTTGGGCTTATCCATACGGTATTTAGCTTAGCTTAGCTTATAGCGTTTAGGCCCAAGTTAAACAGAGCTTGTGTACTAGATGACTGATATATTTTATACTAGCAGTCCGCCCCGGCTTCGCAAGCGTATTTAATAAAACTTGAATTTTTCATGCGTACCCTAATTTTTCTTTATTCTATAGCCTATGTCCATCACAGAAAATTTTGGACTCTAATGGTGTCCGAAACTTCTGGACCGATTTTTCAAATCGGTCTAGAAGTTACGGAGCCTATTCAATTTAAACTAACAATCAAATCTTTCCTCTTTATAAGGTCTTTTTGCGACGCAGGTGGTTCCGGGTTCAATTCCCGCCTCGGGACAAATATTTGTACGTTCTGCAAATCTTTGTTCAGGG
The DNA here is from genome assembly GCA_963931895.1 of Eupithecia pulchellata. Classification (NCBI taxonomy): domain Eukaryota; kingdom Metazoa; phylum Arthropoda; class Insecta; order Lepidoptera; family Geometridae; genus Eupithecia; species Eupithecia pulchellata. Next base: position 5,664,529 of record OZ007537.1, read on the forward strand.
TGTTCTCGTAGTTTTCTGTGTATGGTGAAAAATATCTATCTATGTAGTTGAATACTATTATGTATATCAGTTATCTAGTAACCATAACACAAGCTCTGCTTAGCTTGGGGCTAGATAATGGTGTGTGAATTGTCCAGCATATTTTTTTTTATTTATTTCATTGATTTTAGTTTGAAAACGAAAGTTTTTAATCAGTGCGTCCTACCAGCTATGACCTACGGAGCCGAGACGTGGACACTCACGATAGGGTTGGTCCACCAGTTCAAAGTCGCTCAGCGAGCTATGGAAAGAGCTATGCTCGGAGTTTCTCTGAAGGATAGAATTCGTAACGAATACATCCGACAGAGAACCAAAGTCATCGACATAGCTCAGAGAATTAGCAAACTGAAGTGGCAGTGGGCCGGCCATATATCGCGAAGAACCGATAACCGCTGGGTTAAACGTGTTCTTGAGTGGAGACCGCGACTCGGTAAACGTAGTGTAGGACGCCCTCCGGCCAGGTGGGATGACGATCTGCGAAATACTGCTGGCAGATGCTGGATGCGACAAGCCGAAGACAGGGCGCTATGGCGCTCATTAGGGGAGGCCTATGTCCAACAGTGGACTAACATAGGCTGATGATGATGATTTCATTGATAGATTTATTATAGTAATAACGATGGAAAACGACCAGAACAACCAGAACAAATATCCTTATAAGCTCATGGGAATACTGTAGTACGACCAAGAGAAGTAAATTATCTTAGACCAGGATAGCTGGTTGAGAACTTGGTTACTTCTACTGTTATATAATTCCTTGTTAAGGAACAAAGTTGAGTAAGATCTCAGAATTTGGTTTGTACCTCAGGTTAACCTAGAAAGGTTCAAACTTTTGTTATTTTATCGGTTCCTTATTCGTGGATTTAAAGTTTGAAGAGAAACAGAAATAAAACACGTTTCAAAAAGCTCTAAAATACAAAGTTTTGGTCTAAGCGGGCAAATCCGACATTTAAAAACTTGGGCATCTAATTAATAGTTTTAATTTAGATATCGCCGCGTACGTCTTTGATTTAATAAGTAATACCGATCGTAAGTACAGAAATACCGACTATGTATGTACTGAAACGTTTTGTTGCTAGGCCCGTTACTCTACCCTAATTATAATTCCACAATAAACAGCCAAACCCTTCGATACATGAACAACGTTTCAACAAATTGTTGTTTTAGCTGTATGGGACCCACAAACCAATTTACGATCCCTCAATATTGGCGTATATTGGTAACAAAGGTACCCCTACGCTTGGCATAGTTCAAAGCGTATGCCACTTTCATCAAAGTTGTTCATCAATAATATCCAATTAATTTTAGGACATCTGTAAACCAGTCATCATCATCATCATCAGTTAGGGCATATGCGTCCCCTCGCGAGCAATATAGTGACGATCTATGTATTTTCGGCCAGCAGTCTTTTGCACTTACACTACGATTGCCGAGTCGTGATCTCCTCTCAAGAGCATAACTGTCCATCTAGCTGGTCTCTATATATATTTATTTTGTGTTCTTATGTTATATCTAAGTAACGAGTTTCTATTAATAAATTTAATTTATTTATTTATTATTTATGACAACAGTATACATATAGAGGCCCTTTATGATATTTTATCTAAAGAGGGCATACAGCGAGTATAATCTTCAGTCTCAAAATAATATATACCGGTAGATGATATCTGCCAGGTGTAGAGACTATTGCAAAGGAAAATGAAAAGAATTAAAATCTATTATTATTGTTCTTCCGGTCAACATCCCACGCTAAGTGGAGTCGGCACAACGTATACTATTTCTCTTCCACTAGTTATTTTATGTCGAACGATATAAATTGTATTTGATCGAGACGTTCGTTTAGTTATGTTGGTATCTGTAAATATCGTCAGAGACGAGAGAGAGGTGCGTTCACGTTTCGTTGTTCGTAACTTCAAACCAATTTGAGCTGTATTTGTTGGTGTGGTTAAGTAATGAATGTCGACGACCTCTGTGGCGCGGTGGGCGAAGGTCCGCCTGCGACGTAGGAGGTTGCGGGTTCGATTCCCGCCTCGGGACAAATATTTTTACGATCTGCAGATATTTGTTCAGGGAGTTCTAGTCGTTTTCTATGTATCATAAAATTATCTAATATGTAATAATATTGTATTATGTATATCAGTTATCTAGTACCCATTACACAAGCTCTGCTTACCTTGGGGCTAGATTATGCTGTGTGAATTGTTCGGCATTATTTAATGTGTTTTGTTTAAATTTTAATATTTTGTTACGGTTGCGGCTGATGTAGGTATTTTATAAAAAAAAGTTTTATAAATAAAATTACCAATAAATCCAAATTATAAATAGGAAATACTGTTTACCTGTAGATTGTTGCTAACAATCTACAGGGAGCTCAACTGATTCATATCAATTCCAGTCCCAAGAGGCTGGCTGCAATGCCTTGCTGTATAGCAACACAGCGAAGCGAGTTGAAACATAACACAAGCTCTGCTTCCCTTGGGTCTAGATAATTGCCGATTAGCCGTGATTAGCCACGATTGACCTGAATTTTCATATATTTTATGGACTAAGACTACGAGTTAGATGAAATGACGACACCCAAATCAATCCAAAAAAATATACATATATATACATATATGTAGTTGGATATCTACCTACGCTAGCATGGGTAGCATGCATCGATGGCACATCATAACAAACCCATAAATATATCTATTCTCTATACACATACCTAATACGATTCGCACAACCCTTTATTCCCCAGCTTATCATATAAATTCCATATTATAATATATCCGACAATACGCCCGTAACGATCTATTCGTACTAACGCTTGATGTGACGATAAATCTCGAGCTGAGACTACACTTGGAATTATTGCTTCTGAATAATGCATTAACTGGGACATGGTTAGGGCTGTAAAACTGCGTCTAGTCGTAGATAGGTTGCTTGTAAGTTTCGTCATTATTTCCTCCTTTTGGTTCCTACACGTGCGGAAATTATTTAAAACGGTTAGGAAAGTTTGACGTGGTAGTCGAGTAAGAATCGACCGTCCTACTTAGCTCGTGGTAGCTCTTAGAGCCACTGTGGTAACCTAAGGAGTGTAGCTGATCTCCAATCAATATGCAAAGCGTAATGATTCCGTTTGAGTAAGCGTGTTCAACAGTGGAAGTATGCTGATTTAGAATAGTATTATAACATTTAAGCAGACCTAACGCCTAGCCTATGTTAGGCTAGGCGTTCTATAGCGCCTTAGTTTTCCCGTGTACGTAGGTATGTGAGAGAAAGTGATTATTACTAGCGCAAGCTGATTCGGCGGTTTCACTCACACCACTTCCTGCCTCTATTTCGCGAATATTGTACGCTTTTCATTGATGTATCTCGTTGCGACTGTACCTACAAATGTGCGCTGGTTTATTGCAACTCCAAGTTATGAGAACACTATAGATTTTACGAGTCTTCCACACATCCTAATATGACTTGAGAATTTGTACATATTGCATGGGCTATAACTTAAAACTGAGTTACGTTTTACGACGTCCGATTTTCTTGAAGAATCTCGTTCGGATAGTCTATCGGTTTCCGTTTCTAAGCCGTCATAAAATAAAGACGCCTTTCATATTGCTGGGAAACTACGATGAGGTTTAAATTCTTTGAGTATGCAGATATAGACGCTTTTTATGCTGGATCGTTTGGCTTGTTGTTTTTATATAGGTATTTACTTAAGTGCAGGAAACCTAACGCTTGCGACGATTGTTATCACCACAACATGAACTTACGACAATAGGACAAAGTTAACCGAAACCTTAACTCAACAGTTGTCGAAAATGTGGTATTATGTTTATGTTTATATAATTATCGTGAAATCTAAGAACGTTATAACGGAAAATATATGTTAAGGAAGAACGTTACCTCCTAATCCAAGTATTCATATACGAGGAGGTTACGAACACTGAGCAATGTATAATGACCATAAGAGAACCTACTATAAATAAATATTTTGTATTTTTTTGTACTTGTATGTTGTGTAGTATTCATAAAAACTTCCAGATATCATATAACTATCATACTAGCTTTGTATCACCTAGATTTAGGCCTGTTTTTGCTTTTGGTAGCCTCATCTCTTCTTTTAATGCTAAACAACAACAAGGTAATGTTTTCTAAGAACCTTTCTTGCAATAATCATTATTGTGCGTTTCTTTGCGAACGTTTAATATAGCAACAGAAATTCCTTTAAATCAAAATGTGTGTTTTCCCCTTTCTTCAGCTCCAAACATTTATGAGCAGTATTCCAAATCCATGGTAGATAATTTATATTGAGAGACTCAGCGACGCGTTAGCACTTAGCAAGCCGACGAGGCGCGACGTACTTTGCCGGAATCGTTTCATTTCTTATTATGAACTGGATCGATACACGCTCAGCTGCTCGCAGCCAACTTGTTTCATTAAATTCAAATTCCGTGTTGTACTTATTAATTCAGGCGAACGTTTCGCGCTAGACGCCTCTTTTTAGGGGTTCTTGTGAAAAGTGCTAATGAAACGATATTGATGTGGCAACGCCGCCGAGTTGGGCTTTTAAGAAAGTGTACCGTCACGTAGTCAGACGAATTCTTTTAAAATATATTATGATGGTTCTATTCTTTATTGCAAGGGTGTATGAGGCGCTTATAAACAAGTTATTGAAACTATTTCTAACGTGATATTTGTTTAGATTTCTGTGTTTCTCTATTTAATATTTCGGTACACTTTCATGCGGCGGCGATTTCTGCCACTATCAACTAAATGTCAAAGACTCATCTTGCCAAAGTAATAATTTGAATGAGCGCGCATTACCTGAATAATAACTTCAAATTTACCGAATTTTTTTAAAACTCAAAGTACTTTACTATAAAAACTATCGTTGTTTGATAAAATTATCGTACCTCGTTAAGAGATGAAACGTTGGTGTTTTTTCAAAAGAAAAAAGGATCGTAGTGAACCCATTCACATTGCTATTGAACAAATTATGGTTAATATCCCATTTTAAATGACTTCATTGTCAATACCCATGATAATTTCAAAAGATTTAACTAGTGTCCACGTACTGTAAAAATGGACCTTACTGATGTATTCAATAGATAAATAACGTAGAGACACTATGAAGGAACTCGCAACATTTTTTTAACTCCTTTGTCCCATATTAAATAATCAGTAAATTGGCGATAAAATGTAATTCTCCCAATGTTTCAATATCCGATTGAGCCAAATTTTTAGCCAAACTTTTTATATTCTCGTTTCTTAATGAAGCAATAGCTCTGCTGAATTCGGAAGCTTTCAGACCCTTCCGAAAGGGTTTTACTGAGCGGATTCAGATAATTGGCAAGTTTGTATTGTTGGGATTTAATTATTGTATTTAAACAGTTGCTAACAATGTCTAATGTTTGATTGGAATCTAGAAACAGTGGGTTAGGCACGGCGATTGTTGTCGAAGTTAGAATAGAGATGAAATTACGCCACATGCGTGGTAGATAGGAAGTTAATGGACATTATATTTATGTGACCAACCTATCGTGATGTTGCATGCTGTTAAGTTGCTTGTGTTTATTGTTACTTAATTTACAAAATAAATGATTTTTTTTATCATCAATAATTTATGCAATGTATGACGTGATATATTTTATTAAATTTTTGTCTATTGTACCATAGACAACAATCAATGTTTTTCTATCTATTTATTTTGCAAGATGTGTTGAAATTGGTTTGCTAATCCGTACTGTACCGTTGCCATAGTCGGACAAAGAAAGGAACTAAACAAATATCAGCTTTGCCGTACAGCGAGGTAACGCAGCCAGCGTCTTGGGGAGGCTTTCGACTTGTGGATATGGATCAGTTGACCTGTAGATTGTTTGCAACAGTCTACAGTGTTCTTAATTATTTCAATTTTAAATACTACTCCTTATTTTGTTCTTTAATTGATTGTATTTTTTTATACAAAGGTTTGACCACTTTCTCTCTCTTTCACCCACTATATTGGTGACATCCCAATTGGTGGGGTCTATTTGTCAGTTTTCATTATTGACTACCCCCACTTTGCTCTATCTTCGATGTCGTCTTAATAAAGGTTTAATAATAATAACTAGAAACTTTATAGATTTTCTTAAATAAAAGGATTGAAATAACAAAGCCGTTTATATTAATTTGAACAATTAAGTTTCACAAGTTCATGTTGAGCAATTCACTTAAAGTTTGCTACATAATCACATTTCTCGGAGTTGAAACTTCGGCTTGTTTCTACAGGGCGCTTACAAACTCACGAAATATGAACGCGACATCGCCTGATTTTGAGATGAAAGCTGGTTTGCAGCGCCTGTTACCTCTGTTAATTTTTACAATATTTTTTAAACTTATAGCTATGATTTTAATATAAGGTCTTTGCTTAAAGATGGCTTAAAGTAACATGCAAGACATGTTCGTGTTTTTTTTTTAATATATGCAATGCAAACAACAAGTTTCCACACATATAAAAAAACTGAGGTAAAAGTCCGTAGACGGCAATATAAGAAAATACACACGTTAAAATAATAAAAAAAATAAATAATGCCGGACAATCCACACAGCATCATCTAGCCCCAAGCTAAGCAGAGCTTGTGTTATGGGTACTAGACATAATACAATAATATTACATATAGATATTTCTTATTATACATAGAAAACGGCCAGAACACTCAACCAGAACAAATATCTGCAGATCGTACAAATATTTGTTCCGAGGCGGGAGTCGGAACCGCAACCTCCAGCGTCGCTTTTTACTTGACCCGTCGAACTCGTAAGAGTTAATTCTGGGAACTTAACAGGCAGCAGCTTCCTTCTGTGGATATTGAACACCTGCTTAGATATTGACATAATCAGTTGGGAAAGAATGCGTGCTGAGGTTCCGGCGTTCATAGTGAAATGAAAAGCTATTGTAGTAGTGAGCATCCAGTTTTATCCAGTTTTAACTGGGATCAAACAAAGGCCAAAACGTCTTCCTTTTTCAAACCTGAGCTGCTAGAGCCTCAACTCTATTTCCTAAGAAGCTAAGATCGAGCCCTAAGGATAAGATTCGGTGGTAGAAAGAATGTTCTTTTTATGCTTCTTATTGAGCTAGTGTCGCGTTTTGATGATGTTAGTGTAGAGCTTTCATGCAGTATTTTGATTGTTTTGAAACTAAAAACTGACTTCGAATCTATTAATTTTACAATGTTTTTAAAATGACATACAACACGATTCAAATAGCAAAATCGGTACCTATCTAATATCGCAAATATCGACGAATAAACATAAAAAAAATACATACAGCCGAACAATGAAACTCCTTTATTTTCGAAGTCGTTTACACATAGATTTTTAAACAGCTTTCAACTTAGTAGGTTCATATTACACGGCACAGGGTAATCCAGACAGAATCATCTGACCCCACGCTAGCAGAGCTTGTTGACTGATATACTCAATAAAACATATTCCATAGATACATTATGTATTTGTTATTATACATAGAACACCAATATAACAACCGGAATAAATTTCTACAGATCTTCCAAATATGTTGTCTCAAGACAGGAATCGAAACCGCAACCTCCTGCGTAGCAGGCGGACCTTCGCCCACAGCGCCACAGAGAAAATGTGCATGTTCTAAACTTTGCACCGTTTCTAATGGACTAAATCTTTGGTAAATACCGTTAACGTGAAGTCTCATTAAATTATCTATCTATCTATCATTAACATGTCAACGGGGATCAAGGGTTTTATTGCCTTTTTATGGACTTGGCTGCAATTAGCGCGGTTTTTCTGTAAATACCTTTATGGAATGCATTTATAAATTCGCCTGCGGCGCAAGCGCTTTTTTGTGTAGGTCTAAAACTACATCTATGCGAAATTTCAGCCCAATTTGTTCCTACGTTTTGATTTAAACTGGTAAGAATCATCCAAACATCTAAGCATCCCGATATCTAAACATCTAAACATATCATGATAAATGCGTAAGTTTGGGTGTTATTAGTGTGATGGGTGAAATTCACACGGAAAATAATGGATAGGTCCAAGTTCCAAAAACTAGGACTTTGTGACAGATAATAGAAAACAAGCCGTTATTTTTCAATGGTTTTTGTAATTTGAAACTTGCTTTGGCTTTCGTTCTTTAGCCACTTCCTTAACCTAGCCTAGTAAGGAAAGGCGGTAGTAAAGTGAAAAAATAAGTACAAGAGCTATAGCTTTGCGGTACGTTCTTTGCAATACAGCCAAGAACGTAGCGTAAAGCGATGACTTACGGTAACAACACAGCCAGCGGCCCCACTTAACCGTTATGTATCGCCTCACTTAACTCAAAACCCAGTCTTGGAAAGAATTAGTGGAAGTAGAACCGCAGGAAATAGGGCACAACCCTTTTCAGTGTCTAGGAACTGTGTATTTATCTGTGGTATTATTGAAGGTAAATATATATATCTGGTTAGAAAGAGGGCTGTGTAGAGAGTGAGTAAATTATAATAAGTTCGACTAATCGTATAGTGCCTACACCTCATCTATACCTGCATGATATAATTTTGGAGAAACTTAAATATACATTATTTCCGTTACCAAATTTTCAACATACGTAATTTTGTGAAAATATAGTTTTTGTTAAAATTATACTCGCACAATAAAATATTAAAATTAAGAAACTGATTTTCTATTTATGAATCCGTCCGTAACGTGTTATAAATTATACTGCGTCCCTAGAAAATAGAAAGAAAGAGGAGAGAGAGAAGCGTCTTTCCTAACTCTATTTCTGCCCTCTTACTTAGTATAATTTATAACAAATCTACGGTTTTCACATATAATACGAAAATAAAATAAACATAACACAGAAACATTAAAAAGCGTAGGTTCCCACTTAGTCAAAATGAAGCAGCATGTTAATAACGAATAGATGTTTTAACTACAAATAAAATACTGAACAACACCAGACGAGATCAGAATGAACATTGAACATACCGTTCTGCGGTCGCCTCATAATTATTTCAATCGGACAGAATTTAATTGCTTTATTCCACGTTATTAAAATGATAACGATTAGTGGTTAACAATATTGTGCTGACTTGACGTTATGTTACGTGAAATTATTGATAGACGGTCAAAACATTGATGAACAATGTAAACGTTCAAAAACTCATAGACACCGTAAAGGTTCACTTATGACATGTATGACGACGGACGCTTTTACCCTTTTTCAGCATTTTTGATATACAAGGTACGTCAAAAGTGCTGAACAGGTAAAAAACAAACATGGAAGTACCTTATACGTTGTACCTTTAATTTGTATAATTTCTAGAGACTAAAGCTAACTAGCCTATAAAAATCTAATTCCCCTAAAAGTAACTTGATTACTATCTATAAAATTCTGCATTTGAGAATAAATAATAAACAAATAGTGCTGCGCATTTCACGCCGCATTATCTAGCCAAGTCAGCAGTGCTTGTTTTATGCTTAGGTATATACAGGCGCTTTAGGGTAGAATTTTATAATACCACCTAAAGGGTACCTACTCTTTATACGAGCTAAAATCGTTGCAATAGAAGTACAGGCTGTAATTTTTACAGATGTCGATTCAAGTCGCAAGTCGCAAGAGACTATTCGGAAATCTATGAATGCTGATTATTTCTTTTCAGAATTAAATAAATACTTTCTTTGGGTATTTTTTTTTTCGGTATTAATAGAACCCTACCTTACTTTATACTAGATAACCGATATATTAAACGTGCACGCTTCAAAAATCTGTGTGAAAGGGACTTTAACACATACAGTCTGAACTGCTGTTTTAAAGTGGAGCTCGTTTACAATTTAAAATTCGCGATAAACATATGTAGATAAGCAAGGCATAATAAATTCTCGGGAAGGCTATGCACCGGTGCTAGCCGGGTGCTAATAAAAATCACTTTGCGAGTCCGTTCTGTTTCGTATTGTATTTAAACTAACGTTAAAAAACAATTGCGATCGCTCTTAGCATTCCTTTGTTTTTGTTGCTGATAGATATATAATTTTAGTATCCAATAAATGATATGATATAAGTGTCGTACTTATTTTTCTGAATGGGTATTCAGGGATGTATCCCCGAATGTAACAGAGAATTGACGTCTGTGTATGTAGTGTTGTGTAGGTGGGTATTGTTTTCTTGGTAGGATATCTAAGTCCATCAGTCATCTTGTGACTAAGACAGATGCATCGCGAGGAAAACATTAGAAATATGTGTGAATAAAAAGGAACTTAAGTTTGTGGAAACAGTCATGATGATGCAATAAACATCCGGAGAGCGTTTACTAAGACCATATTTTATTGACGAACTCTGTGGCACGGTGGGCGTAGGTCCGCGACGCAGGTGGTGGCGTGTTCGATTCCCGCCTCGGGACAAATATTTCAATCTGCAGATATTTGTTCAAGGAGTTCTGGTCGTTTTCTATATATAATAAAAATATCTTTAATGTTATAGTATGTATATCATACACATCATCAATACAAGCTCTGCTTAGCTTGGGGCTAAATAATGCTGTGGATTGTCCGGCATTATTTATTTATTTAAATAACGCTCAAAAATCATATCAACAAACACAACACAACGTATTCGGTGATCCTATTCCCGTGATCGATATAATCCTCGGAGGTATCCAATGAAATATAGGCAAATTAGGGAACAACAAACGTGTTTTCGGTCGTGCACATAAATAACTGTAAATTGCCGGGTACGTTTACGACGTAGCGGCGCGGGGAGCGGCACTCGACGTGATATCACAGTACATTATTATAATAACACCACTCGCGTCTTCTTTGACGGGGCAGGAGTAGTGTGTAACCTCTCATTTTCCTTACCGAAATTCAAAGGAGGTCTAACAAAGCTTTGTTTTGCATCGCTCTCTCAGTAGAAGCCGCTGAAAGGCTGGCTTTTAGATAAGGTTCTCTTATAAATTTCAGCATAGAGCAGACATTTTGCCCGGAAGTTTTTCACTGTGGGAATGCGAGCATCTGCCACGATTCCCATTCTAGTTTCGGGGGTCGACGTTTTGTGGCAGCGTTATTTGCGAAAACCGTTTCACTCGTTATGGGGCCAATTATATTTTGAGTGTGCGGAATTGAAAATGTAAATATTTGCCTCCATTTAGCTTCTGCAAAACTTTAAGTGCTTTATAACGCAATGAAGCTGCAGTGCCTGTTATAAAACTACGTTTTGGAAATTGAATTAGGCTAGTTTCAAACACGTAGGTACAATTACACATTTTAAAATGATTTGTTATTTTAATTTGAGAGGCGTGTTTTAATGGAAATAAAGTACCGAAAATTTGTTGATTGTATCGCAGAGTGAAAACGGCGGGTCAAAAGATAAATTATAAAGCCGGGATCGCTGAATTTATCATTCTAAAACTTCCGTAAAGTAAAGTATCAAGTCCACCAAACAATTATTATTAGCTACCCGATAAGTTGTAATCCAACACACTATAGAAACTTAAACACGTATCTAGAAACAGATTACGAGATAAATATTTTTAACTAAATACTTCAATAAATACACGAATACTAATAATAAATGATAATTACGAAATTTAAAGCCTACTCACCAATAACAGAGAGTCGAATTTGAAAATTCCGCGTCGGCGAGTTCTTGAAGTCGACTCTACACCGATACACGCCTTCATCATCCAACTGGACGGTGTTGAGCGTGAGGGAAGCTGGTCTGGTGATCGTCATGAAGTCAGCACGAGGCCCGAAGACATTCGGGTCCGACCACTGCAAGGCTTTGTTAAAGGATCGCCCGCGAACGTCAAAGCTGGAACAAAATTACCCTGTGAAGCTTGCAACTCAATTGGGATATCTCGCCCACAAAAATATCGGCAGGCAGTCGAGTTTTATTTGACCATCACACTAATATTATTGATGCAAAGGAATCGGATGGATCTTTGATTAAATTTAGGTTTAAACCTGGAATAACACAGTAGGCTACTTTTTATCCCATAAATAAAATTTCCTAATAAAACTCGAAAGCTTTCCATAAAACTATAATTCTTTGTTACTGGGAATCATCATCATCATCACCAGTCTATAATAGTCCACTGCTGGACATAGGCCTCCCCTTATGAGCGCCATAGATGGCATTATCATTTGGGGGTTATTGCCCATAATCCCCACGCTGAGCATGCGGGTTGGGGATCGCAGTTCGGTGGAGTTGTTCTGCAGAGGGCACTGCTGCCCGCCCTCCGGTGTGTCTCCCTTAGTCGCCTCTTACGACACCCACGGGAAGAGTTGGGGTGGTGAAATTCTATGCCGGCACCACACGGCCTTACGTTACTGGGAATAATATAATACAAACCCTTTTTATTTCGAAAGCAATGCGTGTGAAGCCTTGCGCTACCTAGCCGTAAATACTTAAAATTTTAAAATTAAAACGATCTTAATAAAATTTATATAACTCATTCATTTCGTACCAATCAGTCCTTCAGTCATCCGTGACCATGGCAGCGCGTATAAAAATGGTAAATAAACGCCAGATATATATGTGAACAGTTAAATTAAATATTATTATATTCATTATATAAACGATTATTAAAACGAATACGTTGGAAGTTAAATTTATACCACCGGGGCCGTCACTATATCCCAATCTAAGTGATAATACATTTATACACAAACACAAAGAAAGACAAAGAAAAAACATAGTAAGTGAAAACTAAAGTAGAACAAAACGTTGTCTGCTACAATGTTATTGTTCCATTTTTTATTTTTTTGTTAATATTGATAAGTTTATACTTTCCTCATTAATTACTGGGTAAGATTTAATTGCATATTAATAAAAACAGCCTATTATTAAAAAGCTCCAAGCAACAGATAAAATACCCGATAAAAAACAATAAAGTAAATAGTTATTTTTAAATCGTGTTTTATTATGCGGGCGGAGTAAAATTACAAGCCGCACCGTATACTTTGAGAAATAGCTTAGTTAATTGCTATTTTATAGTTTCTCATTAAAGGGCGGAAGATGGATAATTGTTCCGTAATAATAGGCAATGTTATGTGCTTCGTGAATGTTAGGTATTGTAATTTTTGAAGTGTGGGGAAACGGGAATGGTCGCGTAAAAAATAACGGTACTTTTTTATTGTTTGATCTTGAATGTCATCAAAAACAAAATTTGTTTACTTTAAAGATAATTAATGTATAAAAAGGTCTTTTTGAGGTTTTTTGTGTCTGGTTATCTATACTAATATTATAAAGAGGAAAGATTTGATTGTTTGTATGTTTGTTTGTTTGTTTGTTTGTTTGAATTGAATAGGCTCCGAAACTACTGAACCGAGTTAAAAAATTCTTTCACCATTAGAATCCTTAATTTTCCGTGATGAACATAGGCTATATAATATTTTCAAAAAGTTAGGGATCCGCATGAAAAATTCAATAATTGAACCGTGGGCTGTATATTCAACCTCTTTTTCTATTATGGCGCGTCAGAATAGAAAAAGAGGTTGTATAGCGCACGGTGCTTGCTTTTTCTCTACGGCCAGTGTCAGTTTTGGAATGTCGAGTCAATGTCAAAAACCCCAATGCTGTTAAAAAAGTAAAGATCCGTATGAAAACTGTAAAACCCATCGTTTTAGTGTGTATAATTTCTGAAATTTTTGTTTAATACCCGTGCGAAGCCGGGGCGGGCCGCTAGTGATAAATAAATTTAATAATTTGTATATTGATTTACCTTCAGAAACTAATGATGGTGAAACTGGTTGGCAAATCCATTGTGACTAATGTTAGACTAAAATTTATTGAATACTTTTTTCGTGCTTTTTGTAGAACCGGTAATGGTTTTACACGGTTGTTTCTTTCGTGTTCCAGAGAGTTTATACAGTGAATAAAACTGAAGGGGTTAATTTTCAGTTAGATTTAAGGGCTTGAGGCTTTGTTCTACAATGAACCATTATCGTGATAAATGTCACGAAACAAAGAAAAATAAAATAAAAAAATCCCAGAATTCCTCGTATCAATACGAGATGATCGCGCAATGATGTCGCGGAAATACTAGACTCTTATCTCTTATATATATTAAATTAAATTAAAACAGCTGACTAATCGAAATGTTAGCCTAAAATGTGTCTGATCTTTATGGGAGGGAAAAAAGGCAGAATAACCCTTAAAAAAACATACATCATGAACCTCAACTGATACCGATATATGTATTACGTAAATTTTTTGACGTACTGTGTAATACGAGGATAAATTTGTGGAGACGCAAATACCATCCTATAGTCGGTTGAAAAACTCACTACCTCAAGCCAAGCAAGATACAAGTTTTCTCAAAGCATTCTTAGAATAAGACTTTAAACTTTGTTGAGCTTCCTTAGAATATAAAATCAGCAACTTTTGTATTTACCTACGGAATATCATGAACCAATCAGGTTAAAACCATGGCTTATACAAACAAGATGCAATTTTTGAGCACTTTATTTTTATATGTAATATAAAATAGTTAGTCGGTAGGAGCAACAGGACCACTTTTTTATGTAATTTTCTAGTCTGAATATACATCTGTAAAAATTTAAAAATATTTTTTTGTTTATAATGCCCGATTCAAATGTTATTGCATCTAGATTTTCCCGGAAAGTTATGGGTTTTTCACATACACAAACAAGATGAAAATACCTTGTTTTGATACGATAACATAGTAAGCACAAATAATATAGTAAATTAATTATTTATAAATTCTTATCATTGGAATAAATCTAGCAAACTTAAATTAACTTATTGTATACAATTGGAATCGTCCATAAGACTGGCATTAACTCGCTACTCGGCAATGCCGACACGCTGCCCCAGATACAGTTCTCACACGTCACAAAAAATGTAAATTACATAATATAGCATAATTTTCTACCGATACAATATTTTTAAGCTCAGCTGAAACTAAAACGGACAGTTTTAAGTTCACCTGCGCTGAGAAATCAAACTTTACCGGTAAATCTTTCGGAGCCCAACTTAAACTAAACTTGCTCATTCAAGTTACAGTGTGAATGTTCACTAATTTCGCGGAAAGCGGCGTAGGTGTCTCGACTGTTACCTTAAGCATGACTGTAAATTGCTAATGCGAATAAACAACTCTGTAACCTGGTAAACTTATCTCTTTAATCAGACACAGCGACCTATATATTTTGCCACTAGCTCTACGCCGCGGATTTGGCCTACATAGTTTGAGTTATGTATGTTCAAGCCTTCATGACGTTATGTAACAGTAGTATCAGATTTCTGTAGATTATGTAGGCTCTTGTATAGAGCATGGTGATCTTTGGATAGGGATACAATTTGTGTGAATGAAAAATAAGAGTTTTAGATTCGGACTAGTAACACCCCAATCCAAAAGATGACATCTACAGTATGTACGCGGGTTTTTTTCGCGGACGGGGTGTTACTAACCTAACCTAACCCAGCCGACAAAATTTCTGTGTAATAAACTAGCTATTTTTAACAGTTTTCTAATGAATCTCACAACGCATTTGGACTTTGGCCTCCTTGTTCAAGCTCAACTAGATTTTTATTTAAAATTGCTCATAAGATATGCTCATTAAAAATCACGTAGTAACCACAACCATATAACGAATATTATCAGTGGCTACATCAAAACAGTTTCCAGACAAGTCAAAGTATTGTGGACAGAAAATGATTTTCCCCAACCAAAGGGTCCGCACAAAAACTTCTCAAGAACCTAATGGTGCATCCAAAATAACAAATGGTCTTTATTCGCAGGGAAAGGAAGGCGCTAGTTTTCGCAGGGTATTTATTTACTGACAAGATACCGTAAAAGTTTTGAATAAAGATACCTTACCGTCGACTTGGCATAGCCAACTTGGAGAGGGTTTTGCCAGTTTCCGTCTCGTTCTAGCTTTAATAAACTTAATTTTGTAAATAAGTTTATAAAGTTTTTATTTTGATTCACGAAAACGTTCTATATTTTTCAGGTTCTTTATAGCCGATCATCTTCTATACAAGAGCGGGTCATCATTATAGAAGGGCGTTATCATTAGCTTCTTTACTTTACCTTTAAAAGATTCAGTTATTTTCGTTCAGTTATCAAGTAATTTGTGTTTTGTGACGTTTCTTAGAGTCCTGTAAGGTCTAAAGGAAATAAAGCACTTTGATTTTGATTTTCGTTTTGATTGTCGACAAACATCGGCTCAAAAAGCGCGCATACACTATACGAGAAAACCGATTACGCTTATTACGGCTTGGGCACGTTCTGCCCAGAAACAATCAAGAATCAATAAGTTCCCGCTATAGAAGAAGGACGAAGAGGTAGAGGCCGCCCACTGACCAGCTAAACGTAGACCATCGAAATGATTATGATGATGATGACAATGGGCTTCAAAACAGACACGGCACAAAATTGCCAAGGGTCGGGTGGCGCAAATGCATCAGGGAGACTGACTACAAATAGGGAACAAACACGGGGGTTGATTGAGATTCTTGTTAATCATCTCCACTCACCTATTGTAAATTGTAAACCTACATAGTGAATGTCCCAAACTGGGATACACGACTATTAGACTTTTTGAAAATCATTATTTAAAGTATTCACTGTCCTCAGGTCGGACTGCCGCCATCTGCTGAACATGCAGATATACAAGTGCGAGAAAGAGTTAAGTGGATTTTTTGAAAAACTTTTAATAAATTTGGGGGTTTATAATATTTCTAGGAAATGCGGATATCAATAAATAATAATTATAGAATCAATAAACTGAGCTGCGATTTCCGCAAGAGGTCGCTAAGTATGCACGAAATTCGTCTGTACGTAAAACTATTCAAAAGTTATGGGATTACATTCATTTAAAGCGAGTAATTTTCATGAGCATTAGCTTATAAATAAGTTAAGTTCAGAGACAATGAAGCAACCATAACCAGGTAATTGATATGGAGAGTATTATTACTTGAAACTAACTTCAGGGTTGTGTATTACATATGATGTGAAACCCTATAAACTTTATAGGAAGTTCCCCTAAGTAAGAAACTTCAATTAGGTTTATTTTTGGAAAGAAATAAGAGCTTTTGAAAATATAAAATAATTATTGTTTATATATTTATTTCAACAAAATTAATAACCAAATATTTTTAACTCAGTAATATCGGAAAATTAATTGTTCGGCATTTAATTTTCAACGTTATGATTTCTGAATGCAATCATTTTCTTTGCTATAAATACTTGTTTAACCTACAATGAAAATAAATTATAATTCGAATTGCAGTTGAAATTAACAAGTTCCTTTCAAGTTAACTTCACAAAAATATCGATTGACGCTGAAAAGTTCAATTTGTAACGGTTCAATCTGGGCGTCAGTTATCGCCTCGCCGTCAATGCTTTATGGGGTAGGTTCATTCACAGTTTATGGAATATCGCTTGTACATTTTTGTACAAATAAACTTCCTACCCATTGTTCCTACATATTTATACCAGTTATCTGGTTCTCATAGCACTTCTAAATACTAAAAAATTAATCACTTATTCTTATTTATCATCTTTATCGTTAAACTGTAGTTTGAAGCCGTTTTTTTTTTACTTTTTTTGATATTTAAACTGATCTCTTTTATAAAATTTATTATTATTATTGTGAATGTATTAAATGTATATTTATGTAATTTTATATGCATTAAATGTTTTCTTGTTGCATTATATGTTGTATATTTAAGTAATACGCCACTGTGCACCGTGTACAACTGCTTCGTGTCCATCCAGGGTGTCTGGAAGAGATCCACTTTGCCATCACTGTTTTCTTATGATTTGTATTATTTTGGTGTGCATTAAGTGTATTGTATTAAGTGTACAAGCCAGCATAAGTATACCTCTATAATATATGAAATCCAAGTACTCTATGACATTGAAAAATCAAAAACAAATCCGGAAACAAAACATCAACAAAATACGAATTGACCCTTTGTCTTCTCATCTTTTTAATCTGGTTTTCATTGATTTGTTGACTTATACCTACAAAGTAAATGCAAAAACAGATTATGAAATTCAGGATCAAAAAACTTCAGGTCTAGGTTACGAAAATTTCCCAATGTCTCTCATGGGCATAATCTCAGATCAAGGTCAAAGTTCAATAATCTTGACTCTATTGATTTCTTGACTTATAAACACCTAGAAAATGAATTACATTTCTAGGTCTAGGTTACAACGAATTGCCCGATGTTTTCCACAGCTGGGCAAAGTGTTTAAGTTCAATAGCCATGTGTTCGTTGATTTCTGTGGTTTTTGCACCAGCTGGAACCTTCGTCCTATGCGCGATATTTAAAAGCCTTCCACGGTTACCCTAATAATAGGGCTAAGCGGTGCGAGTGATTAATGTTCTGATGGGCCGAGTCGTGTTAGTGCATAGTTTGCGAAACATATCGCGATAAAACTTGCTTGTGTTTGGCTTGATGAGCACTTACAGTTCTGGGCGATGACTAATATTACTGGGTGTTTAGTTTTACAGCTTATTTTATTATGTTGTTTAGAAAGTTATAAACGAAATAAATATTCAGATTCGAAAAGTATCGTAAAGCCCCAAGCCCTTTTGATAACTGATATTTTTAAACGTATTATAGAAATAGATATTTTTTTATACACAGAAATACTTTGAACACTACCTAAAGTATCGCTCAAAATTAGGTGACTCTGGTAATTGCTAGGAGGGACTAAAAATCAGCTACGTTGAGACCTTTCATCGTCATCTTCACGCTACCTGAGTTACCTTTAGTAATTACTAATATGTACACACAAACACACAAAAACTTTTAAACTCTCGCAATTTGTTGACATATAAAGAGCTAATGATAATCGAGTTTTTGACATTACATCTAACTCAATTATTATTTTAGTTACTGTCTCTGTTGCATGACGTCTCTCACAATTTGTACACCATAATCGGTAAAACATGTTGATACCTGTACATTATTAATCGCGTACTTTTTTTTAAACATACTCGATAAATACCCACCTTTAATAGGTTACAAAAAGTTCAGTAGTTAGTATCCATCCTTCGTAGTCAAGTGTCTATGTAAGTACTTATACAAAATAAGTCTCATTTAAAACTTATACTTAAGAACAAAAAAGCTTTTATAAACAAAGAAAATTACAATATTATCTATGTAAATTAGAGCTAGTTGAACCAATTGAAACAATTGAGCTAACTATAAACAAACTACAGGTAGCTCAACCGATCCATATCAATACCAGTTGGAAGTGTACCCAAGTACACTTTAGTATTTTTGATAAATAAATTTGGTTTACTATATTTATTTCCTTAAATTTTGCCTATAAGTACCTAGAAATTCATCATCATCATCAGCCTATGTTAGTCCACTGCTGGACATAGGCCTCCCATAATGAGCGCCATAGCGCCCTGTCTTCGGCTTGTCGCATCCAGCATCTGCCAGCAGTCTTTCGCAGATCGTCATCCCACCTGGCTGGAGGGCATCCTACACTACGTTTACCAAGTCGCGGTCTCCACTCAAGAACACGTTTACCCCAGCGGTTATCGGTTCTTCGCGATATATGGCCGGCCCACTGCCACTTCAGTTTGCTAATTCTCTGAGCTATGTCGATGACTTTAGTTCTCTGTCGGATGAATTCGTTACGAATCCTATCCTTCAGAGAAACTCCGAGCATAGCTCTTTCCATAGCTCGTTGAGCGACTTTGAACTGGTGGACCAACCCTATCGTGAGTGTCCACGTCTCAGCTCCGTAGGTCATGACTGGTAGGACGCACTGATTAAAAACTTTCGTTTTCAAACATTGCGGTATGGATGACGAGAAGACTCGACGTAGTTTTCCGAACGCTGCCCAAGCCTAGCTGGATCCTCCTCTTGGCTTCCTTCTCGAAATTGTTTTTACCCAACTGCAAAATCTGCCCGAGGTAAGTGTACTCAGAAACAATTTCGAGAAGGTGGCCATGTACGATCACCGGTCTTGGATCAATGTGGCCATTGATCATGATTTTGGTTTTATCCAAATTCATGCCAAGACCGATACATCGGGAGGCTGAAGCTAGACTGTCCAGCATCCGGTTCAGCTCCTCTAGCGACTCCGCCATTAAGACTATGTCATCAGCGAATCGCAGGTGTGAGATGTACTCGCCGTTTATGTTGATGCCCTTGTCTTTTCAGTCCAGCGTCTTAAACATATCTTCCAACGCGCTCGTGAACAGTTTCGGGGATATAACATCCCCCTGCCTCACTCCTCTGCGCAGTTGGATCGGTTTAGTCTGCTGGTCCTGTACTCGGACACTCATCGTAGCGGCTTCGTAAAGACATCTCAGCACCTCGATATAACGATAGTCTACTTGGCATCGCTGTAAGGATAGAGATTGACATAAAAGTATATTTCGAAATATTTTGTAGAACATTGCTACGGCGTAGTGCGTTGCTACGACGTAGAACGGCATGTAATTTATGCAGTGCGTAATCTCTATGTAGGTAGAATTTACGAGGGTTCGGAGAATTTTGAATGACGAATTTGGCAGAGATAATCCAACCACATCATCATCATCATCATCACCGAAGATGTGGTTGGCGTAGAACCGCCTGCGAAGCATTAGGTTGAGGTTTTGATTTCCTCCTCGATATTTTCATTCCATCTCCAGATATTTGTTCAGGGTTTTCTGATAATTTTGTTTATATAATAAAATATATATGTATCTTTTTAATATATTATATCTATATCAATATCTATCTGTTTAATATTATGAATATCAGTCATCTAAAGTGCCCACAATACTCTAACGCTCACAAGCTCTACTTAGCTTGGGGTTAGGTGATTTATTAATCTTTTGTGTGTCTGGTAAAAAAGTAAAGTAATAAAATTAACTTGAGCACTATAAATAATAAAAAACGAAAAACAAAAAAAAAATATAATTCATAACATTTTTATAAAACTTTTTATTTATATTAATTTCAATTGCGTGTTACGTCTGATTAAAATAGCCAAGTATTTTAATAATTACAAATCAGTTGATCATTGCTAATAATTTCCATTAATTCTATTAAATTAAATTGCATAATCCCAACTCAAATAAATCTAGCCTCAAAGCAGTTGAAATAATTAAATATTGAATCATTACAGCCTATCTGATCCTGGTGTAGGTTACGGCGTGCGTGATAACGAAGCCGCAACTACGGGCCTTGTTTGCACTCCTCGGCTCTATCCTATCCAATTATATTGTTTACATTTTATTCCATTTTACAGAGTAATTATTTAGTTTAATTATTCACTCAGAGACTGGAGCCCGGAGCGTTTTATCTCTCATTCCAGAGGCCTGCATACCATGCACAGACTAAAATAACATCAAAGTTACGAAACCATGCATAATAACATTAAATACCTTTCAGTGTACATCTTCATAAAATGAGAATGTACGTGTTTCATTTACGATGATCCTCGGATATACTTCAATCCACTTCGTCTTGCTCTAATCAATAATGAGCTCAAGGGAGCATGAAATATGGACGAAAATCGGATTATACCTCTTTGAGAGTATGTGTACAATATACATACGTATGTGTACAATATACGTGTACCCGGAACTAGCAGGGATCCGGTCAATGCTTAGCTATTTTTGCTAAGTCTCATATTTCCTATTTGTCCTGACATTAGGGAGCATAAACGTAATGCTACTTTGATACGAAATTCTTCTGTAACTCAATACTGAGAAGGTTACTCGAAATTTTCTCCACGTTTAGTTATTCATGCGGTGCCTCGCTTGCTTCCAGTTTTTATTAATCTTTTATTCGAATCACATGGTTGGTTAAGATGGTTTTATGGTCGAGGAAATTTGGGTCAATGGTTAATGTATTGGTTGAGCTATATTCAAACAAGTGTATGAAATAATATGCGGGAAAAATGAAACCGCTTTTATATAAGCTTTGATGAACGTGGCTTCATGATTTTTGGATCAAGATTGATGGGTTACGCGCACGGTAATGACATCGGTATAAAGAACTACCAGAGGCAGGTAAGTCCCCATTTTTCCAGTGTCATAATTCAAGTTGAGGTAAATTCGTGAGTTAGCTTGAATAAATCTATTTGCTTTATTGAATTAGAGGGAAAGGGAGCTCAAGAAAGCCCTTTCATTTAACCTTCTACCGGTTTATTGAATTAATTAATGAACGAAAAATTCATTGCATAACCACATTAAAACTTTAAATGAAATGGGTATAAGAAGTAGCTAGAAGTGGGTAGTTAGAAATGAATATTTCTAGAATTGGACATTTCAATCGTGTGCATTAATAATAGCAGTCCATTTTAAATGTTGTCCAAGCCAAAACGAAACCAATAACCTTCCTCCGTTGGTAGTCGGGTAAAAATTGTATAAAAAACGGCTTTCGCAATATAGTTCCCAAACTATACGCAACGCCACATTCAAAATCTCATAAATTCGTCTCAAATGATTAATGTTGAGCTAGGGACCTTATCTCTGACTGCAGGCGATGTCTTGATAGTCGCGTTGTTAATTAATCAAGTATAGTTTAGGATCGAGTCTGATACTTGGCGGAGATAAGAAGTCATTTGCCGATGTGGAAACGACTAAGTATACTGGACGACTGGATAACTGCTTGGGTCGTGTACTCGCTTCAAGAACCCCAGATATGGTTTGTGAACAAGTAAAAATATTAGTGGATATTACGAAACTGATACCTAGACAATGAAATCACGAAAGTTACATTTTTCACAGCTTTCGTTCGTCAGTTTTCGAGCTCAAATTGGCTTCTATATTGCTGAGCTGCAATTTTCTGTTTGTCTTCTATCTAGTTATGAATTTGCTATTCTATATTTTTTTAATACGAGTTCTATCCTCAATGTTTACAGAACATATCTTGGATTATAGAACCCAGAGTAGTTAGCTAGTCTTCAACAAGATGGATATCATTTTCAAAGGCCAGCTTAACTTTATACCTACACTTTAGACGTATTCTAACGCATTTGAGTTTCAGCTTTCATGTTTAGTTTTGTTATCTTGATTGCCTGTTTACTAGCCCACACAAATGATTTTAATAAATGTCATGTTGTTGTTACTTTCAGAGATATTTATTTTTCTGAGCAGTTTGACTCATTTCATTTTATTCCTAGATTACAGTTAAGTTTTGCAAGATATTGAGGTATAGTGTTATTCCATCCATCTGTACTTATTACTGATGCAAAATTATTTGTTGCACCTTTCCAAAATTAAACGGTTGAGCAAATCTAGGTAAGGTGATATTTGTAACTTGGAAAATCTATTATTTTATTAAGATTTGATTATTTGTTTGTTTGGATTGAAAAAGCTCCGAAAGTGAAGATATATGTATTTCAAAAATTTATTTAAAAAAAAAGTGAAGATTTATTTTAAAAATTATTTCATAATTGCAATTCTACATTATCCCTGATGAACATAGGCTAATTATCAAATAAGTTCGGAATCCGAACTGAGATGATGAAAAATTTAATTTGTTCTTGTATTTCACAGTTTTTTTTTTTCGCCACTCAAACGTTCCGGTCCCCACGGAGGCCTAATAATTTTTCCGGTCAAGCGTTCAAGTCCACACGGTTGCCAACGTGACTCTCGTCTAGAAAATTAGATTTTTGCCTATGTAAACACCACGAAAGCTGCTCCCACTTGACGTTAGATGGTTCTGTACACAATAACGCAGCCAATAAGCCATACCATGGCCAGTTCACAGAAGAAAAAAAAAAAGAAATCTTTTGTTTATTTTCACGTTGCGTCATCAATGACGTCATTATAAGATCTTTGTGTTTGAAACGGAAGTATTAAGTGATTTCTATCCCAATGTATTAGTGTTATACATCAAAACAATCCTCAGGAATCATACTATAGGTTTATCGTAAAATCTAGAGGATGCGAGAATGATGCGGCGGTATTTTAATCGCCGAAATGAGGTGTCGAATTACGGCCATTGTTATTGTGTTGTTGGAAAGTGTTTTGGCTAAATGGTGTATGAAATTATTAGATATTCTAATAAAATATGCCTCATAATATGAAAATCAGGTGAGTATTAGTTTATAAACACACTAAGACAATAAAAATAAACAAAATTAAATATGATTAAACGAATTTATCTTGGGCCGTCGTACACATTTGACCTCGCTGACCTCGCGATTTTTCGGTCGAGTGATTAGATTGTTTAAATTTATTTTGGTAGAAAGCGCAATAATTATCCTAAGATTTTGGTATCAATCGAAAGGATAAATCCTACACTTTTTTAGCATGTAATTATCTTGGGCAAGAACAATGTAGTTTTCAAATGAAATCGTATGAAAAAATTAGTTAGCTGTATTTTTAGAGAAATCGCAAATTTTCAGCCCTTATTTCTAGATTGTACTGCAATTGAGTAATAAGAGTATAGTGTTGTTAGATTCTAGAGTACTAGAGTACTGTATGCGGGGCATTTCGCTTGATACCAATAATCCAATCGTAGTGCACGAAACAAAAATCCAGTAGAATGCCAAATCGTTGAAATATCACCAAATAACAGTCCGATCGTAATGCAAAACACTAATAGTCCGATAGTAATGCCGAGTCGTCTTAAATCGAAGATAAGCCACGAGAACCGAAATAAGAGCATGTGATGTCGAGGGCATCGAAACACGCACTAAACAAAACAATAATCAAAATAAGGAACGAAGAATCCCAAGGAAGCTTCCTTTACATCTATCCTTGTTACTCGCATACACTTCATATTGTTTATCTCTCTTAGACAATAAGCAACCCATTGAATGTGTGCCCACGCAGCAGGTAGTGAACTATTCATGGTCAGCATAGGCCCGCCCGTTTCCGTCCGAGTTCACGTCAGCCTTTGAACACAATTAGTTACTTGAATTAAATTTATTGCAAGTGATTGTTTGTAACTTTAATACATATTCAATTTTGTGAAAATCATTGTTCTAAAGCCGTGTGGTGCCGGCATAGAATTGCACCACCCCAACTCTTCCCGTGGGTGTCGTAAGAGGCGACTAAGGGAAACACACCGAGGGCGGGCAGCAGCGCCCTCTGTAGAACAATTCCACCGAACTGCGATCCCCAACCCGCATGCCCAGCGTGGGGATTATGGGCAATAACCCCCAAATGATGAATAATGCCACATATGGCGCTCATTAGGGGAGGCCTATGTCCAACAGTGGACTATATAGGCTGATGTTGTTGTTGTTGTTGTTAGATTCTAAATTTCAATAGCATTCTGTTAGTATTTATTGCTTGGTTGTAGCTGTAACAGTTGTTGAGCTATAAGCGTTTTTTCGAGACGAGGTAGCGCGTAGAATGCGCGCAGCGGTTTCCCGCGCCGCATGACCGCTTGACACGTCATCGGTCGCGCGAGCGGGCGCGAGCGGGACGCTTGAGTGGAGCTATCTTAATCTCTGATAAAAAGTAACCTGAGCTTATTCATGTTAAAATAGCATTTGAATTACTTTATTCAATTACAAATGCCAATTTAGATGGCGCCGTAACTAAACAACCTAATTTGACAGTACTAAAATTATTGACGACGCTTTTATAACGGCCCCGATAAATTTTTGGTTCAATTAGTTTACTTTTTGTGATGTCGGAATGGACACTATTGTTTTGTTGTTTTTCTCTTTTATGTGAAATATAAGTTATATAACTGTGTTAAATTTCACATACAATCAAAACATTCTTTGCAATAAAGCTTACTATAAAATATCATCTAGACGATATAAAAGTTTGGGACGAGCTTTTTCTGCAACTCAAAAAATAACAACTAACAAGGTAAAGGTTTCTAGTTCGCTTCGTTACTTTACCTTAAAAATATTGAAGTGAACAATGAATCAAAGTGATCATTTAATCTCAACTATTACTTTTATGTAATTAATATTTTGTGACGTGTCCAAGAGTCTAAAGGAAATAAAAGCCCTTTAATTTTGATTTTGTTGTGAGGAAAAATCTCTAAATCTTAAAATCTTACCTGTAAATAGGCTTTCCTCCGGTTGCTTTTCCTGCCCTGAACCAAAGCACCATGTAGACGCGATCCTCGGTGACGTCAGGCGTGACGTCACACGGCAGCGAAGCCTTTCGGCCCAGCACTGCATCCACATCCACTGTAGACACTGGAACAAAAAGAATAAAGACTTTAAAATGTGCCATTTGAGTTCAAAGGGTCATTCATTGTTAGGAAATAAGATAATAAAGACAATAAAGACTAAAATGTGGCTTTTGCGTTCAAAGGGTTTAATGTTAGGAAAAAAAAATACTACCTACTTCTATGTAGGCGACGAGTTGAATTCACCAATATTATGGTAAGATAGCTAAAATTTCATTTAAAACTTCAGGCACACTCATTATACAAGATAAAAATATTTTACAGTATACTATTTGTTTATATATATTTGTAAAGTAAAATCTATGTACATAAAATGTCTATAGGTACGATATTTTGTTGATTTTCAGCCATGACCCATTGAGGGCAAGCGCGACTATTTTCAATATGTACCTACCTGTTCATATAATATGGCGTTCCTACCTTAGACATACAATAATTACGTGATGTAATTACACCTATACAGATAGAAGTTTTATTTTTGGCAAACGAATGGTTCACTAGTTTCTGTCCACGGCTTCCTACGCATTGTTTCTTTGCAAATGGTTATGTATATCCCACGGGAACTGATTTATGCGATAAAAACTAGCATGTGCCATTCCAAGTCCACCATTATCGTTAGAATTTTTCAGACCGTTCAGCAGTTTTGCCGTGAAGCAGTACCAACCATCCTTCCGCCCGCATCGGAACATATGTTTGTATGATGTGCAGATATTTGTTCCGCGTGTTCTGGTCATTTACTAGGATGTTTTATAATAATATAATAATAATTTCAAAATATTTGTCTGAATTGTAATACTTGGAGCCAGATGATGCTGTGTGTATTGTTGAGGATTATTTATTTTATAATTTTTTTTTTAATTGGCAAATCCTTTATTACCAAATAAATTACAATGATCTAACTAAATAAAAAAAAACACTAGTATTTACAATTGAAACAATTGAGCTAACTGCATACTGTTGCGAACAAACTACAGGTAGCTCAACTGATCCATATCAATACCAGTTGGAAGTGTACCCAAGATGCTGGCTGCATTGCCACGTTGTATGGCAATGCTGATGCGCTGCGCCAGATATTGACCAGCTCTCGGGTCACACGTCGCTTCGACCAGACGCTCAGATAATTTTTTGAAGACCCGGAGAGCCTCGGTACCCCATGGACCTAGGGTCTCGACACCAAGAGCTGGTCAATATCTGGCGCAGCGCCAGATATTGACCAGCTCTCGGGTCACACGTCGCTTCGACCAGACGCTCAGATAATTTTTTGAAGACCCGGAGAGCCTCGGTACCCCATGGACCTAGGGTCTCGACACCAAGGGGAGCAAATTTGTAGGCTCTGTCGAGACCTGTATATTTACATATTTTATAATTTAGTATTCAAAATTTCGTATTTATAATATTAGAATGATTTCAAGCTGAGAAGTTACATCTTAATAAACCTACGTAAATCACGCCTTGAATCTATTTCTTACAAACTTAGGCTGAAATATCTCATAAACGTAAATTACAGGGATATTCTACTTAGAGTTTACGAGTTTTATTAGACAACATTATGATCTAGTGAGGATATTATTTTAAGCTTTTAATCGCCTTGGGCCTCATATTAAAGGGATCCGCGCTTTCATATTTCTTACATTATCTTGTTCAACGCGATGTTCAACCCCTGAGTTCTGTGGGATTACAGAGTATGTTAGAACTATAATAGGCTAAAGTTATACCATACAGAACAAGCCAACACATCGTCCCTTTGTAGCCCCTTTGGTAATGACGGCTTCATTGTAAATTGCAGGAATTATTTTCAAGTCGGCGCTGTTCATTACAAAACCCTGGCAACTAAATGCAGGGCATTTTTCAAATAACTTTGGAGTGAATGAGTTTCAATTTTATTTTATACCTCAACTTGGCGGATGACCTTGGGCTGATGGTGTAATAAGTAAGGGAAGAAGACGGAAGAAAATTGTTTTGAGCGAAATCGAAGCTTTTCGATGTTTTTTGATATAAAAATACAAAATAATGTATGACAACTGTGACTAAAATACCCAACTCTATTCACTTCATGTCACTCTGTTTTATAATGACATGATAATGCTCATAAAAAAATAATAATCAGCACATTGCTTCCTACACGAGTAACGATGTCACGCTAACGTGAATTCGGGTATCATAAATTTCATTAGCACATCTTTTATTGCTTTCATACATTCATAACACAAAGCTGATTTCGTGTCCCTAAACGCGAGCGTAATTCCCCCAGCAAGTCGAAATAATAAATCGGAAACAGAAAATACGCCTAAGTGAATATTGCTGTTATTCTGTACTTACAGCGTTATGATTCCTTCCCTTAAAGACCATGAATATAAATAGACGCAATATTAAACTCCGTTTCCACCGTATGAAATAATCCTCTTTTCTTTAAGGGAACTGTCGCCAGGGCAAGTAATGTACACCATCAGTCATACTTAGGAGGTATTTTCAATTTACCCGGCGAATACTTCTAATAAAGACGGATTGTTCGGTCTCGCCTCGCTGGCCATGTATCAATTTGAGATGCCTGGATGGGCACGTCAAGCTCCAAGACACGTTAGAGGAATAGTTTTTCCTTCCTTTATGCGGGAGTGGCGTAATATGCCCGAATCACCGAAACATCATATTAATTATTAATGTTACGCGATGTATCAAATATCGAGGCAAATTATATTAGATTGGCGGTTTCCCGTATTATAGGGCCATAACACGACTGCAAGATTATGTCGTGTCTGAGGGCACTAAAGAATTGGTCCACTCATTACTGCGGTCCTGAATGTGCTCTGGTGAATGGTGGCGGCGTGGCATGCGACGTTTCTGACACAGGGACGCATTGAGGCCTCTTTGAGTGACATTCCACACGTCAAATCTAAACGTCAATGGCAGAAGCGTTGTATTTTTCGTTTTAGTGGCCAGCGAACTGTGGCACGTACACTGTTCTTTTGCCAGCGTTTTTCAGAACAGTTGGAATATTTATTTTTTTACGCAATATTGTATCATGACTTGATTGTATCATGTATTAACGTGTCCTTTGTAGTTAAATATATACATTAAAATATCTTACCCAGTAGATAAAAACAATTGACAGTTTGTAAGATTTACTCTGTAATGTTTTTGTGGAATCTTTGACGTGGCTTTGGGTTCAAAGTTTCGTAATCACACTAGTTTTAGTTAGTATATAGTTTTTATTATAAAACGGCTGGTTATCTTCATTTTGCGCAAAGATTCTTGTCTTAAAATAAATAAATAACGCTGTACAATCCACACGCCATCACTCAGCCCCAAGCTAAGCAGAGCTTGTGTTATGGGTACTGGTGATATACATAATACAATATATTAAGTAGATAGATATTTTTTATTATTTATAGAAAACGACCAGAACATCCTGAACAAATACTCACAATTTGTACAAACGTGTGTCCCGAGACGGGAATCGAACCCGCGACCTCCTGCGTCGCAGACAAACCACCACGCCACAGCACAGAGGTTGTCAATACTAATGTATTCCTAGAAATTGACTAAAAACGTAACAGGGGCAAACAGGGGCAGGTTCAAACTACCAATGCACGCCACTGTACATGCGGCCCTGTTCTCTTCTCTAATGGCAGTAAAGAACTTGTCTCATGTTTTTGCTACAAGTTGTTAGCTTCTGGCTCTTTTTATACTAATACCACATTAATTTTATGTTCAGCATTTACAACCAATTTCTGTTTAGCAAGTTTTTGCATTCATTACGGAAAATTATCAGTGAACATGCACTTATAAAACTAAATGCACGAGAACTGCGTGTTTTATTGGATTTTATTTTTTATTCCTAGCATTTTGCGTAAAGTTTTATCCAAAGAAAACTAGTATGATTCATTTGTGTAAGGCCATAGTTAATCTTTTTAGACATAACAAATAATATTGTTGAAACAAACAAAATATTATATATAAATTGAATATAAACGAATTCGAGTCAAAAATATAATTATATAATAATATATTTATAATATTATGTATTTTATTATTATTTATATATCATCATCATCATCATCATCAGCCTATGTTAGTCCACTGCTGGACATAGGCCTCCCCTAATGAGCGCCATAGCGCCCTGTCTTCGGCTTGTCGCATCCAGCATCTGCCAGCAGTCTTTCGCAGATCGTCATCCCACCTGGCAGGAGGGCGTCCTACACTACGTTTACAGAGACCGCGATTTATATAATAATCATATTTAATCATCTAAACAGATACTTTTACATCAAAACGACATTGTATTACGAGTAAAAAGAATATTAAAAAGAATCTCATATCCTTTTGAACCTTGATCAGGAAACGTGCAAATAAGATCCCTTCGTATTTGGCGTGACCTAGATAGACCCTGTGTCCGTAGCACACCTTTATCTGACGGCCTTTGATCAAACCTGCTGACTTGTTACGGGACATCCGGATGGATAGTGTTTAAGTCATGTTTACACGGTAATAGTACATTGGACATGTATTTTTATAGAGGCATTGATCCATGGAATCTGTATCTATACTAATATTATA
Source organism: Eupithecia pulchellata (assembly GCA_963931895.1). Taxonomy (NCBI): domain Eukaryota; kingdom Metazoa; phylum Arthropoda; class Insecta; order Lepidoptera; family Geometridae; genus Eupithecia; species Eupithecia pulchellata. The sequence continues at coordinate 5,695,199 of OZ007537.1, forward strand.
CTTAAAAGGGAAGATTTGTTTGATCTATATAATATTATAAAGAGGAAAGATTTCATTGTTTGAATTGAATAGGCTCCGAAACTACTCGATCGATTTGAAAAATTCTTTCTCTTTTATAATCCAAAATTTTTCCTGATTAACATAAGCTATAGAATATTTTCAAAAAAGACGGTCTGGCCCGTCTTTTTTGAAATTGCTGGTGACAAATGAATTGGTTTCAGTAATTTTTTTATATTGCCAGACAATCCACATAGCATTATTTAACCCCAAGTTCAGCAGTTTTTTTCTATATTTGATGAGTGTTATTAGTGTTTTGAAACTTACGCGATCTGAACACATAATGATTAGTAATTAACGGGTATTTATCGCGTTTCTTCTTCCTCCTTTCTTCTTCTTCTTTTCTCGACGTTTCAACAGGTTTGCACTCTGTCGTGGTCACGAGATGACTCACCTCGTGACCATGTCATCTCGTGACCACGACAGAGTGCAAACCTGTTGAAACGTCGAGAAAAGAAGAAGAAGAAAGGAGGAAGAAGAAACGCGATAAATACCCGTTAATTACTAATCATTGAGTGTTATTAGCTTTCTCAGAAGAATAAATAAAATTCAAGGCAATTATGTAATGGTACGTTGATCCCAAATGGTATTTGTTTTTTGTAATTATGCTAGTTTTTATTTCATCTTGACCGCTTAAATTAGAAATGGACAAGGCAAATTAAATTACGTACCTCGACAAAACAAAACGGCTGGTCGCCTTATTGCCTCGTCTATTCCGTCTTAGCTCGCCCAACGACTTGTTCAGTGTACACGCACGTGAACGTAATAAAAATACGTCAAACCGAATGTTACGTGTAAGTTGTAGGTCTCAAGGTGACTGAAAAGGTTTGACGATTTCCGGCACCGATAAGTCAGTGATTGGTATCGTTGCCCAATTTCGTTCAAGAATAATTCGATATGTTTACAAATACTGAATAATTTGATTGTTTTATAAAAACTTTATACCAAATCCGAATCCGAATGTTTTTATATTTTGTGGAATAAACGCCAACCAAAATAGTTAGGCCGAATGTTTTTATACATATTTTGTGGAATAAACGCCAACCAAAATAGTTAGGGCGCACACGGAATCATTTTCTCGGTATAGAAATAATTTTTAAAATCAGTACGTGGTCAAAGTAGATCTTTAATTATATACTTATAGGTATTTTCACTTATAAATAGGAAATATTTGTTTTAATACACGATACGTACACGCAACATGTATCCGCTGAAATGGGGTGTTCTGGACTCTGAGGGATTCAAAATCTATCTATCTAACACACTACTGGCCTGCAAAACTAAGTATCACACTTAAAACTGCAATATGCTATTAAAGTAAATAAGATAATAGGTTCTTTTGAAATAAAAAGGACCAACCCTCATTCTTTCATTTATTGTACTCTTCATTGTTTAACTGTCTATCTTTATTTATGTCTGTGCTGTTCTTTTGGAGCTAAATAAATGTATCTTTATCTTTATCTTCTTTACCAACCCAATTGATAGTTTTGCATATATTTTGTGTTATATATATCAGTACACATAATACAAAATTTGCTGAGCTTGGGTCTAGATGATGCTGTGAGGATTCTCCAGCATTATTTATTTATTCAAATCACCTTCCGATTTTGCGCTTCGTACAATAGTTTTGCGGTACATACACATTTCATGTTTCGGGGTACATAGTACTTAAATTCATACAGAGTATTTGATGGATGTATTTTACTAATAATAGGTAACACAATATTGATTGCATTTCCATAGTAAGTTCTCTCCAAGTTAACGAGGAAAACCTCATATTGAAGCTTTGATAAACAGGAGCGTTGCGGCAGAATCTCACAATTATAAATTTACTTTTTTGTTTAAATAGAAGAATTTTCATGTTACATGCATATGTTTTGTTTTAAAATAAAGGCATTGATAGCATGAGCCATCAGTTTTTTCAATAGTAAACAAATGGGTATTGTCGCAAAGAAAATCTTATTTCGATGAAATAGGGAGTTGAGTCCAAGTTTAAATGATCCGTAAATTCAAGCTTTAAAGTTTTACGTCCTTGTTCTGTTCAGAGTTTATTGGCTGATAAAAAAAACCATCTCTTGTCGTAACAGAGAGTATCAATAAAATAAAAAGGAGCTAACTCCAGTTGTCAAATTGATAGTGATAGATAATTGATAGTCTATAATATTTATTAACGAAGAAAAACTAATGACCCAATTACTACTAGCATTTACACTTATCTATTTACCTATATCCTCAAAAACTAAGTTATAGGTGAATCTATTTTATATCTTACATCTTTTAAGTATTTAGGTACATATGCCAGGGGTGCTGGCAATGTTCTATTCCCTATGCATTAGCCATGCGTACCTGCCCTCTGACTGCACTAAAACCATTGTTGTGCCCATAGTCAAGAACAGAACGGGAGATATCTCAGATGTAAACAATTATAGGCCTATATCCTTGGCAACCATTATAGCTAAAGTACTGGACCGGCTTCTGGATAGGCACCTAGACCTGCACTTACAGATGCACGATGGACAGTTCGGTTTTCGGAAAGGACTGTCCACTGATACTGCTATTCTTGGATTTAATAATACTGTTAGGTACTACGTGGATAGACGGACACCGGTCTATGCTTGTTTTCTAGATCTATCGCGGGCCTTCGATACAGTTTGTTACGGTATACTGTGGCGAAAGCTACGCGAGACTAGTTTGCCTAAAGAAATTTGTTCTGTTCTTGAATATTGGTACAGTAGTCAAACTAACCAGGTGAAATGGGCAGGGAAGTTGTCCGATGCATATGGACTGGAATGTGGTGTGAGGCAGGGGGGGGGGGGTATCTTCACCACACCTGTTTAACCTGTATGTAAACAACCTGATAGATGGTCTCAGCAGGCAGCCAATCGGATGCTATATCGACGGAATATGTGTGAACAATATTAGCTATGCGGATGATATGGTACTGCTGGCACCATCTATCAGCGCACTTGAAAAACTATTGGTGACTTGTGAAAACTATGCTCAGAGTCATGGTCTCCAATATAATGTCAAAAAGAGTGAGTTCATGGTTTTTTCACCTAAGGGAATGAAAATTAATGAGGTACCACCTGTTGTGTTGAATGGATCTGAGATAAAGAGGGTTAGCCAATTTAAATATCTGGGTCACATTGTAAGTGATAACCTCAGTGATGACCTAGACATAGAGAGAGAACGAAGGGCGTTAGCTGTAAGAGCCAATATGCTGGTCCGTAGGTTCTATCGATGTTCCAAAGAGGCAAAAATAACCTTGTATAAATCCTACTGTCAGACGTTATACACAAGTAGCCTATGGACCACATACACTCTAAAAGCGATGAACACCCTTCGTGTTCAATATAATAATGCATTCAGGATGCTGCTGGGGCTCCCGCGGTTCTGCAGCGCATCCGGCATGTTCGCGGAAGCGCGCACGGACGGCTTCCATGCATGCATGCGGAAGAAAGTCGCCTCGCTGCTGTGCAGGCTGCATGGGAGTACCAACACCATCCTGAGTGCATTATCAAATAAATGGGACAGCCCGTTCCTCAAGCACTGCAATCGAATATTGATGAAGTTTCATCATTAGGCGATTGCAGTGTTTGAAATACAATAATTACTACTCTCCTCAATACTACTAACATAGATTTAAAACTTTTCACTAACATAATATGGACCCAATGTAATTTTTGTGTTGTCTGAAATAAATGAATTTTATTTATTTATTATTTTATTATTTAGGCACTTACACAATTCTAAAGATTATTTCGATACCAAAACTTAAAATTTTGTAAGTTTATAAACATAATATAGTAAATATTCAGGTAACGTAATAATTATAAATAATGAACTTTAGACCAAGGAGCTTTGAGAAGTCTGTGTGTATGAAGCCAACATCCGCTTTGCTGACGCAGCATCCTTAGTAATATCGCAATCTTGAGCAAAAGCAATCAATATCTTGGTACTAACCTGTTCGAAGACAGTATGCCGAACAATGTGCTATACAATACAACGGTATCACACGTAATCTTCTCCACACGGCCCGTATATCATGCTTCTAGTATCTAAGGATTAAGCTCACAGTAATTAATTACTACAATGTTGGTTTGATTGGATTTCATAAAGCCCACACAAAACAGAATTAACCATTGTAAGGAATACGCGAAGACCGAATTCTAATAAGATTATGCAGATCACTGTTTTGGTGCTCAAAATGAAAAAAAGGCCCGAAGCTTGAACAAGCATCTTTAGTATTATCACTTTTTCATTGGGGGGCTTAACGCCTGTGCCAAAAGCTCATATTTTTACGAGCGCGCCCTAATATTCCAGAAGTTTGAAGGTTTTGTAACTTTCAATGATGCATGAAGAAACACCACTTGTTCCAAACTCAAACTCACTTGTTTATCTTTGAGTTTAGAACCTTTTAAAGTCTTCGTTAACTTTTATGGCTAACAGGATCATTCAAGATTAGCGTAAGAAAGTCCCGAACTTATTTAATCAGCTAAAAATATTGCACCATAAAATCGGCATATAGAAAACCTGTTACCTTGTCCGTACTTTCCGTGCATGATGCGTAGAACCTTAGAACCACAATATATCTATCGTGGATTTCACACAGAAAGCACACAAAATGTACGAGTGCAATATACAGCATAGAGCTAATTTTCAGAACGGTATACTCTCTTATTTATTTATTTTTTCAGATTATCAATACTATAAAAAGGTTTGGGTAAAATTTAGCTAACTCAACCCAACAAGGTCAAGATTTCTCGTTCGCTCCTTTAATTTAAAAATATTAAAGTCAGAAATAAATTTAAAATTAAATCGAAATTTAAATTTATATCTCTCTCACTATGCCTCTCAGCTCATGTCACCTTTGATAACGCTTATAGGTGTAATAATATTGGCCAACATATTTTGAAATATTATTAATAAATATTCTATTCTATTATTCGTTGTGCTGCTTGTTCTACTAGACCCTTTCGAATATCACACTACCATATTATTTAGTTTGTAAAACGTCAGAAGTGTCATAGTTATGATCCATTATGTTAAAATGATCCGAGTCATATCAAATTTAATTTATTATATTTTCTTTTTTAAAATAAAAAATGTCGTCTAGTAGGTTTTTCTAACTTATCACACTTTACTGAGTGATCAAAGGTTCTTTTACTCATTACTTACGGAAAACACTTACGTAGTATTTCAAACTATTCAATATTCGCTAGTTCTATGCTTCTAGAACAAAACTCCATGTGATGTGCAAAAATTATGTACATATTAATAAATAAAAAAAGGGTCAAACATATTCTTTGCAAAAAGGTTAACCATTAAGTTTCAGATAATCTAGACGATAAAAAGGTTTGGGACGAATTTTGCTAACAATTCGAAACATAACTCAACCCAACAAGGTAAAGGTTTCTTGTTCGCTTCTTTACTTTACCTTATAAATATTAAAGTCAGAAAAAAACAAAGTAATGACTTTTTTTCCTTATTTTATTAATAAAAGGCTTTAATACTGTACAGAGCATTATTAAAGTATGCCTTATTATTTACTATATAACTTATTATTTACTATGTTTAGTATTATTCTTTAGATATCCACTATATGTCTTGTCGTTTGCTGTACGGATCCATAGTGTACCGAATATATTCCTATCGTCTTCCCATCTATTAAATTGTCTACCTCGACTTATTTTGCTATCCTTCTTTAATGGTTATTTGTAATTTATCACGTGTCCAAACCCAGTACATCTAAATGAAATAAAGAACTTTGATATTTGTTGGCATTCTGGGCGGCAAAACTCAAAGCTTTTTTGTGCTCACAACGTCCTTAAGTGTACTAAAACGACGCTAAACCGAGTGAAGGGAAGCTAAAGAAAGCTCTCATGTCTCTCGTTCTCTCAATATATCATATTTTTTCTCGCGTCGAGAAATAAATGGACGGCGGTAACGCCTGTGACAGGCTTGCCAAGATAATATTAATAAAATTATTGTGAAGACACATCTCATGCCGGACTTGCTGGCATTGCACCTATTATATACCTACATATACTAGCGGCCCGCCCGGCTTCGCACGGGTATTAAACAAAAATTTCAGAAATTATACACACGAACACGATGGGTTTCACAGTTTTCATACGGATCTTTACTTTTTTTAACAGCATTGGGGTTTTTGACATTGACTCAACATTCCAAAACTGACACTGGCCGTAGAGAAAAAGCAAGCACCGTGCGCTATACAACCTCTTTTTCTATTCTGACGCGCCATAATAGAAAAAGAGGTTGAATATACAGCCCACGGTTCAATTATTGAATTTTTCATGCGGATCCCTAACTTTTTTGAAAATATTATATAGCCTATGTTCATCACGGAAAATTAAGGATTCTAATGGTGAAAGAATTTTTTGACTCGGTCCAGTAGTTTCGGAGCCTATTCAATTCAAACAAACAAACAAACAAACAAACATACAAACAATCAAATCTTTCCTCTTTATAATATTAGTATAGATTGCGTACCTGGATTTACTATTTATATTTTTATTTATAGCTTTAGTTATCATATCATATACTGCGTAATAATAATAATAATAAATATTTACACTGCTTAGCTAGGTGATTTTGTGTGAATTGTCTAACATTTAAAGGAAATAACTTAAACTGCTAATTGTAATTACTAATTACCTATCAATTATAACTTATGAAATTAAGTTAACATTTGAGGGCATCGGTCGCTAATTTCAATACTAAATTAGCAACACTAATTAAAAAAATATTGCTGGACAATTTACATAGCATTATTTAGCCCCAAGCTAAGCAAAGCTTGTGTTATGGGTACCATAATAATATACGAGTACTTATTAACTTATTATACACAGAAAACGAGTATATCAGTCATCTAGTACCCTTATCACAAGTTCTGCTTAGCTTGGGACTAGATGATGCTGTGTGGATTGTCCAGCATTATTTATTTATTTGGGTATAATAAGATCTAATGGAAAGCATCAATATTGAGCGTATTGATGTTGAGCTCAACTAAGAACATGGTTCCAAGTGTATTCCATCAGCACGTGGTACACATTCAAGTAAGGAATGTTAGGTCTTCCCGAAGAAAGAAACGGCAAATAATCAAAACTCTCTCTGCATAGACGGGGGTGCGGCGACGGCTTAGATTATATGAAATAGATATACCTAAATGTAGATACTATTTATTTATTTGTCCAGAATTATTTATTATTATTATTTGTCATTATGTCATTATTTACTGTAGCTTTTTTCTTCGTATACATTTAGAAAGAAAGGAAGCAAGTATTTATTCAAAAAAAATCAAAACTAGCTTAGTATTTAGTACAAACACAGTCAACGATAATCAAAGTTTCATAATAGTTCGCCACTCGGTGACATTCAAACATACTTTTTTGTTTTCCGTAGTTCAACTAGTAATTTATGAATATGAATACTCGTTAGCTAGTTTGTAATCAACTGATTTATTAACCACGCCAGTTTCACTCACTAACTGACCCCACGAGGCTCATATCGCTACTGTTTAGTACAAATAAATCGGTATTAAAATAAGTCTCCATAGATTTGGATAATCATTTAGAAGGATTTATATGACCCATATTAAGTATTACGTGAAATAATTTTCATAATCCATTATTTTCCATTCCTAGAATAGGTACCTAGGTAAAATGTAATTATTTTATCATAAAAAACTTTTTAACTTGACGAATTCATTATGAATGTAAGAGGTTTAAACCGCACTCACCCTGAAGCAGTACGTTGTTAAGGGATGAAACTTTCTCTACACAAACTAGGTTCGTAGTTAACCCGCTAACATTCATAATGAAAACATAATTTATCAGCGTATTCGAATTTATCTTGCCTTATATTTGAATTGCAACTTATAAAAACATTTTGCTACTATTTCCAGTAAAAACGATGCTCGTAAATTACTACAATTGATCACACAGATTGCAAGGTTCAACAATGCTTCCAATGCTTCAAAGTGTAAGCAAAAACTAGACAAGCAACGAAAAACGACGCCAATACACGGGTGACTGATATTTATTACCGCCCCGTATCGATGGATAGCAATCATCAATGCTTTCCAATTACATTAAAATTTCAATTCATTTATCACCTCCACAATGCTCAATCAGAATGGGCACTTTTTTCGGTCGCATGCCTTTTGATTAGATCCAGCACTGAACAAGCCCATCCATCGCATAGCCACAAAAGGTCGATGAGCGTCGCACCACTCTCGTTTTCCATTTGTTCCGCTGTCCAGAAATTTTCGCAATAAAATTAATCGTTCAATAAAATTGGACTCGAATAGAGCCACCCATGCATGAACACTTTTTAATTGGGTCGCTCTTTTTGCTCCTTTCGTAGGCATCCAAACGAGAAATCGAACTTGAGTCTCTTCATTGACGTTTCGCGACTCGAGCACTTGAAACTTAGTTAAACCTCTGCGAAGTTCAAAGAATTAGTCGAATCAAAGTGGCTAGAGAAAACTTGTATAATCCGGAGCTTTGTTAAGTACCTTACCAAGACATTCTACAAAGTTTCATTCTTAGATTGTTTCGGTTCTAGTCGATATCACTATCAAACATAGCATCGCAACAGTCAGTCAAAGTGAACAATCGGGATCGCATAAACGCAGCTCCCGACGGATTTCATGAAAATCAGGCAAAAAACATGGAATAACGTCGAACAAACGAAAATATATTTTCCCATTTTCATTTTGGACAAGCAATCGGGTTTAATGGGTTGAGCGCGATTCCCACTTGAGTTTGTTTCATTTGATCACTTCAGCGATTAATCGAGGTGTGGCATAGAGGTTATAAAAAATGCAGCGCTACAAAATAACGCTCGTCCTAGTTTTACGTGAGCCTGCAGACACTCTGGCGTATTAAAGTTTCGTAATGAGGTTAAAGAATTTATGAAACGGCTGCTAAAGACGCGCCTAGCATCACATAACGTTCGTTAACTAATTTATCAAAGTCAAACGCCTCGAGATAAAATGAACTATAAATCAATACGCGGTAATTACACCATAATAAGTTAGCAATTTATCAAGTTGATTTGTATAGGTCTATGTTACGCTGCTGCGAATATTCATGGACATTTTCGTCGCTACAAAATGTTCTTCGAGTGCAGCGTCGTCGGATACTTCACAGTTTTCTTACATTTTTAAACAAAACTTTTTGGGTTCAGTAACATTGGATAATCACAATCGTTTCTTTTCACTTTTGTTGAAGTTGAAATTAATTTTAATAGCGTTGATTTGTTTTGCAATATACCATAGTGAGAAATTTTTGAATTGTTTTTTCAAAAGTTCTGTTCATATGGACCATTTCATGGATTATAATTATTCTAAGCCCGCGATATTCAATCAGCTGTTTAAAGTTTCCGCAGTTTTCTTTAGGATCTTCTTCTTTGCCTTATCTATCTGACGTCACAGGCTTTAGTGGCGTAACAAATTCACCTATTATCAGCAATAGACATCCTTTCAAACCAGATTAGCACTGAAAATTTTGATCAGTTTATTCATGAAAATAGAAAAGATTTTTGCTTACCCAAGTCTTCAGCATCCTCGTTCCATTCACCCTCCTGTGCCCAGCAAGCTGCCAGCATCACCAACAATCTGATCCACTTTACCGAGCACATGATTCTACTCTCTATTACATCGTCTTAGACAGGTTTATTCACTGGCACATTATTTGATAGTTTTCACACTGTACACTCGCGGAGTTGCTAGCACTGTCATGTTATTACTTTTTTTTTTTAAACTGGTTATTTCATAAAATTTGTTAGGATATATTTTCTACAAAAAAATATGACTACTCTATTTATGTACGTACGTTTCACAAATATGTTATAAGTTAATAATATATTTTCTAGAGGACCCTCAAAACAGAAAGCCACCGAGAGAAAAACAATATTAACAGACAGATCATTTTATTTATCTAAAATTATTTTTAAATTTTTCCGTGTGGTGCCGGCATAGAATTTCACCACCCCATCTCTTCCCGTGGGTGTCGTAAGAGGCGACTAAGGGAAACACACCGGGGGGCGGGCAGCAGCGCCCCCTGCAAAACAACTCCACCGAACTGCGATCCCCAACCCGCATGCCCAGCGTGGGGATTATGGGCATTAACCCCCAAATTATAGTGCCATCTTTGGCACTCATTAGGGGAGGCCTATGTCCAGCAGTGGACTATTATAGGCTGGTGATGATGATGATTGTTCGATTAAAAAAAAATGTTTGGAGAAGATAACCTAATAATACTAATACATTTACGAAAGAAAATATTAGGTACACAACATAAACTTTCCTACCTTATCAATGACTTTTTTATCCGAAATAAACGACTACCGGAAAACACATGTCCAAATCCCCGACCCCTCGTCAGAAATGTAAAACTTGACGGTTGGCTACACTCATGCACGAGTAAATAATGTCTTTTAATCTCTACAGAATCGTTATGACCCTTATCCTGGAATAAAAAGTGCCCAAAGGTTCAGGAACACAAAATTTATTTGTCGATTATGCAGTATAATGTCCGCCGAAACGGAAGGGCGGAGTGAGTGATAAGGTTGGATATGAATTATTCTTGCTGTCTGTGCTCATTTTCAAGTGAGCCAAATAAAGACCGTATTTATTAGGGAATAAGGTTGAAGAACCTTATATTAACTTTTCACGAAAACGAAGAAGGACCGCGAGATGTCTCACGATCATTCGGCCAGGAAGAGTTTTTTTGACATGCAACGGGAAGATAGGGTAATTCAATATTATAACCATTATCTACCAAGATTTCAAATGTTTTCTTGTTACAAGCTTTTTACAGCGGCTCCGCAGGCGTTCTTTTGGGAAAAATTGCATAAGACGCACTACCACAGCTTTTCAATATAATCCAGCAGTTATGCGGAAAAGGTCGCAGACCCAATACAACCTAATTAGAAATTAAAAATCAACAACAGAACCCAATTAGAAATTAAAAATCAAAGTGCTTTATTTACTTTTGACCTTAAGGACTCTTGGACAGGTCACAAATAACATAAAAGTAAAACTGGGAAATAAAGTGATCACTTTGATTCATTGTTTACTTCACTATTTTTAAGTTAAAGTAAGGAAGCGAACAAGACACCTTTACCTTGTTAGATTTAAGTTTTCGAGTAATAAGCAAACACAAACTTACAAACAATATAGAGGTAGCTCAACTGATCCATATAAATCCAGTTGGAAGCGTCTCCAAGGCGGCATTACCTCGCTGATGGCAATGCGCTGGAAATACAACAGCTCTCGGTCACACCTCACGACGACGGACGCTTTGATTAGACGCTGAGATACTTTTTTAAAAACTCGGAGAGCTTGTTACCTCTTGGACATAGGGTCTCAACTGGTTACCAAATGGCTCTGTCGAGACAGGCATTTTGCTTTTATAATAATTGGTATGGATTGTTCAAATCTGACGTAAATAATTGAATCAGACGGTATCGCAAGACAATTTAGTTTATCTCATTTTTTATTGAATATAAAATGGCTGAATGCGTAGTACCTTTCTCTTATCCGAGCGGGTTATTTATTGCACAAGTTTGTTTTTGACCGCCTCACGTACTTTATCGGAACCTTTCCTATCCCGAATTGCCAATTGCTATTTGATATATATACTTTATGTTGTAACTTCCCGATCTCATATTTCTCGAGTTTTTCTTTGTTTTTACGTGATTGAATGGGTAAGGTTATGTTATATGAATGCAATCGGCTTGAGTAGTCTTTTAAGCTTTGTGTTGTGTATTGGATGTAAGGTATTGTTTCTCTTTCAAGTAAAGCTTAAATATTTCTGAAATGAATCAGTTAATGAATGATGCTTAATTGGAGGATGAATATGGAATAGGTTGGTTGTTTTTTCCAATTTTCATTGTGACTTTAGTTCAGTAGGCTGATTACTGTTTTTCTTAGAGAGGATGGAATTAAGAAGACCTTCTAAAGAAACAAGTTTCTCGTCTAATATAGTGACAGATTATTAAACCGTGCGTGTTAAAAAGGACTAGGTTATGTGTTCGGCGACTACTTCACCAGATGTTTTTTGTATTTTTATACCTCTAGAAAAATAAAGTGTTTATTCATAAAAAAACTTGCAAAGGACGAAATATTCCAATTTGTTTTGCTATAAAAAATATAAAAATATATATTGTACTATACCAGTAAATTTCCCAATCGTATTTTACCTTCTTCCGAAAAAAAGCAGCTTTTCGAAGCTTTTCTACAAGCTTATGGGTCACCCAAATCGATTCTATCCCTCGCACGAAACACGGCACCCGAAACGCAAATAAGCTTACAAAAAGGCAGAAAACGATAGAGATTACGGGCCATGCTCATTGTAAACCGTGTGATAACAATGTCCTGGTCCGTACGACCTCAAAACTGGCTACGGAATAGGCGCCGGCCTAGAGCTACCCTTAGTCGGGGCAAACGACAATACTGAATCTTTTATCAGATCAGTTGGATTTGAAATAACCGTCGACGACATCTGGTTGTGATATGACGCGCGCCTATAGTCGATTTGCTGTATAAAATGCGTTGTTTCGCTTACCTGGATCAAATAGGAATCAGGGCGACCGAAAATTGTTTGGATGAAGGAAATTTTATTGGAACTCCTTATTTGTGTTTCCGCAATTTATTGTAGGGTAGGTTTTGTTTTATTGAGCGACTGGATTCCTTTTGAGTATTTTTTTCCCCGCAAATATTACCAGTATATAATATATACTGGCTATAGGCGTACATATAGCCGCTTATAAAATGATAAATAGACAGTTTCTTTTGCGTTTGTAGTGACACGTTTCATGCACATTAAGCTTTTTCAATTACCTATTCCCGTCTAAATCAGATCCAGATCCTCAGAAAAGGTATTATAAATAAATAATGCTGGTCAATCAACAAACACAGCATTGTCTAGCCCTAAGTAATGCAATGTTTTTGTCATGGTTTGATTGATATACTTAGTATTATATATTACACAGACACAGAGATATATTTTTATTATACATAGAATATGATCTGATAAAAAAAACAAAACGAACCTTATACTAAAACCTGTACAACTATCTGCAGATCTTCCAAACATTTGTGCCGCGCTGGTACCGGTAGTGAACCCGCAATCTCTTGCGTTGCTGGCGGACCTTCGCCCGCCGTACTACAGAGGTGGTCAGGTCATTATATTCTATGTTATAATAACATAACATAAACATAAAACATTAATTTATTCTTTGAAGACTTATTAGGTAGGTTGGTACATTGCTTCTAGTATAAGGTAAACATAGTAAGTAGGATACAGTAAAGAAAAGAACATAAATCAATAACATATCCTAGGTCTACAACTACTTATTTCATAATTTGGTATGTATGTACCTGAAACTTAGTAAAGTGACGGTCCTCCGTGCTAGTAAAAACTGTTTTACGGCAGGACGCCAAGCTCTTCCTTCGGAGCATTTACAAAACATATTATTTTTGTGGGATGTTGTTGTATACATAAATTATTCTATTAAATTCTATTATCTTGTTTATACATGCAATCTAGCCTAAAACTGAAAAAAAAGACGAGCACTAAAAATTATGTTATGTTATTATAACATTACAATAAGCAAAAATAATATACTATTACAGTTCAGTTAAGGTGTTCCATTTCTGTCATTTTACCTCACGCATCAACAACAAAACGTTTTCAATTTTGGTATGGATATTTTTTTATACATGAGCAAAGATTAACAAATAATTTTGAAAGCGGATAAGTCAGACCGAGGGATTGTACAGGGCGTAGCTCAATCGATCCACCTACGCGAGGATTTCTCTATTTTAGGAACGGTAGAATTCATATCCAAGTTTCTAGATGTTTCTGTTGGCGCCTTTGCATGTTTTTATGGAACAATGACGCGTTTAGTTTTTCCTTCAAGTACTAACTGAACAGGTAGGCAAGCTCCTGAATATATTTTGAAGAAAGGAACTATGTACTTTCAAAAAAATATCAATGAAAATTAGCCCCGGAACAGCAAGAATCATGATCGTGACCCCTCTACCTAAGGTATGGGGAGTATACCTTAGGATAACTCCCATGCTGTTGTAATAAAAAATATTTTTTTTTTATTTTATAAACATATTCGTTTAGTGGGGGACCGCCAGTAATATATAGCTATGTTTTTTTACTCCTAATTCTAGACGAATATATGACTGAAAATAAAAGTATTTTTGCATCTCAAAGTGACAAAGACATAGGTAGATGATGCAAAGTTTTTGAAATAATTTTAGAAACTCGCAAGAAGGAAGGACTTGATTTTTCAAATGTTTTCGTATTATTGACCGAATTCGAACAAAGGATTCGATTGTACGAGTATGTTCGCCTTTATCTAAGCTGATTTCTCCGTCAATTGTGGTTCGATTTTGATCACTCTTTTACGGCTACTTCCAAAATGGTATAATCCATAAACATATTTCGATGGTTAGAATTTATCTCATAAAACCGATAAAACGTGTAAAACTATAAAATTTGAAGACAGAATCTAGTTTTTTCAAAAAAAAAAAAAAACGTTGTTCAAGAAATATTTTGATTTATACAAGACTAGCGGCGGTTTATAATATTAGTATAGATTGAGCTGCTATTTATCAGAGAACCAAACCTAAATTCTCATAAACATGTTACGAGAGCATGACCCGTAGATTGTGAATTATTATTGCGAGTTCGGATGCCAGATAGCATTATCGGAAACATAGTTCTTCGTGTATGAAAACGAACAACGCGAACAAATATGATTTTCCTTCCATGAAGGAGGTCGGTAACTACACTCGAGAGCAATGAATCCGGGTCACTCAAAGAAAAAAAAAATCTCTTTGAGTGACCCGGATTCATTGCTCTCGAGTGTATATATATCTATAGTAATATTAACTGGAAAGATACGATCGATTGTTTGTTTGTTTGACTTGAATATGCTCCGAAAGTACTGGTCCGACATGAAAAATTCTTTCACCAATCGAAGCCTAAATTTTCTCTGATGAACATAGCCTATGAAATACTTTAAAAAAAATTAAGATCCGCATGAAAAATTCAATTTTTTAAATACCCGTGCGAAACCGGAGCGGACCGCTAGTATTAGAATACTCTATAACTATAGGTAGTTATAACAGAGTAATGCGCCTCGTAAGCGAGCGGACAGTTCTTGGAATCTACCACCATGTTTATTTCTACAGAACTATTGTTTCTCTAGTCGGCTTATACTGTAGGTGCCTTTGATATTGTAGGCAAACGTCCAGCACTTTGTGGGAAATGGGTTGATGGTAAATTAACTCTGTACCTATCTTTTGTCTTTGCTACAGCAGTAAGAAGACTGTAATGCCTGTATGTATTTTATATAAATCGTAGATAATCGTAGTAATTTCGTTACCGGACTGATATAGAAAACCCTTCGCTATTATTTGGAGAATAATTATAAGCAGATTTTTTTATTCTACATAGATAAATCTTTTTGCCAACAAACAAATTTTGGGACATTAGTAACACTTATCCCAAATCCCCTTATTTGTAATAGTCTGCTAACTTATGTATAAACTAATTTTTCATTCGGTCTTCTTCTATTGTTATAAGTCAGAGTGAGATATATCAGCTATTTGGAACTTAGCTCCGATAAAATATAGAAGTATGAAGGCGTAACTATTAGGCCCGTAGCACATGTCCGCCGCGAAATCATAGCATCGGAACCCAGGAGTTTCCATGACTTATCCGTTGTACGACAAGCGAAAATGAGGCAAAACTGCCTGTTCTAACGCGTAGATTTGACTATAATTGTAACTCTTTCCCGTACGCATCACAATCTGCTCACACGCCAGCTACAACTCAGCGCATCGTTCGCGATTTCCCTGCAATACCGAATATATTATGCTTGCGGTTCCGCTGCTATGATTTCGCGGGAAGATGTGCGATCACCCTTATAGTCATAGCTAACCCCGTTTAAATTGGTAACTATGGAGGGTTTGTGAGCAAAGTGCACGCAGTGTCATCAATTTCAGTAGGTAAGTACTAAGTTATGTTTTGTACACTTTTATGGGTTTTTCGCAACGTCAGTAACTTTCTGTTTGTTTTGGCGGGAAATTGATTGCAATTGTTAAAGCGTTACGGAATGAAACTTCGTTTACTGCTACGTTTTATTCGGGCAGGCAAATAAAATAAATGTTTTTATGAAGGAATTAAATTTATTTTTTGAAGCGAGCTGCTGTAACTGATTTAACAGGCCGTGTTTAGTGCTATTGTTCATCTGCTCCAAATTGATGTAGGTACATCAATTTCATCGTCATCATTATCATCATCTATGATGATGTTGTGATGATGATGATTATCATCATCACAAGCCTTTACCTACTGCTGATATCAGTCATGCATATCACAAGCTCTGCTTTGCTTGGGGCTAAATGATGCCGTGTGGGTTTACTAATGTCCAGCATTATTATTAATTTTATTTAAATTTACTTTCTGTTATTATTGCGACAAAAGTATAGGTACCTACAGGTTAAAAGTATTTTATCAATAACATCTCAAAGGCAACTTCGGTAAAACAAGACTAACAATTTTTAACTGACCAAAAACTAACTGTAGTGGCAAGAAAAATGCGCATTCTGTGAAAATTTTAACTATCCACGTTTTACGGTTCATGAGACCGTCTGTTGACGGACGGACAGACAGCAGCGGAGGCTTAGTAATTGGCTCTCGTTTTCACCCTGTGGGTACAGAACTCTAAATTATATTCTATGAATTCTATATTCATGTGATAACCAAGCACATGTCGCCTTTTGTGATAGAAATTCGGTAGGTGATTTCGTTCGTCCAAAGACAAAGCTCATGAATTTTCTTGGATGATAATAAGTTATGTTCATTATAATCTTTTTTTATTTTCTGTTTTTTATATATATCTTACGAGAATGCGTATGAACTTGTTAATGTTGTTTTGTTTTGTTGTATGTATTTTACCGTACTATAATAAATTCTTTTAGCCATGTAAATCCACTTGTAAATATGTAGTATCATGTGTAAATAGTATTATAGTATCATGTGTAGTATTTGGATCACTCCATGCCCGGGCTCCAACTGAAAACCAGTAGCATTGGGCCCAGCCGAATGCTTGATAAGGTGGGGACCCTTTTTACACTATTTTTATGCCTATCTTTATTATTTTCTCATTCGTATTTGTACATTTTATTTATTACCTAATTTGTATATATCTGTTTTTTAATTGGTAAAAAGAAATATATTTCTTTTCTTATTTCTATTAAATAAATAAATGGCAATAAAGATTTTCAGGAGGTATCTACAAATTTTATATAATGCTGGATGTGTCCAGCATCACCATATAATTTTTTTATTTGCAACCTAGCTATACACTAGCCATACTCGATATAGAATGCTTGTAAACAACCACGACACACATAAATGCAACTTACTCGCTTGGCGTCGAGTTTCAGGTATAAAAGTAAGCAATATTTGTTGATGTACGGATGGCAAATCGACAAGTAATGTAATTTTCATATAAAAGGACATTGTAACAGAGTGAATCTTACGTGTGGGCGGTTTATTTACAAACATTCTACATCGATTTTGGCTAAGGTATAAGCAGATATGTAACCAACTTTGCGAATTAAAATAGCCTCCCCCAGAGAATACATCGGTCTAACCGTACCCACTGAGTTACCTCATCATCATCATCATCATCACCAGCATATAATAGTCCACTGCTGGACATAGGCCTCCCCTAATGAGCGCTACTGAGTTACCTCCCTAAGGAATAATTAGAATAAAAGAGTGTGAAACTTGCTTCAACTGACGGACGCTTTTGGGCAGTTTGTTACATACTCGTCCCGAAGGGGGCTTTTCGAGCACCGTTGCGACGAATTTCGTAATGGTACTTTACAGGAGCAATTACTTTTAACATGGTCCGATCTTTTTGGAAATTATGTCATTGTTTCCGAGTAAATTGAGGTTATTAAGGTAGATTTGACTAATTACATTTGTTTCAGTGTGAAGTCCGATCATCGTCCGAGGGACGATGTATAACTTACTAAGGCTAGGTTCAACCATAGTTGTATAATTCTTATCCTGAGAGTTTCTAAACTTTGCATTTAAATTTTATTTCAAGAATAAATCTCACGGATATATCATCTGAGATATAACTGCTTATACCACCAAAATCTGTGGACAAAATATGTTATTATAGAGTATTTTAATAGTGGTCGGTAGAATACTGCAAGCTGTTCTTATTCTAGAATAACCTCGACGCTTCGTGATCTTATTTGAGATTGACTCATCTATACCTTTTTTTTTTTTTTTTTTTTCTTTTACGGCGAGGAAATTCCTTTACGAATAAACTGGTCTGGGGGGGACCAGAATTATGTGGGACTCGACGTCCTAAGAAGGACGTAATACCCACTAAAACCTCTCCGGTGACCCTCTCTCGCCATTTTTGGCCGAACCACGGGAACATAATAAACCTTCCGCGGCCCGACTGGCGTCCCCTCTTCCTCACATATTCATGGCCGGCAAGCCCACCGATCCACACGCTGGCCGACCCCATCTATTCATCACCTTTCCTCCCCCCGATTAGGACACAGACAGGACAGGCACAGTTGAAACCGTGTCTGTCCACCACTGTATCCAGATGGGCGACAGAAATCCGTCGCCCCATACTTCTTCCAGGCGTGGGTCTCACATTTACACACTACTCACCACACTCATCTATACCTGCGAAATTAAGAAGACGAAAAATCTTCCTTAGCGCTGTTATAACAACTGGCATTTTGATTTTACTTAGACGACATTCGTTCACTATTCATTAATTAACCCAAGAGATTGGAGTAACAATAAATAGTAACTGCTACACGACGCTTGCGATAGAAAAACGCAAATGGTGCTACGTGCGAGTACTAAGGTTAGTAATTCTTGTTTAAAATGGTATTTGGTTGATTTTACCCTTAGATACGAGTATTTATGTGGCTTGAAGAAGTACTTCTATATGTAAATGGTAGGCGGTTCTAGCTTTCATTAATTTTTTTTAATGTCTGGTCTAATTTATTTATGTTTGTAGGTTTTAATTACCCAAGAGACATAGAGAGGAATTTAATGATACCACCAAAATAATTCCGTGAATTGCCACTTTTTCACTAAGAGCGGTTTCAGACTAGCGTTTTTTTTCTGCGCGTGTACTGACGGCATGCGGGCTTATATGCGCGCGACATTACGCGAACGCTGCCCCGTTCAACCCAAGATTTTTCTACCCAATAGGTATTTTGCGCCGTTCGACCCAAAAGCGCTTCTAAAAACCGGACTCGCATACGCAGGCATAATAGGCATATTCCGTCATGTTCACTCGAACTGGCCGGCCGGCGGCGGCAGTGGTTTCAGTACGCGCGCGGGGGTATTTTCTCGCGCTTATACGAGCTGATAAGCATATCAACGCTCGTATGAGTTGCGCATGTGGCAAAATAACTAGCCCTACATCCACCTACATGCGCTTCCCAATAAAAGTTTAATACGCGCGTAAAAAACGCTAGTCTGAACCGCTCCAATCCTCAGTTTGTTTAGTTACTTCAGATGGGCCGAGGGAGAAGTAAATCTGTCACAGTGTCATTAGACCTACCAACAGGATTATTTTTATTTCTTAGCTAAGATTTATTTTCCTTAGATTAGCATTCCCCTTATTTATGCTAATGTAATTTTAATGATACCGTCTTTTCGGCTAATTTCATTTTGAGAAAAAACGGGGATTTATTTAAACCATGCTTTATTAGAGTGCTGTGTTTTTACTTTTTGATGATCGATTTGCATATTCTGTTGCTGAGAAACTTTGAAATTCCTGAATGTATTTTTAATTAGTCTTAACGATATATTATAATAATAAATATTGATTCCTATAATATACAGCACCGACTATGTTGTTGCTTGCAACAGTCTGCAGTTAGCTTAATTACGTAAATTAGAAATATAAGTTTTGAAGGCTCAACGGGATTTTTTTAATTTTAGTCAGGACATTGCTTTTAGATTAATAATGGACCCAGCGATATGTAATGCTTTTTAAACTTGTCTTCATTGAGTTTTTACTTTTAGTACTGTTAAAGGAGTTATGTGGGAGCTCATTAATAATTTTGAGCGTCAAACATTTTTATGTAGGTACTATATGTTAATCATATGCTGCCTGAAAATATGAGATAGCAGTTAGAAAGTCATAAAGTCTGATTCACCGTAAAGTACCATGACCGCACTTGTAATAAAAATATGCTTAAATTTATAATGACGACCTTTGGGGTGTAGTAGGTAAATGGCTGGCTAGGAATCAAATAGTTGCATACTCATACTCGAGTAGGTACTCGGGTTTATAAGTAGATAACAATTTACTGAAGAATCATACAACATAAAGAAATGCAAAGTGTCCCGAGAACGCTTATCGCTACGGGAAATCTCATCCAGGCAACTAATTTATGAATAAAATAATATATATTTACTAGGTTTCACAACATAATATGCTAAACAGACTCCATTTGTAGCTTTCTAAGTTGCATTCTTTAATCTGATCTGTGCTGATAGTCATCAGCTCTCGATCATGAGTCTCTTCGACCAGATGCTGAGATACATTTTTAAGACCCGGAGAGACTAGCTATTGACTCCAAAAAAGGGAGCAAGCGCATAGGCCCTGACAAGGCCTGCATATTTCTTATCTATATCTTTAGGTTCTCGTTCCAATTTACACCAGCCATAATTTTTTAAAGAGAATATTAATTTATTTCTGAAATAGCCCCGGCTTCGCACGGGTATTGAACAAAAATTTAATTTTTTAAGCTAACTTTTTTTAAAATATTCTACAGCAGATGTTCGTAATAGAAACTACAGGATTCTAATGGTGAAAGAATTTTTGGAGCCTATTCAATTCAAACAATCAAACCTTTCCTCTTCATAATATTAGTATAAAAGTATACTTAACCCTTAATGAATCTTTAAACCAATGGTTTATGGTGTTGCTAGTACACATAGACATTAGCATAATCCGCACTAAGTCATCTAATTCACTTTGTACAAAGAACTGCACTCAAATTCCTCAAAGCGAACCCCTCGAATGTTAAAAACCGGCAAATAAAGTATTAGGTACACCTACTTCAATTTGTCGACATCGAGTACAAAAACAGCAATAAGTCAACACGCCGCCCGAGGCTCGAATCCTATCGGGAAATAGGGATTGAAAGAAACTGCGGAGGCATGGGCAAACAGTGGCGTGCAGAACACGGAATACTTGAAAAAAGGTTCCAGAGGCAATTGGATTTCTAGAACGTTCCTATTTTTTTAAATTGATCTAAATATAAAAAACGTGGAATGCTTGATACAAAGTTCAGTGTTTGTTCATTTTTGAATCTATACTAATATTATAAGGAGGAAAGGTTTTATCGTTTGTTTGAATTGATCATGCGGATCATGACGGGGTAATCTACCTATATGTCTATGAGCTAAGCCGTGGACCGACTGCTGAAAGATAGAAGAAAATGGCGAATGAGGATCTCATATTGACAGGGCAGATTTTTTAATTTCTAGATTTTTCAAAACGCTTTTGGCAGGAACCTTACTAAATACTATTCTTATACAAATAATATAAAAGCATTGTGAAAATATACTCAAATTACAAACCATTGGTACAACGCTTGTAAGGCAGTTTCATCCATCATCAGCCTTAAGAATCTACGAACCCTGTGAACGCTACGATCACAAAATTATTACTAAGTACTAATTAAGTAGCATCGATTGAAAGAAAACCGCTTCCCGTTTTTAACAGTTCGATAAGCCGTCACAAAAAGACCGTTTCACCCCCGAGACGGTGGAGACAAAATAATAAGTTTCCTTTAAGCTGCGGGGAAACTATGAAAGTTATTGGCTCGGGACCAAGAGTACCGAAGCCAATATAGTTGTTTAAAGAACAATTTCGCAACATTTCTTAATATCGTCAACAGTGAGGTATGATATTTTATGGAGGAGGAAAATGGGCTGAGGAATAGTTGCTACCTGAAATTATAATATACCTATTCAGTTTTTTTGCTCATTTATTTGCTGTTTGGTTTGACTGACTATCAAATCAGCGAGGTGATACCGATTCAGTTTTTTATTATGTTACATAATTAACCATAATTTTTTACAATTCCCAATAACTTGTTATTAAATAATCATAAAAACCCTTATGAAATCGCTTTGGGTCTGTTTTATGTTTTGAATCCTTAATATCTCAGAAACTACTGCAGCTATTGAGTTGAAATTTGAAATAATAATACATTTTGTGCGCCCGCACATAGTTATAGAAAAATAAATGAAAAATCAAAATGAAGATTTTCCATACAAATTTTGAAATCGAAATTTTAAATGGAACGTACAAAGTCAAAAGCGGTATCAAATGAAAGATACACGTTTGTAGATTTCAAAATAGTTTTTGAAATTTTGGTATGTTTTATACTTTTTAAAATATTTATTTATATATTAATATTTTAAATTGTAGGTACCAACCCACTTACCTTTAGATTAGTGGGTACTAATCTCTGTAGTAATAGGAGCTCCACAGTGCACCAAAACCGTTGCTCTCAAAATTTTTGAGAAAAGATAGGTATGTATCCTAGATAATCCACACAGTATCATTTAACCCACAAGCTAAGCAAAGCTTGTGTTATTGATATTACTACGATAGCTGTTATACTTAATAAAGTATAAGTATCACATTAGATGGTTTATTTTTGTGTACTGAAAAGGACTAGAACACCCGAACAAATAATCTGAAGATCCTACAAATATTAGTCCCGAGGCAGGAATCAAACCTCCACCTCCTGCGTTGTAAGCCCACCGCGCCAAGAGGTTGTCATATACGTACCTACCTAAACGACAAAAGTTCAAAACCCTCGGCGCGCGAGCTACACTCGCACTTGTCGTACTTGTTTTTGTTACATAATAGGTACTAGGCTCGACAAAACACTAAACTTTAGTCTCTATAATTTTTGAGTAGACTAATTTACATATCTGTCAAAGGTAACAACACTACTCTACAACTACTTAATTCTGTCATTTAGTATAACTCACTCACTTTCAACAATTAGGGAACTTCATAATCGTGCACTTATCGCGCATATGCCAAAGAGAAAATAGTTTCGTGGACTTAGTATAGCTGTTTTGGCTGTGATTTGTGGTTATCAATCTCATGGAATATTGTAAATACTTAAAACTAAGAAATCTTAATAAAGCTTGCATCTATACTTCGGCTCACTTAACTTTTTATCTCTCGCAAAAAAAAAAAATACTATTTTGGGCTTTTCAAGTTTTGATTTAATTTGTTTCGTTTTTCATCCGTTTTGTGACTTGTAAATGCCTATTTCCCTGCGAATGTTCAGTTAATTAAGGGTAGTCGAAGATTTAATTTTTATTAGATACCTCGCTGCTGGCTCAGTAATTGTAAAATCTATACTAATATTATAAAGACGAAGTATTCGATTGTTTGTACATATGTTTGAATTGAAAAGGCTCCGAAACTACTGGACCGATTTGAAAAATTCTTTCACTATTAGAATCCTTAATTTTCTTTCATAGACATAGGCTTTAGAATGTTTTAAAAAAAATAAGGGATCTAGATGAAAAATTAAATTTTTGTTAAATACCCGTTAGAAGCCAGGCGGACCGCTAGTTAAATACATAGTCTTTGTTTACATAAAAAAAGTAGTTATCCTCATTTTTCGTTGATAAAAATAAGTAGATAAGTGGGTGATATTTTTCTCCAACAGGCATGTAGGTAAGTTATTATTTTTGTTATCGCTCAATAAAATGTTAAATAAGCAATAATATCAGACACGTCCAATGCTGGACATAGAACTCATGATGCGACATATAACACAGCTCTGAGCCCCTTCCGTCCATAATGAGCCATGAAAGTAATATTAATCGAAATAATCTTATTAAATTGAAACAAATCGTCAAATATATTATTTTATAAAAGATAGTATTTACATACTAGTTTTTATTTAGTTAGATTATTGTAATTTTCTTTGTTAATAAAGGCATTTTGCCCATTTTAAAAAATAATATATTTGACGATTTGTTTCAATTTAATAAGATTACTTTGATTAATATAACTTTCAATTGATTAAATTGATTCCAATTTCAATATTACTCTCAATTGTAAAATTGAAACAATTGAGCTAACTGCAGACTTTTGCAAACAAACTACAGGTAGCTCAACCGATCCATATCAATACCAGTTGGAAGTGTAACCAAGATGCTGGCTGCATTGCCACGCTGTATGGCAATGCTGAATAAATATCGTCGTATCCTACGAATACGGTCACAGTTGCAAAACACCAACTTTACAGGAGACGGTTTTTTCTGATTATTTCGCAAAGTTTCTATTGAACGAGTGTGATTTTTTTTGCTAAAACGTTGTATCATATTTTCTGCTAAATTATCATAAAGGTTTCATAAATAAAAAAAAACCTTTTTCCCTAGTTTTTGTCCCTTAGCACCTTGTTCCACGTGCAAGTTTCAAATCGACGTTATACTCAGCGCCATTGTGACCGTTTTCCACGCAGATTTCGCTTCACGTCCTCAACTAGGGGGTTAACAAACGTCTTTGTAAACTTATTCGACGGGATTATGATGGACAATTACACATTTTACGAAGGTCATAGTTTATTGTCCTTTATAATTTGGTTTTGTACCTTGATAATTTGCTTCAGAAATTGTTTATTCATGCTGTACTTAGGATGCGCTGTACACCCAGAGACGATATTAAATGTATTTAGTTTGTCTAGCACTTAATCGACGACCTGTATGGCGCAGCTGCTGGCGAAGGCCTTTAAGGGACTTCGTCGCTGGAGGTTGTGGATTTGATTCTCGCCTTGGGAAAAAAATTTATACATTTATTGCCGCTGATTTGTCACAGCTGGTTGGTAGGTACAGCTAAAATGCAACAAATCATTCAAAGCCAAAACCCAGTTCGTGTGAACCTGTGCAAATTTTGCTGACATACTAAACAAAATGTGTTTTTGTAAACTATGTAAAACTCGTCCTAGGGTTTCATGATTTAATGAAATGATTGGAACTAATTTTTTAGTTATTATGGTAGGTAGGTACTCATATAAAAAAGGTAATTTTATAATAAATAATGGAGTTTTCTGGCCACAACGCCAAGCCTAAACCGATGAAGCTAGAAAGCTGAAATTTGGTATGCTGGACCTTTAACTACAAAAATACCCGCTAATTAGGGTTTTTTTCTTATTCCACCCCTAAAGAGGTAAATGGGGGTTTTGAGGTTTTTGGTGTTTTTTTGTAAATCTGTAACCGGTGGTTCGGTTGGTTAGATACTTACATTGAATTACTAAACACACAAGAATAATGATAGAAACAAGATAACTTGTTTCAGGATTTTTCAAAATATTCCTAAAAATTTAGTGAAACTGGTAATTAAAGTTTGAGATTTATAATTTCATTCTGTATTGAAATATCTATAACTTTCTAAAGCAAGGTGCTATTGGCTTCAAATTTTATTATGTAATGATAGAAAAGTAAATTAAAAAGGCAATAATGTGATTTATTTTAAGGAAAATTGCTAAGAACAATTAAAATACAAAACTATTCAACATGTGTTTCAGGATTTTTGAAAATATTTCCGCAAACTGTAAATACGGTTATTGAAATATTGGATTTGTAATTTTTGGTAACGTATTTAAATGACTATTACTATTTAACGTGCGCTGGTAATGCCCTCAAATTTTATTTATGTATTGAATATACATTAAATGGTTAAACATGTTTTAAGGTCTATTTTCATATCTCTAAATTAGGGTAGAGAAAGTCAAACTTCCCGATATTTAGTTTCAATCCGATTGGTCTTGCATAAAATCTCAATTCACTAAATAAATGAAATAATAACAATGAATGAATGTTTGAAGATTTATTAAAACTTCTCTCAAAATGGGCTAAGGTAGAATGTTTAAAGCATATCGTATGACAAGACTGCTTCAAATTCATTAAATAAAAAAATATACTGGAAACTTTAAAAAAAAAGAATACCTACTTAATTAACGGACATAAAAATGATATCATAAGCGTCTTTCCGATTTTGGTGAAATTCCGATTTTTTCTTATAATAGGGAATTAGCTGATTTCGTGAAAGTGTTTTACCCTAAACACGTCCACGCCAATGAAATTACAAGCGAGTCAGCTAGTTGTCATTACATTATACGAGCATTCATTACATGATTATTGTCATAATAGATTGATATCAGAGCCAAGGCATGGCGTATTCATCGATAAATCTTTTTGCTGTTAATTTTCTAACCTATTTAGTATTTAAATGCTATGTCTATTAAAAAAACAACAAGTAATGGAATTAAAATTCGCAGATGTTTGTAGTGAGTGTTCTGGTTGATTTTTATGTGTGTATAGTAAAAAAAAATTATATCTATAAGGTCTATTGTGTTAAGTCATCTGATAACCAAAACACAAGTTTTAGTCGATTGTTCAGCATATATTTATTCATCCTATTAATCTCGTTACTGTATCCAGATTAGAGAACTCGTCAATAAGCCTGTCTGAAGCCAACTACTATGTGGTTGCTCACGTTATAATATTAAAAAGAAAACGCATATTTAATTCGCTGTTTTGTACTCTGTCGTCTGATGACCTTATTTGTAGAAGTCGAAAAATCCTGAAAATATTGACTTCTCTTGAAAATCCTTAAAACCTGTTTCTCTTTATTTTATTTTTCACATTGGATTGGACAAGCAAATAGTTTAATATGTTTAGTCGTCAATGGAATATCGGGAACTCTGGCAACTTTTACATTTTCTAATATCCAAGTGATTTTTATACAAAAAGTCAAATACAGTTGTAGTTTAAAGCACCGCATGTAAAAAGCTTACAATCAATTCAATACTTTAGTAAATACAAAACCAATACAAATAATTCAAATAATTTTAACCTATACTAAAAATAAAATCTTTTAGTTTGATTAAATTGCCGATTTACTAAATGTCAGAAATATTAGAATTCGAACAACTGTTGGTTTATAGTTCAAACAAATTGTGTCACTGTTCTCAGTTCTTATTGAGTGACCTTTATAAAAAAACCCTGAAAGGCATATGATAATTTCATAAATATTGATATTCTATATTAAAAAGTTACAGAGAATTCAAAACAAAACCCAACTACGTATCTCAAACATGTATAACCCGTTCCAGTCCATTTTCAGGAGTATTTTAAAACTTCCTGAAACAAATATTCATTTATTTATATTATTAAGATTTTACAATGGAATAGGTATTCCTAACAAAATAATATAGGTACTTCGCAAATGAAGTGATTGTTTGCATCCGCATTCGCGAATGTGAAAGATGTACATTCGTTACATATAAAATCTATACTAATACTGTAGATACGAAGGTCAGACCCTGTCTGTCTGTTTGTTGCTTTAACGCTTTAATCGATTTAACGATGAAATTTTTCTTCACACAGAAGAAAAATTAACAAGAAACTAGTATAACCTATAATTGTACCTTAGTAGGTTGTTAGAACATAATTATGTATGTACACGTACCTACTCGCATTACATATAAAGAACAATGGCAGAATTTGGTCTGGACTTTTTTTCGCGTCCATGGATTTGATGTGTATGAATCAAATTTAATTAATTTTCTACGATTTTTCAATTATTTACTACTTGTCGTAAAGGCCGGAGTTATTTTATGTTATTTAAAAGCTTATCAAATGATATTCGAATGAGGTACATTCGAAATGTTACCATTTTATTAGTGGTGCGGGTACTATTTTATCTTTTGTCTTTGACAGTGTCATGTTGTCTGTGGTTGTCTGTTAATACGCTACAGAATCCTTCCGAGACTCGCTTTTTTAATCTCTGCTGTGTTTTGTGTTTATATTTTGGCTTTCTATATATTTCTACCCCACCTGCAGTGTTTATGGACTGCTTGATACTGCCCTGTGTGACTAGTTCGTGCCCTTAGGACTCCGATATTGCTTTGCGTGATCATAAGCTAATCTTACTGTTCTCTGATTTTGCCTAGTGAATTGGACTTTTGTTGTAAACCCGGGACAATCGTAATGGCAGATTATTATAGAGGTCATCGTAGCACACTATTTTATGTGTAAACTGCAATATACTATGCGTGAACACACTGTGCCGATATCAAGTCTTAGGACTTGACCCGAGAGTTGCGAGATGAGAATGAGGAATTAAATAAATATGTTTATCAAAATGTGATTTTTATTTGCCCACATTGGGTATTTTATGACAACCTTTGTGGTTTGGCGGGCGGAGGGCCGTAAAATAAAAATATCTATCTATGTAGATACTTACCTCATTGTTTTAAGTAAGTATATAAGTTATCTAGTAGGTACTCATAACACAAGCTCTGCTTAGCTTCGGGCTGGATGATGCTGTGTGGATTGTCCAACATCATTTATTTGTGTATACGGTACCCTCACTTTTTTGTGTTTACGGGGCAAGTATATTTTTTTTAAATACGCGCCCAGTTTTTGTAAACATACAAGAAGGTTAGAACTTATTAGGATTTTTCTCATTTCGTTTGTCTGTAAATACTCATTACCTCAATTAACCACACCACATTATCAATTTCTTTAAGATTTAATTTCAATCTGCGATCTATT
The DNA here is from genome assembly GCA_963931895.1 of Eupithecia pulchellata. Classification (NCBI taxonomy): domain Eukaryota; kingdom Metazoa; phylum Arthropoda; class Insecta; order Lepidoptera; family Geometridae; genus Eupithecia; species Eupithecia pulchellata. Next base: position 5,723,980 of record OZ007537.1, read on the forward strand.
ATACATAATTTTTGTTTGACGTTCATTCATAACCTAAATATTTAAACACCGAAATCTTTTTTTTCCGGCTTTTTCAAATGAAAATAGTCTCATTTATAGATTCTGGAGCAAACGCCAAATCTTTCAACATATTTTTCATTACGGGACGCTTCAATTTGATTCCAGACAATTCTTAGTATGGAGACCTGCCATTGTTCTTTAGCATTTTCCGTGCTTTCATAACCAAAGACAATTCATGTGCCTAGCCAAACTATTAAAATGCACTTCGTAGTCGACAAACAGTGCGGTAATCCGCGCCCGCGCGCCTTTTCGCCCGCGCTACATGGTTACTCTGGAGTATGTAACCGTATTCGCCGGGAAATACTTGTGATCTTTGCGTTTTTCACGTGGAAGAAAGTGCCAAAGCTGTTTGTTAACTTTTTCGTCGGGCTAAATCCATCAATGCAATTGTGACCAAATTTTAAAATCTTAATAACTTTGTTATTTTTAGTATTTTTTAATTTTTTTCGAACTGGTATGATGTAAATCATAATGGAGATTCCAAAAATGCAATAAAAATAAAAAGTCACACTGGCGACTGTGACCCTATTCGTAGGATACGACGATATTATTTACAAAAAGGTACTAACAACTATAAAATATCACATTATCTAAATGATAAAGAGTTGGGACGAGTTTTACTCCATCTCGAAAACTGTTACGGTGTTAGTTAACCTAACCTAACAAGGAAAAGGTCTCTTTGCTCCTTTACGTTGCCTTTAAAAGATTAAAGTGAACAAAAAATCAAAGTGATTACTGTATTTAACAATTTTACATAAGTGACTTGTACTTTGTGGCGTATCCAAGAGTCACGTAAGGTGTAAAGGAAATGTGGTGACACAGTTTATAGAAAAGTAGTCATGACTTTTGCGATTCATTGTAAAGCAGAGTCCAGTCAGTCACTCATCAACCCTTCGCCGCGAACACACATATCCTTAATTAGGATTATAGAATATCGTAATTGCAATTTATGTACTCGTGTCTCTTATTGAATAGACTCAGTTAATGTGAAAACATCTTTTATTCCAAATCCAACCCACAATAGGATTTAAATCACGTCGTCGGGAGAGAATCACATGTACCTACCTACAACACGTCGGAAGACAATCATCACCCTTAACTCAAAAGAAACAAAGTACTCTGATATTTGATTGAATCAACCCTAATCTAATTAAATTAAAACAATAAACATTAAAATACCGATAGAGAATTAGTTAAATTTCAATCGAACATGCCCAATTAGCAACTCAATTATTATCAAACACAAGCTAGTTCAGAGTTATTTGTTATTCTCTGAAATGCTTTTGCTTTCACAAATACGAAGAATGTTTTCGTTCAACAAACTGTTGGCCGAAAAACTTCAAAGCAGATAAGCTATGCTTGCATGTAACATATGTTAGTATACATAAGAGAAGTTGGTATGAAGACCTCTGTGGCGCGGTGGGCGAAAATCCCCTGCGACGCAGGAGGTTGCTGGTTCGATTCCCGCATCGGGACAAATATTTGTACGTTCTGCAGATAGATAGATTTGTTCAGGGTGTTCTGGTCCCAAATATTTGTACGATATGTAGTTATTTGTTCAGGGTGTTCCGTTCCTTTTCTATGTATAATGAAGAATATCTATCTATTTATTCCTATATTATTATGTATACATACTTGATAACTGATATACATATCAGTTATCAAGTACCCACACAAGCTCTGTTCAGCTTGGGGCTAGAAATGCTGTGTGAATAGTCCAGCATTATTTATTATTAAATTATTATAAACCGAAAAACAAAAATGTTTTGTTTGTTGTACTGTATTTCTACTAACATAGGAACTCCATTTAGTGGCTAGCTACTGGTACCGGTAGCTACTGGTAGCCGTGTGGTGCCGGCATAGAATTTCACCACTCCCACTCTTCCCGTGGATGTCGTAAGAGGCGACTAAGGGAAACACACCGGGGGGCGGGCAGCAGCGCCCTCCGTAAAACAACTCCACCGAACTGCGATCCCCAACCCGCATGCCCAGCGTGGAGATTATGGGCAATAACCCCCAGATGAAATAACGCCACATTTGGCGCACATTAGGGGAGGCCTATGTCCAGCAGTGGACTGATATAGGCTGATGTTGTTGTTGTTGTTATACTGGTACCTACGCTGGCACTTGCAAAGAAAACTTACTATACCGGAGCAGATGTATACATACGTGTAAAATGTACGATATATATACGTATCTGACGTAATTTTTATCAGATGTTTGCGTCTATCATTAAACATTTAAGTTAATTATTACTTGCAGGGCACTCAACATTCGTATAAAGGCCGATTAAAACGAATAACCTATTTCCAGAACTCCCTCAAACACCCAATGAATTAGTAAAGCTCCTTTAATTTTTCCTTAATACTTTTACTCATTCGTAAAGAGAGAATAATTTTCTTCTAGATATTTTCTTAACACCCACTGCAGTTTAAATTTAGAAATATCTCACTTTGATTAAAAAATTAAAAATGTACAGAGCTTTTATATTTGAAAGGAAGCCATTCAGATGTTTTAATTAAGTAAATTGCAATAATAAGTACTAATTTCTTAATTTTCCTTTTAGAGAAGGCAAATGCTGATATTTTAATTACCTACGAGTACATAAATTGAAATAATCTGTTCTTTTTCATTCTATTACTTGGTTGTTATTTTCTGGGTTAATAAATAATTTATATAGAGCATTGAATTAAATCCTGCGGCATATACATATTTATATCCATTCACTAATATTCACTCGTGTAAAGTTTCTAAGTTAATTCAATAATTTATGTACGTACCTAACATACATAAGTATTCCAAATTATGTTAAAAAATATATATAATTACTACCATAATAAACTCAATTTAAAAACACACTTTGAAAGATGTTATCGAATCAACAAGTGTTATTTTATAAACGTCACAGCACAAATTATTAGTCGATTAATTTATTTGATGTTTGATTCGCGCCGCGCTGGTGTTGTACCGAGTTACGCGACCGTTCGAAGCGAATGGCGAACGAGCACTGATTCGGCATTGGCTGTTGTTTTCCAAAGGTGAGGGTTTCGTGCAACATCGGCCGCCTTCGGCGCATTTCGTGTTACTCATCTCATTTCGATTGTGAGTAAAGAAGTTCATATTTTTCAGGAATAATAACAAAGATGCAATCAAATAAGAGACAAAAATATAATATTACAACAAAATCCAGTTTAGGAATGATTGAAGACATGATGACGAAACGAAAATTTGATGACTGATAAATATTTTAATCTGACTTTTTATGAATTAGATAGGTATTGCCAAAAATTTAATAGATTTGGTTTTTAATAAGATAACCACTGGGACCTTCAATATCGAAACTTACTAAATAAGCCTAGTTTAGGAATTAATTGATCTACAAAATACAAAATTAAATATCGAGAAAGTGCTACGCCGTAGACGTGCTACGGCGTAGCACGCCTACGGCTTACTATTTCAAGAATTACTTAAACAAATTTGTTTCAAAATGATTGACGGCAATCGTATGCTTTCATAATTTATGCGAATTTCCAATACAAAGCTTACCACAGCGAGTAATTAAATTTGTTTGTACTTCGACGTCCGGCTTATCCAGAGTTTGTGATTTTTGCGTGCCCTCGTGTGTGCCAAAAATATTACGGGATGAAGTTTGATGAAATTTTAATCAATCTCTGTTCTATTTAAATTGAGGGAAGCCTTCTTGCTAAAGTTACGAATTTTACCCTTGTTATCTACAAAATTTGGAAATAATTTAGTAAGAAATGGTTCTAATGAAAATAAAGTTTATATTTCATATAGTAGAGGTATAACCGACAATTAGCTGTATTAACAATAGAATAGAATAGAATAACATTTATTCAGACACAGGTACATACAAAAAAAACAGTATAATGTAACAAAGAGCTCTATGGTTCTTTTTAAAACAAAAATGGAGGAAAACTGTTGGAATGACAATCGTCGTTTCTAATTAACCTGTCCTTTCTGCTGAGAAATTGTCGTTAATTAGGTGTATTTTTTACTTTATGATTATATGCCCAGAAGTGGAAAAGCTTAATCTTCGTTAGAAGACCACAGGATATTAAATATTTCATCCTTATCTCCATGGATGGCAATTTTTTGTATTATTATAATTTTATGACGACATAGTTACAAATACAACTATAAATTATATATTACTAAACTGTTTCGGGAAAATGTTTGCAATATCTACACATATGTATTAGTTTAAGGTTTTCATAAGAAATGCAATACAATACAATACAAAAATGCTTTAGTGTACCCCAGAAAAAGAAAATAACAAAAGATATTACATAAGACAAGTACAAAAGGTGGCTTTATCGCTTTGAAGCGATCTTTTCTAGACAACCGTCGGATTGAAATAATTATTTGTATTTAAGAAAGACAGGTTCTGTACCAAGGATTAACTTTGTTTATTGTTTACCAATAATTATTTATTTTTAATATTCCTATTATCCGGTTTTCAAACTGCAAAGTCGCATGAAGAAGTTAGTCCTGTGAATTCTCAACAATAAATTAACTGAGAGATACAACATTCCAGCTTTGTGCTCCGGTGACGCGATAAGGCACGATCCTCTTTGGCAGATATTAACCACGACCTTCACCTAGGTTTTAAGTGAAACCGGAATATTTGGAAGCGGGTTGAAAAGGACTCTGTTTCGTTCAATATACAATTGATTTTTGTATGTCGTATAGGTTAAGCAATATTATATTTATAGAACTTTTGATACGGCTACAAGCTCATGCTTAGATCCCCATTTGTTTTAATTAACTGCCTTAGGAAGGACTGTAATGTTTTTAATGCTCCAGCGACACGAATGAATTTCCCAAATAATATGTAATTTGAACATATTTTCACAAATGTATTTTCACCATGATCTGATATTTTTTGTATTAAAATTGTATTATCTAGGTATATTTTTTCCAAATGCTTAACTGAAATAAAATTAAACCAAATCGGATTGTTTCAAAGAAAACCCGTTCTCTTATCTATACTAATATTATAAAGAGGAAAGATTTGATTGTTTGTTTGTTTGTTTGTTTGTTTGAATTGAATAGGCTCCGAAACTACTGGACCGAGTTAAAAAATTCTTTCACCATTAGAATCCTTAATTTTCCGTGATGAACATAGGCTATATAATATTTTCAAAAAAGTTAGGGATCCGCATGAAAAATTCAATATTCAACCTCTTTTTCTATTATGGCGCGTCAGAATAGAAAAAGAGGTTGTATAGCGCACGGTGTTTGCTTTTTCTCTTCGGCCAGTGTCAGTTTTGGAATGTCGAGTCAATGTCAAAAACCCCAATGCTGTTAAAAAAAGTAAGATCCGTATGAAAACTGTGAAACCCATCGTTTTAGTGTGTATAATTTCTGAAATTTTTGTTTAATACCCGTGCGAAGCCGGGGCGGACCGCTAGTTATGTGTATAAAGGAAAGTATTTTCAAAAAATCTTGTGGCAGGAACCTACATAAAATACTATTGTAATACAAATAATAGGGATCCGCATGAAAAATTCAATAATTGAACCGTGCGCTGTATAAATTCAACCTCTTTTTCTATTATGGCGCGTCAGAATAGAAAAAGAGGTTGAATATATAGCGCACTGTGCTTGCTTTTTCTCTACGGCCAGTGCCAGTTACGGAGTGTCGAGTCAAAGTCAAAAATCCCAATACCGTTAAAAAATTAAGGGATCCGTATGAAAACTGTGAAACCCATCGTGTTAGTGTGTATAATTTTTGTTTAATACCCGTGCGAAGCCGTGGCAGACCGCTAGTTTCTATTAAAAAGAAAAACGCGACTACCACCGACGGCAAAGCTGTAGGACTGAGCCACCGATATATCGGCGCGGTGGACAAACGATCGCCGTCACGTCATCTTAAACTCGGCCCGAAATAATCTCGTTCTTGTTGACGTCCGGTGACGGCGGCGGTGGACAAACGGCCTTAGGGTTTATGTACGAGTGTGCACGGTAGCTGTGAAAGTTTATTTTGTCCATCACAAAGCTTTTATTTAGGGAACAGATTTGAACGGGCGTGTTTTTAATTTTTTATAATAATAGCATAATGTTATAACTAAAACTAGGCAAGGATTGTAATAATCCTGGCTTACTTCAGTTTTATAGCTAGTTTTTACACTATGATGTGTCGCAAAACTACATCGGCTCATAACTATAAAAAAACTTAAATAATAATTATTTTAGAATTATTATTTATCTACGTATAATACGTGTATATATACCCTCTATACTTTATACTTCTTCACCCTTTATACTTCTATATTTTAAGCATGTTTCTTTTAATGTTCTCTTTATTTGTTTGGTATTATGAAGTATTTTCTGTCTATCTATCTATTTTGCCAATAATGCGTTTAATGCAAAAAACACGCCCCTTCAATAAAAGTTTCAAAGTGCTATGATTTCATTTGAATAGTTATGTACCTTAGGGTATAGTTGCGAGAAATGTTCTTCCATAATACAGGGGTTAATGGATTATTGGATTATCCCGGTTTTTGGTTAAGGATCGAGCAACTTCGCAGTTTCAAGTTGTAAGTCAATGTTCGAAACTTCCTATTCAATCAGTCACAACTTTAGTCATTATAGGAACCTAAATGTGACTGATGAACTTAGATCAATGTTATTATCGAAGAAATTTTACAGGGTGGAATTTTTGGATGGGGTTGTAAGCGTAGGACCCTTGAATTCACAGGAGTAAGGCTTTGGGAGACTAGAATATCAATAATTTTGGGAGAAACCGTCATGCTCATTTAAAGTTAAAAAAAATGCTGGAATCTGCTCAAACAGAATGTTTAAAACCTTGAGAGTTCAACAACAGTTCTATTACTTTTTTGGAAATAGTAAAAATGAAACCAGGCCATATTCCAGATCATAAAAATGAAATATCTCATTATGAGTCCTCTAAGAACTTGACTAAACAAGCATGTTATAAAGAAGTACCGATGCACAGACTTGCGAGACAGGGTGGCTCATTAGCCAGGTCGTTACATAACGCTGTACGTTACGGAATAAATTGCGAACATTACCTGGCGTCGCGTTACTCAACAATATTCAACGGCAGCGTCTGATGTTAATCTTTTTAATATACAGAACTTAAGTTCTGCACAAATGAATTCCTTTATATACACACTAATATACCTGTGTTTGTTTGCAACAGTCTGCAGTTAGCTCAATTGTTTGAATTGTAATTATTAGTTCTAATTTGGTTACTAAATTGTAATTTTCTTTGTTAATAAAGGCATTTAAGTGTGTCATTTAAGGTTTTATCCTTTAATGACACACATAAAAATGCGAAAGTTTAGATGTATGACGATAAAAATACCTTAAATTCATAGACCAATAATTACATCTTTGTAACTAATTTTCATTACCACTTTTCTGGAGCGGTGGGCGAAGGTCCGCCTGCGAGTTGCGGGTTCGATTCCCGCCTAAGGAGAAATGTTTGTACGATCTGCAAATATTTTGTTCCGAGTGGTCTAGTCGTTTTCTATGTATAGTGAAAATATGTATACAATATATTTTACTAAGTATATCAGTAATTGTTGCGTTTGTTATGGGTACTAGCCCATAACAAACGCTCTGCTTAGCTTGGGAGTAGATGATGCAGTGTGATTATCCTTAACACCAACAATATGGCTTTGCTGGAAGACCGCCGTTGGTTGCTAGCAACCTAGGAACCAACTGATGCTGAGGAGGCAGAGGCCATTTTGTGACTCTCGTGCTTAATTTTTATTTATTTTTTAATTGTCATTTGTGGTACCTTTCTTAACTTTAAGTCTGTTTGCGCAAACGAATTATTTTATTCTTATTTATTTATTCTATTTGAATTTGAATAAATGGTGAACACAGCATAGTAAATTGTGTAATATAAGTTATATCTATCATGTACCTATATTTTTCCGTCATTTAACCATAAAATAATAAGTAGGAATATTATGTTATTCCATTAAGGTTTAGTTAGTAACTTTTATATTAAAAAGTTATTCTGCGTCGGCATTAAAAGTTCATTCGGCGATTAATATAAATGGACGACTGCCACAGTTAAAGTAAGGTCTAGAACATAAGAAAAATAATTGAAATCAATTTGTGTTATGTTCCTAAATACATATAATATATATTATATCTAGAGTAATATCATGTTTATTGTACCATTATCGTTTTTGAAATGAATAAAAATATCTAAAACCATTGCAATTGAAGTTCAAAATAAAATTATTTTCTTTGTTTCTTTCAATAAAGTTAAAAAAATATGTAAGCATCTGACGAAGCGACGTTTGACCCTAGCTGGTCAATATTATGGCACAGCGCATCAGCATTGCCATACATAATAATAATAATAAATAATGCCAGACAATACACAGCATCATCCAGGCCCAAGCTAAGCAGAGCTTGTGTTATGGGTACTAGATGATAGATATAGAAAGTAGATGATGCTACTGATATAAATAAATAATGCTGGACCATCCACACAGCATCATCTAGCCCCAGTTCATCAGCTACTAGATGACTGATATACATAATACAATATTATTAATTAAATAGATAGATATTTTTTATTATACATAGAAAACGACCAGAACCCCTGAACAAATATCTGCAGATCGTAAAAATATTTATCCCGAGGCGGGAATCGAACCCGCAACCTCCTGCGTCGCAGGCGGACCTTCGCCCACCGCGCGACCGCGCCCACAGTGGTCGTCAATACATTATTATTATTATATATTATATACATTATTATTACATATATAGATTATTTTTATTATACATAGAAAACGACCAGAACACCCTGAACAACATCCACAATCACTTGTATCTTATTTTTTATACGTAAAGTGTAACCTCAGCTTAACTCTCGTCCAACGTCTAGAAATGCAACGTGAGCAGAAATGCCCTATTACTACATTCTATTTTCCACTAATTATTCCTTAGTGGAGAATAGAATAGCTTCACGTTTGTACTTCTGGTTTATTTAATTGCTTTTGACGTTGAAGCTTAATTTTTCGTTTATTGTAAGGCCAACTGGCTCTTACGGTTTTCCTAGCTATCAGAAATATTAGACTGTAGGTAGTGGGTATTAGAATGGACGTAGTAAAAGGCCTTGTCCAGCTGTGGGTCAGAACCGGCTATAAAAATTGGTAGGTACATTCTAGTAATCAATACTATTTTTCGTACTAATACTATAACTATAAAGGTAGTACCAAAATGATTTTAAAATTGAGCATGTTTTCACCACGGTTTGCTATTATTTGTGTTAAAAATATATTTATGTTTTCTTTTCTGCCTAATTGCATTTTTGCATCAAAATAGTTTCTTTTATCTCTGTAGATAAGTATTTTCAAAAAAGTTTGTGGAAAAACCTAAATAAATAAATACTATTCTCACACAAATAAAACTATACAACGGTGAAAATATTCTCAAATTACGTTAATTAAGTTTATATGAGATATTCATCCATTGTCGGAGCCTTAACAATCTCTGCTTAGCTTGGGACTAGATGAGGCTGTATGAATTATCCAACATTTTCCATTTAGTATCATAATGAGTCAACATTGGTAAGTCAGAAGCAAACTTGTTTGTTACTTTTGAACCCATTAAAAGTAATTTCGATTCAAACTTCAACATGGCTTCTGAACTTACTATTAATATCCTTGATACTATAATTATAGTTTTACTACAACAATGTTTTATTAAAGTCAAAATTTCGTGAACCAAGATACTTAAACATGGAGTTGCCGTTCATGTTATCATTATTTTGTCATTTATCTCGGTCAAAGACCTAAATCGATCGGTAAGCTTTTTTCCCTCAATCCAGAAAAGTTCAATTCCAATGCCAAAAACGTTGAAGATACAAATAAATAAATAATGATGGACAATACACAGCATTATTTAGCCGTAAACTAAGCTAGAATCCTTAAGGATCCGGTGACGCATAAACTAAACATCACTTATAAACGTATTACCAAAATTATTTGAAAGTTGGGAATATTTTCACTGTAGTTTGCTGTTATTTGTATTGGAATAGTATTTATTTACGTTTCTGTCAGATACAAATACTATTTTAGTACAAATAATAGCAGATATTGGTTCAAGTTACCAATCTTTTAAATCATTATTAAATATCAATCATTTTTATCAATCATCAATATCAATCATTCTTATTATTAATCATTATTATATAAACATTTATATGGGAAATTCATCCCATATAAACGTAGTAGATAAATTATATACATTATAATACACCAGTATATACATAGGTATTTTTATTACACATAGAAAACGACTAGAACATCGTGAATATACAATAAAACATAGGTCTGACGTCATCAGAAAGTACTCTAAAAATCTCTCTAAATTACACAGCCCACGAAATTACATGGGCTGTGCCTTATAATTTAGTAACGTTCGTCAAGAATCTAATTTACTGATAAAAAATCATGATCACGGCCATTACATATGTAGGAGGTGTTATCTTTGCCCGTAGAACAGCTGTCTCAGCGTACCAAGACGTTATCGGGGAGTAAGATATACGCAGCCTATCTCGGGAGAAAAATCGGTAGCCCCGTCTTACTGTCGCAGGGGCTCCATTTCTCACCGCTGTACTCTAGGGATTATTAGACGCAGATATGTGATTATGTGCCTTAATGACTGGTGTATATGTTTTGGAATGGGGTGCTGTTGCGAAGTGTCTGCTCGTCTATTCTATTCCGAGGAAATGATGAAAGGGTGAAATTGTAAATGCTTGTACTTATCTTAGAAAGTTCACGTGTTTAAACATTTGGTGGCATAATGTTTAGTATACACTCGGAATGCTAATGGCACCACATGTATAAACACTTGATTCAATTTCAAAGTGAATGGTAACGATATCATCGCCATTATAATAATGGTTTTAACAAAACTGTATGCATTTTTTTCACGAACAAAGAAATAATCTGCTTCGGTAGTTACTTTCTTGCAAATTCGTCGCATTTCATCAAATAAAACAACGAAATCAATAAGAGTTGGAACTAATGAGGCGTTTTCTCAATCGGGAGACACGGCTCGTTTCGTTATCGTATTATCTGTATTGCTTTTGCCTTTATTAGATTTTCATTTCGAGAACATTTTGCATTGAATTGTATGAATTGATCACGCAATCAACATTTATTCGATTGAAACCTCCAAATATAGCAGATTATTCAATTGTTTTTTGAGGCACCGGTGACAGATGCATTTTACCATACAAACGTAGTACCAAATGATTTGTATGTTGCGCATATTTTCACAATGGTCTGTTATTATTTTTTATTGAAATTATATTTACCTAGATTCCTGCAAGAAAATGATTAAAAAAATACTTTTCTGAAACGAAATTTCATAAACCTAAGCGCATTTTATAATTTTTTTCATAAAAAAGTAAATGTTATTTAGTATTTGTGTAGGTAAGTATTTTAAAAATGCTTAAGACAGGAACATAAATAAATACTTTTCTAGTATAATTCCAAACCTTGGTGAAATTATTCTCAAATTACAAATCATAACCTTTTTCTTATTATAAATAGTCATTTTAATAAGTATTTATAAAAATTCTGAACAATCCATAGAGCATCACCTAGTTCAATTATGCAAAGCAATTCTTGTGTTTTTTTATATACTTGTGGTAATAAATACCTGATACCTATATTTAATACATCACATATATAGACAGATTGTTTAATATACATAGAAAACGCCCAGAGAACGCCTAGCTATACATAGCATATCTTGCTTATGAGATAGAAGTAGGTATTCCAAACGGCTATCTCTTAAACAAGATTATGCTGACTGTACATTGTCATTAGCTCTCGCATTGTCAGCTATCAAACAAGTAATTACTCAGGGAAAAACTGGGGAATCATTCTAAGAATACAAAATTAGGAAAGGAAATACTATAAGTTCTTAAATCGTAACTCAAACAGGAGTTTGACTCGTCTAAGTACGACAAATTAGTGTCAGTCAGCACAGGGGAGATACAAAACAGTTTTGACTTAACTTATTCTGTCAATTAGTTAAGTTTCTAATTAGAGAAGGCATCTACGGATTGTTTTAGCTGAAATATCTGAATTATGTACAGATTGCTTAGTTCAGCGAAAATGGGTTTTTAGGGAATTTGTTTTTTACTGTATTTATTGTTATCTACCATCTACCTACAGCTTATATTGCTGGATGCAGGCGTCCCCGTAATAAGCGCCTCAATGGCTATTAATAATGGGGTTTACACCATGCTATCCCCACGCTGGTGGCAGAATGGTGGTCTGATTATATAATCAAATAGCAGGACAAAGGTAGACAATTGACAGACAGTCTGTGATTCTGAATTATTCAGTGTAATTATTATTAATATTGTTAATAATGGATATACGACACTCACATGTCGTTGGACAATAATCAGACTGCATGGCAGTCTTTCTATATTTTTTAGCTGTCCCTTAATATTAAGGATCAGTCTGGAAGATGCATCTAGCTCACCCCGCCATCTGCAGTATAACTAGAGTAAATAACAATTCATAGAATACATAGAACAGATTTCACGAATTTTAACTAGCAAGAACTTACAACCATAAAACTAAACTTTCAACAAATGCAAATGTGGGCAGGAGCGGACATTGGCACGTTAGAGCAATCATGAACAAGCTCCGTGACACAGGTTCGCTAGGAAAGCTAATTCACTAACTCCTCTATTTACGTCTCTGATCCGAATGGCTTTGGAGGTAAAGGGCTACTAAACATTACATATTAAACCTACCTACTTTGTTTGTTTGTCCACCACGTCCACCACTATAAAAGATTTGTGAAACTTTGAAATGATCGTCCTAATTTATATTTCATTTATTTGTTTGTTTTGTTGCAGCCATTAGTTTTAATAAATAAATAAACAAATAATTAAAACAATCATTTTCCCCAGCTTTTCAACAAATTGGTAGGGGTTCAGTTAAGTATTTGGGTCTAGACACAAAAGCCGCGCCGACATGTTGACAAAATACAGCCGATTTATCTATTTATGTAGGAGTCGCTGTCGTTATCTATATATGAATTATTGCACCAATCCCCGGCTTTGTCTTTCACTTAGGTGTGTTTCCTTAAATGTTAACTTTCGTCGTTTCCTCATCTACTGCGAATTTCATTTCTTCATTAATTGGGCTTGTCTTCATCATCTGCTCTCATGTAAAGTCATCTAAAATGTCTCGTGAACAGATATGTAAAAGTTTTCCATGACCGTTCAACAATTGATTATTTATTATTACTGATAAGCGCCATAATGGCTCTTATCATTAAAGGGCACTGTCAAAATCCTCATGCTGAACATTAATTACATTTATTCTCAATCAATCATAACAACATCAAAATTTTATAGAAAATGGAAATATTCAATACACCAATTTCTAGCTTGTAACCAAAGCTTTAAATAGGTCGTTTCATTGTTTAGTGTCCAGCTTTTCTTATTAGTCTGTATCCATAGCAGACATAGCAGTTGATTCCCCCACTTGTCCGCTACTCCAGATGTCCGGGTGATATGGCACGCACGGAGGAAGATGAATGTTCTGTGATACGTGGCGACGCCGTCATGGCACGTGGTGTTGTGTAGTTTTGTGTTGGTAATGGTTTAGTATAACTGCTGAGACGTCTGCTCTCCTGGTACCTAGCAATTGGTTTTGCTACCTTGCAAGTGCTGACAAACAATATACTATAATTTAATAGAATACCAAGTCAGAAAATATTCAGTATATAAATAGTATAGTTTACTCGACAACGTATCCCTGCGATCGCATTTCTATTTCTAAAACAAATAACAAGCAAACTAAAGTTTAGGGATTCAAACCGAAATTTGTAGAATTTCCATCCATAGAGAATCGCATGTCCCTTAACAAAATCCGTTGACTTTCCGACAAATACTTCAGATTTGTCGAAATAACTGCCCAACTTAGATAAAGGGAGTCTGTAGTTAGCTGTATCAACCCCGCGAGCTCGTAATTTAATTACAAATTCTCAAGTGGAGTTTCACGAATGACTTTTGTATTTACATGTTAAGTAAAGTTACGAAATTTGGTTCGAGCCGCGGTAGCTTCGTTACAATTTATTGGATGGATCGCTCGCTACATATGCTGACCCAGAGCTTTTATAATTGTTCTGGTATTGAAGGAATTAAATAAACGTCAGCGAAACTCGCAAGTTTTAATTACTTCTCTGTTTCGGTGAAGTTGGATTCGGAAAGGCTCTCATTGGCTGGTTATGTTTATGAGCTTGGTGGTGCTACAGTAGCTGTATCTATTATGTTTCAACATTTCATTTTAAGCTTATTTTTACTGGGTATTTTGTGATATGATGAGTGTTTTTGCTATGAATGAAATGTTCTTGACTTTGAATTTACTATATTTTTGGTAATTTCTTTATAGTCGTGTACGTGACGAAACACATTGGTTACGACGGAAGATAAGCATTTTAGTAGCTACATATAGCTACTACAAGATAATGCTGCATTTTATAGCATAAGTTTTAAATTATTTTTTACAGGTGTATTGTATGAATATTTTTATATTATTTTTATAATGTTGGTTGATTAACTAATAAAGTGCCTATGAATGTCATAGATTAAATTTTAGCTACAAATATGGGTTATCTTATCTATGTATGTACTGTCTGTCTTCCAAATAAATATAAAATAAAAAAATGTAGTAAGTAAGCAGGTGCATAACAAGATATAAAAATTACAGAAAGTTTATAAACTTATATATCTATAGGTACCCTTAAAATCTAAGCCGTCACCATAGGACAAGGTGCCCAGAATGATGGCAGCATTGCAACGTTGGATGGCGATGCTGATTCGTTAACAGAAATAAAAACCAGCATTCCGATCACCTGTCCAACAGTGGACTAACATAGGCTGATGATGATGATGATGATGATTCCGATCACCTGTGGGCTCTAAGAGTAGCTTTGTGAATCTTATCTTATCTTTAAATGCTTTAACTTCATACAACATTTCACTCTGCATTTTTCACAATTGTTCTATTAATACTAATATATAGGATCAGCATGCCATGCTGAATGTCATGCCATTTAACGATGAACGGTGAACGATGAACGAATGCGTGGACGGAAAGCAAATTCAACTTTTGCATTAAAGTCAACGCCGAGTGAATGATAAAATGCATATTATTTTAGCTGAATTAAGGACTACGTTTTATTGAGCAGCATGAACGGGTACGGGGTAAATTTATAATAGTTTATTTATAATAGTTAGTTTATTAGATTCGATATTGCTGTATCTGTTGAACGAAATCAAACCCAGAGAAAAACACGTACAAGCCATGACTTCTAATGCAAGCTGCATAAAGCTAATTTTTAATCAAGAAGATTAGAGCTAAAACGCCTTCAAGCTTTGTTTCATTACGACATCGCAACACGTCTGTACTGTGTCTGCGGCACGTGAATTGAAATCGTAAAGATAGTGAGTAGTCCGAGTTGCGTACCTTTGCGAATTCATACACTACGTGATGCTGGCTTTAAGAGCCCCGTAGAGTTTAAAGTTACATGAAATATTGTACCGTACAAAAGAAAATTAAGTTTAAAACGTTAACATTTTTGCTTTAACTTTTGTGACTGCAAGATTTAATAATTTATTTTCATAAAAAGCGTGAAGCTTAGGCAATAAGCCAGGCTGGCTTATCAATATTTTTATAAATTTATATGTAATATTAGGTAATATCGGTCAACTAGTACGCACAACACGAGCTCTGCTTAGCTTGGGCCTAGATGATGCTGTGTGGATTGTCCAGCATCATTAACTATTTATTTATTGATACCCAAACAAACAAGTAAATATGCAACTTTACGAGTATCTAAGCTCATGTAGTTAGGTACAAAATACCATCAATTACATTGGTATCTAAAAATAAGTATTTCTTTAGTCAATTTTCTGGTCAAAAACTTAACAAAGCTAATAAAAGGCTATAATACCAACATTACGGTTCAATGTCATATCATAAAAGCCAGCTATTGTTATAACCTAAACCAACGGCGGGTGAATAAAGGCAGCCGCCTTTGCCACTTTTGCAGACACTTCCACCATAAGAAATCCAATTTAACTTTGTCGCCGAACAAAATGCTCCAATAGAAATAATTTCGTCAAGGACTTCCAGCAGCTGTACAATTCAATCAGAGAGAAACCTTCTGTTTTTTTATCTCCACCGAAGTATTTTTCTTCTTAGAACGTGACGTAAAAAGTTGGTTCATGTTTTTGGTACTTTTAACACCTGTAATCTGTTGTTTGACGTTCTACAAATCGTTCAGAATAAACTTTCGGGCGAATTCGGCGGGATTAAAAGTAAATTTCTTTTTTTGATTATCGCTCAAAAAAGCAATTTACTTTGCTTTTTTAATTAACCCTTGCGTTATGGATGTAACTTAAGAGATTGATGTACTGCGGTCATAAAGGTCCTACATCTCGGTTATATTTATTTCTATTTTAACTCTAAGTTTGAACATAAGTATTTAAAGTAATAAGTTATCCTGATGAGAATTTGAAAAGCTGTCGATATTTTATAAATTACTAGAATTCATCACCATGAAACTGAAAACTTTCATTTCAGGCTCAAAGTTGGGGAGTAATCGATTGTCTTTTATAAATGAATCCATATATTTTACATCATCAACTGCGAGCTAACTATCGAACGCTAAGCTGCTAAGTTTCTGACTTCCAATTAATACTTAGATACTATCTTAGCAAGTTAGTAATGCTTGTTTCAAGTTTCGACAAAATAATTGTTCAAGAGAATAGTTGACTTGTGCGAGATGAGGGTATATTAGATTCTGTAATAGCTCCGCGGATAGCTTTCTATCCAATGGCAATTAATTTGTGTTCAAGCTTCGATATCATCTTATTTGATTTACTTATTAGACCCGTGCACACCTACAGACAAGCTGAAAGATGTCAATCGCCAAAAGCCCTGCTCTGGTACTTGAATGAGCTGGGCTGGTTAAGACCTGGTTAGACAATCTCCTATATACTCCGGCGAGATGTCAGTACACATCAATAAGAATTACTAGAGTAGATTAAGAACATAAAAAACTCGAGAAGTTTTCAATTATTGTTTATAAAAAAAGCACCTATGTCATTATGTCGCTCTAAGCATTTAATCTTATTTTATGGTCACCTTACGTGTTCCGTGCTCTATCAAAGATGAGTTTTTTATAGCCTCTCGACTTAATGCGGTAT
Organism: Eupithecia pulchellata; assembly: GCA_963931895.1. Classification (NCBI taxonomy): domain Eukaryota; kingdom Metazoa; phylum Arthropoda; class Insecta; order Lepidoptera; family Geometridae; genus Eupithecia; species Eupithecia pulchellata. Next base: position 5,741,308 of record OZ007537.1, read on the forward strand.
ACGTGACACCAAAGAAATTGTATCTAATAAGATTTTCTATAAACTCTGACAAAAAATGTGAGTTAAATGTTTAGAGGTGTAAGTTATCTACTTTTCTGTCAGTCTGAGGCAGCGTAACTTCGAAACTGATGTACGGATTTAGAGTTTTTGTGCTATATAAAATGAATTTAAAAAGTTTGCGTGCATTGGGTATTGTTTTTGGAGAAAATAAAAAAAAGCAAATACATATACGAGAATGGTGAAGGTCGAGAGGCCTATATCAAGCAGTGGACTGATATGGGCTGATGATGAAACTGATCCATATCAATAATCGATAAATCAACGGAATCGTCCTGGAAGAAAACTCTTAGGATGAAGCTCGCCTTTTCCATTATTTTTATTACTGAGTTCAAATTTTTTTTATTGTATATTTTATTGTGCAATAAAAAATCAAGAATTGTCCCCGATACGCTGCTGGTTGTATTGTCTCACTCCTTAACTGTGTCAATTGGAAATACTATGTCTTTAAACTTACGCGATCTGAACACATAATTATTAGTATAGTACTAATAATTATGTGGTTTAACGGGTATTTATTGCGTTTATTCAACTTAAAAAAAGTTAAATAAACGCGATAAATACCCGTTAAAAAAGTACTAATAATTAAATAATATGTCTAATTCAATTATTTAATTCTTATTTTACTATACTAAGTATAGATATTTTTTTTGCAGTTTTAATTATTTTAGTAAAGGACATCATCTTTTTTGGTCCAAATATGAAAGTGCCGGCCAATAAAAAAATATGCTGTATTCCGTTAGAACTTGTCCCCCTGAGTATTTATTATTATGACACCAAAGCTGTAGGGTCATTGTCCTTGGTTTTATTGGAGTTCAAAAATTCAACATCTTCATACATTTTCAGTGAATTTAATAAAGAAAAACAAATGTTTTGTCTACTTTATTTTTATTTTGAACATCGTTTAGTGAGATACATTGGTTCTTGACCTATTTTGGACATGTTGATCTTGTTTTGTGTTTTTGAGGATTATAAATAAAACTAGAGGGTATATGTGCCCGAGCTGCAAGCAGCTCGGGGGGAGTGCTTCGCCTTAGGCGGCCTTATCGCATTCGAGTTTTAACTTTTCATAACCTAAAACGTCTTTGATTTGATGGAAATCGATATCCATGTGTAAAATCTGCGATAGTAAACTGTCAGCCATCTTGGATTTGAAAATGGACATCATTTTCGTAATCTACGTGTTTGATTTAGTCGAAAACGATACCCATTAAATTGGGTGTTGGGTCATACAGCAAGGCTCGCGAAGGCTCGCTTCGCTCGCCTTGCAGTGTGACAGTTGTCGAATTGCGGTTCGCTTCGCTCACCATTGAAATCATTGTTTGTCCATTTTCAAATCCAAGATGGCTGACAGTTTACTATCGCAGATTTTACACATGGATATCGATTTCCATCAAATCAAAGACGTTTTAGGTTATGAAAAGTTAAAACTCCAATGCGATAAGGCCGCCTAAGGCGAAGCACTCCCCCCGAGCTGCTTGCAGCTCGGGCACATATACCCTCTAGTTATGTTATATTTTTATTTATAATCCTCAAAAACACAAAACTAGATCAACATGTCCAAAATAGGTCAAGAACCAATGTATCTCACTAAACGATGTTCAAAATAAAAATATGGTAGAACAAATCATTTGTTTTTCTTTATTAAATTCACTGAAAATGTATGAAGATGTTGAATTTTTGAACTCCAATAAAACCAAGGACAATGACCCTACAGCTTTGGTGTCATAATAATAAATACTCAGGGGGACAAGTTCTAACGGAATACAGCATATTTTTTTATTGGCCGGCACTTTCATATTTGGACCAAAAATGTATGAAATCCCGATGATGTCCTTTGTTCTGAACGTTTGCTGGAAATCGTTACTTATTTTCCAATATATGAAAAAACTAACTTCAATTAACTGGTATTTAGAGGAGCTGTTGGGAATATTCGAGGTTTTGAGCTTTTATATAATCAACAAAGTCCAAATGCTCCTCCAAATGAATAAAATTGAATAGAAGTTGGCTTTTTTATGGGCACATGGAAATGGGTTTACGATTAACGGCAAATTACTCTATTTTTATTCCTTGTTAAATGCAGTAAAAACTAAAATTTCAATAATTGATCTCAAAATTAATCTCGCGCCAGCACGAAACAGTCAACCGTAATGGAGAGTGTTCTTATCTATGTTATAGCTAATATTGGAAGTAAAAAGTGTTCTTAGATAATTATGTAATATTGGAACTAAAATTCTCGTCTAGACCTTTCATATCTTTGAAAATTTGCTTGATGTTTGTTTTGTGAAATTGGAAGATTTCAGGACTTTTCTATAATCTCAGTAAACCAACAATTCCAATTTACGAGGTTTTATACATAGTGCTTGTGATTGAATATTTGATCTCTTTTACGTTAACAGACGAACAAATTATTATAATTATTCACTGGTACTTACGCGTTTATTTACCATTTTCCCAATGCAACGTTCTTCTGACTCTGTCGTGGTCACTGGAAGACTGGATTATTGAAACCTTTGCGACGTGGTGGCATTATTTGCAACTACTGTAATTCATACTAGTCCACCTGCACACTGGATACACAACACTAATAGTAGGTAACCGCGACGCATGAGAAACCTATTCAAAACGAGTAAACTTAGCTATTACTGGATTCCACAAGTAAGACAGTCTGAAACCGTCTTCACAATTGAAATAAGGATATTTCATAATAACAATCGCTTCCCGAACAATTCTCTAATAGTAATGCATGTATTACATACATATGTATAGCGTGTGCTTTACGTAGTTCATTCCGGTGGTGGGTCCGCTTGACCTACTACTACTCGTCTGTTCTTGTGGATATTCAGATTCAGATCAGTATGTTAAAAAACTTTAACAGTCGAACACATGAAAAAGCACGAATAAGAGTAGACGAGTCTGTGGTAAAGCCCACAAGCACTCCTGTATTTCATGAATCTACGTGCACGGTTACGTAAGAAACACGTTCGACAAAATCATATTTTACGTGATTCTATTCTCCGTTCCTACGTGATTGCTAGGCGATGGAGTTGCAATGTACGAAATTGTTGTTTGTATTTTTAACTAGATTTGGTGTACATCGCTTGTTATTTGAGGAAAGGCTACTTTGTTGCTTTGCATCAAAGTATGCTGTTGTTAAAACTTTTTTAACTTTCGTGATTTGTTAACATACTATTTTTCGCGTACCTTTTTTTATTTCCCCTGCGTTTACATCATGTTGTAGCGATTGTGGTCACGAAGGAACTGGATAAATAAATAAATAATGCCGGACAATCCACACAACATCATCTAGCACCAAGCTAAGCAGATCTTGTGTTATGGGTACTAGATGACTGATATGTAATATGTAATATTGCAGACATAATGAAATATTATTACATACATAAATTATTTTATATTATACAAAGAAAACGTCCAGAACACCCTGAACAAATATCTGCAGATCGTACAAATATTTGTCCCGAGGCGAGAATCGAACCCGCAACCTCCTGCGTCGCAGGCGGACCTTTGCCCACCGTGCCACAGAGGTCGTCAAGATGTTTTTCGAGTTACTAAGATTTGACGGCAGTATCCACGATTACCCTCAACTCGTCTTCAGAATCAGGGATATCCCGTTCACATCACGACACCCTACACTGACCGTGTCTGACTGCAGTGCAGTCGATAAGCCACGCACGATCTTATCAATTACAGGATCCTAGACGAGGAAGAGAAACAAAAAGTTAAATACTAGCGGGTACATAACAATAAATTCAAAAATTATGAAACTTGAAACACTCTTACAATGTTACATTAGTGAAGTTTTCATACAAATCCCTAAGTTTTATAATGTAGGATAATGTAGGATTCTATGGTGAAAGAGTTTTTCAAATCAGTCCTATAGTTTCGGAGCGTATTTGAGTCAAACAATCAAATCAACACCCCACCAAAACAATTTCTATGGCTGTAACTTTTCTCATTTTATGGGTACGAATTGGAGACTATCATATATATATATATATATAGTATGTGCATATACTCGTATATGCACATACTCAAAAGGGCATTTATTAGCAAATAGTAATGAAAATAAAGTCATTTATAACGGGATATTTACTATGATTAGAGTTTTGAGTTTTCCAATATTTCGGCACAGTTTCATGCGCCATGATCACGGAACAACTGAAGGTAAAAATATTGGAAAACTCAAAACTCTAATCATGGTATATATCCCGTTATAAATGACTTTAGTGTTAATAACCATGATAGTTTCAAAAGTTTTATAGTAATGAAAATATTACTATCGGATCGCACGTATAGCCAACATTGTGGGAGGACCTCGATGGTATCGGACATTGTATCGATTTCAAGGAGCTGATGTATGAAGCCGGCTGAGGAAGGCTATCCTCGGCGTCATTTGCCGAAGGAAGGCGACACTTGGACGTACAAGAAATAACAAAAAAAAATCTTAACTTTATTGTGCATTTCATAATTATACTACACTAGCGGTAAGCGCTAGTTAATAAAATTATTATGGATAGCTATTTAATAAAAATTTCCAAGATTAGAAACTTTTACACACGCACCACACTACACGTTGGCTTACATTATAAAAGTTTTCATACGGATCCCTAACTTTGAAAATATTCTATAGCCTATGTATGTTCATGAAAGCTTATGTAGAAGTCTAATGGTTGAAGAATTTTCTAATCGGCTCAGTAGTTTCGGAACCTATTCAATCCAAATAAACAAGCAAAAAGTAAAGTTTCCTATTTATAATAGTATTATGTACAGATTTGTAAAGTATCATTTAAAATTAGGATTTTATAACCAAAAAAAGCAGTTATTAAATAACAGAACGAAATAGAACTAGTATTTACGAAACAAATGCGCTAACAGCATAGTGATGCCAACAATCTACATGCAGCTCAACTGATCCCTATCAATACCAGTCGGAAGTCCCCAAGACCCTGGCTGCATTGCCTTCAATGTAAGGTTAAAATATTTTTATTTATTTACTAACCAGTTTAATGGTTAGTAAATAAGATATTTTAACCTTAGATAGCTTCAGAATCTGTAAACTTATAATTAGCTGTCTTAAACGTATAATTGCTTTTCTGCTATGCAGTTGTCTGGCAGTAATTTTCATCAAATAAAATACAGTTTTAATTTGAAGCTTTAGCGATTACTATCTTGTTTTTATTCGTCTGGGCAACGCCATACGGCTACCTACAGCCAAGATTTAATTTTTTTTCACTTAGTTCCCTTTTCCACTTTGTTATCATGTAGGGTGACGTTGGGAAATACTGAAATTTCTACGTTTAAGATTTTATGTCTGCACTAAACTGGCTAACATACATGTACCTACTATTTATATTTTCTATATTTTTTATATTACTATAAAAAAAATATTTTTCGATAATAAAACATTGGTACCTGTCTAATATATGAATTTAGTTAGGTAAAACCGTTTGTCGATTTTATCGAAAGGACCTTGTTTGTCGGATGTATTCATTGCAAATCCTATCCTCCAGAGAAACTCCGAGCATAGCTCTTTCCACAGCTCGCTGAGCGACTTTTGTTCGTGAGTGGTGACCGCGACTCAGTAAACGCAGTGTAGGACGCCCTCCTGCAACGAGGGATAACGATCTGCGAAATACTGCTGGCAGATGCTGGGTGCGACAAGCTAAAGACAGGGCGCTATGGCGCTGATTAGGGGAGGCCTATGTCCAGCTGTGGACTAACTTGGGCTGATGATGATGACGTTGTCTGTGTCCATCTTTTTAGGGTTTTGCCATCGGTTGCAAGACCCTTATGGGATCACTTTGGGTCTGTTTTGTGTTTAGAATCCTTAATATCAGAAACTACTGCAGCTTTTGTACTTGAAATTTTAAATAATAATACTTTTTGTGCGCCCGCACATATTTATAGAAAAATTAATGAAAAATCAAAATGAAGATTTTCTATACAAATTTTGAAATCGAAATTTTAAATGGGACCTACAAAGTCGAAAGTGGTATCAAATGAAAGGTACTCGTTTGTAGATTTCAAAATAGTTTTTAAAATTTTGGTAGATTTTATACTTTTTAAAATATTTTGAAAAAGGTCAAAAAAATTACCGTCCCGGGGGACGGTAATTTTTCCCCCCCTATTTCCGAAGATTGCAAAACGATCGATTTGATATGTACCAAGTGTTTGTAGGTATTGACCTATATTTTACAGGAAAAATATAGAGAAATCTGTAAAAATAATACTTTTTGAAATATGGTCAAAAAAGGGCGGGACACATTTCTAAAGGGGTGACTACCCCACCGAGTTGAATATCAAATGAAAGGTATCAGTTTGAACATTTCAATGCAGTTTTTGAAATTTCGATAGGTTTTATACTTTTCGAAATATTTCGAAAAAGCTCGAAAATTTGACCGTTCCCCCCTCCTATCTCCGAAGATAGCAGAGTGATCTATGTAAAATGTACTAAGCGTTTGTAGATATAGGTCTATATTTTACAGGAAAAATATAGAGAAGTCTGTAAAAACAATAGAAAAAGATAGCTGTTATCTATATCTATACTAATATTATAAAGAGGAAAGATTTGATTGTTTGTTTGTTTGTATGTTTGTTTGTTTGAATTGAATAGGCTCCGTAACTACTGGACCGATTTGAAAAATTCTTTCACCATTAGAATCCTAAATTTTCCGCGATGAACATAGGCTATATAATATTTTCAAAAAGTTAGAGATCCGTATGAAAAATTCAATAATTGAACCGTGCGCTGTATATTCAACCTCTTTTTCTATTACGGCGCGTCAGAATAGAAAAAGAGGTTGAATATATAGCGCACGGTGCTTGCTTTTTCTCTACGGCCAGTGTCAGTTATGGAGTGTCGAGTCAATGTAAAAAACCCCAATGTTGTTAAAAAAAAGTAAGGGATCCGTATGAAAACTGTGAAACCCATCGTTTGAGTATGTATAATTTCTGAAATTTTGTTTAATACCCGTGCGAAGCCGGGGCGGACCGCTAGTACTTAATAAAGTACATATAAGTATCACATTAGATGATTTATTTTTGTGTGCGTAGAAATGGACTAGAACACTCGAACAAATAATCTGCAGATCTTACAAATATTAGTCCCGAGGCGGGAATCAAACCGCAACCTGCGTTGTAAGCCCACCGCGCTAACAGGTCGTCAATATACGTACCTACCTAAACGACAAAAGTTAAAAACCCTCGGCGCGCGAGTTACACTCGCACTTGTCGTACTTGTTTTAGTTCGCCTGAAAATACTCTTGGTTAATTAGAAGAAAAGGTATACGTTCGTTACTATACGCGTATGACATGATGTGTGGTAAAACAAAAGCTCATAATATTTTATGATCAAATGTTCGTTTTTATGCAAGTTTCTCTGGTGGTTTATGAATATGTTCCTGATAAACAAAAGGACGGGTAGTAATGGTATTTTTTGACGAACCGATGATGCTGCGCGGCGGGTATGGGTGCCCCCGCGACGCGTTTACGGGTTTGATTCCCGCCTTGGATCAAATGCTTGTACGATCTGCAAATATTTGTTCTAGGTGTTCTGGGTATTTGAGGTCCCTATAATAAAAACTATATATTTATTAAAAAGTTATCTGATCAAGCACCCATAACAGCAGCTTATCAGGGGCTAGAGGAAGTTGTGTGGATTTCCCAAAATTATTTAATAATTTTTCCATGTATTAATTTTTTATGACAGACAAATGGCTTCCATTATAAAAACAATACTTTCCACTTCTAACTAAAGTGTACCTTCATTTTATTCTAAAGTCTCATAACTATGTTGATTGTCTTTTGATTGTTATGCTTGTTGAACAATGAACGCGATCTCCTACTTCGTAGCTACGTGCTACAAGAGAAAGCAAACACTATGCATTTATTTTATGATATACGGCAACAAAACATACCATAAACTTAAAATAATACGGTATATAGTACAATTGTCGAGCTTAACCCTGAAAAGAGTTTTCAAGAGTTATAGGAGAGGCAATGGAACAGATAGAGGAAGAGTACAAAGATTTGGTCGAAAGGATAAACTACAATTATATATCCGACAATATAAGATTACAATAGACATACATAATATCTAAATAATTATGACTCAATAAATCTTTTAATACATTTATTAATAGAATTAAAATTAAAAAAACAAAATATTTACAAAATTATAACCAACTAGCACCCTAGTTAAGGTTAAGGGTTAAGGGCTTCGCACGGATATGTAACAAACATATCAAAATTATACATACACTTTGAATTTAAATTAAAGTTTTCATACGGATCTCTAACTTATTTAGCTACGCATAGATTTTTGACAAAGACGTTCCTCCCGCACCTCAGTGACGAATAGTGTAGTTTATGACTTAGTTTATTACTGTATTTATTTAATGCAAATCCTTTACTTTTTCGAAACAATCAATTCATACAATACGTTTTTTCCTATGCATAATATAAGTACCTATACATTTAGACAAGCCGCAATTAGAAGCCATAGTTCTACTACTCCTCAAACGAGCTCAACAAACGTAATATTGTCAACTTGTCAAAGGTGGATCAAGGTAGTTTGCTCAACTTAATTTGTTCCCTATAACTTAGTTTAATTTGAAGTAGTCAGACGCAGTTTCCTCACTTCAACTACCGTTTAATTATTGCTGCAAGACTTTGCTAATTTGATACTAGCAGCCATCTCCGTATTGTGCTCAACGAACTGTGCATTGATGGCGGAATTCCAAGGGGGCACGTTTGAGGCGAAATACGTAATTCATCAAACGTTAAATAGGTACGAGATGAAGTACGAGTAGGTACTCGTCCTCGCTATAGGTACTTGTCGTCTTTTGAATCAGTCTATTCTTAATTAAGTTACAAGCCTTATGATCCTTGTTAGTCGTGTCGACACGATTTTGTATGTGACAAATTTTCTTGTTTCCCCACCAACTGTTAAAAAGTTAGTCAATGTGATATACCTATGTCAAGGTAGTCATCAAACAAAGAAATCGACTACAATGTACATAATATTATGTACCTAAGTATGTAGCAGATTTCTTTGTTTGCACGATGCACTGAAACTACTAGGCCGATTGTGCGTGTGTAATTAATGAGATGTCGTATGATTCGACTCAGATTTCGTTAACAAAAATAAATGTTGATTTAATGATTACACAAAATTATCCACAAAGCTAAGCAGAGCTTGTGTCATGAGTACTAGATGAATAAGATTCAAGATTCTTTATTGCGTTCATGTTGTACATAAAGGTCTTAAAAATAGGTAGCTTGCAGCTTATTTTAAGCTTATACTTATTAGAATACATAGGTAGATATATATTTTTATTAAACATGAAAAGCACCATCAAGCCCTGGAAAAATATCTGTAGATAGTCCAAACATTTGTCTAGAAGCGGAAATCGAACCTTCCTCTTGCGCCGCAGGCGAACCTTCGCCCACCGCGCCACAGAGGTCGCCAACATAACACATTTATATGTATGAATGAAAATGGGTTTTAGCATAGGAATTAATCACGCACGACCATTCTGAAGTGAAGCCAAAAAGTTTAAATAAAACTGGTCAAGAGAGAGTATTTATACGATGGAGGGTTTTTTGTTTTACTTTCAAGTATTACATACAGTTTAGACTTACAAGGACAAAACACATTTCGTCTGCGTTTGATTTTGATGTTGGATAATGTTCAAATTATTTTATTAGTTTTCTAGCTATGCCAGCCTTAACGCCATTATTCGGTGGGGCTTTGTCACCGCTAGCGTAACCACTATTCTTGAAATGAATGGTCTGTTGCGTGACGATAATAACAGCTCCGACGATGGCATGGCCCTCGTGCCATAGGGTGCATTGTTTGGGTCGCCATATGCGTCGACACATTTGCGCTGTTTCCATTTTCTGAGGACAACCGTGAAGGCTCGTGCGGTGGTTGACTTGGGCGAGGATCTCAAAGGCGCAAAAATGCCGGTTTCGACTGAGCCTACGTAAAGCAAATCTGGCGCAGATTTTGTCTGTTTTTTGTTTAATTCAGAGTTATCTCTGAATGAGTGTTGTCTAAGAAAGCATAATTGATATATGTATTTGTTCTCTACTAGTCATTCGGAATCCGTAACGCATGCTCATAACGCTATTAAAACATATTTTACTAAATATAAAAATTCAAAGGGTTTCTTCATATTCACGGAACCCCAAAATGCCACCACACCGCTTGTCTACGTGTCAGAAATATTAACTGGAACATTTGAATACTTTATGATCAGTAAAAAGAAAGATTTGAATCGCAAATGTGTTCGCATTTTATCAAACGACTTGTCGAATGTCAGCTAAGATTTTAGTGCACTCTATTTATATTTTCTGTTCTATGTATATAAAACACTTTTTGAATAACATCAGAAAAACATTTTGAAAAACTTATACCGACTTCAAAAACTATATTTTGTTTTAATTGGTTTTTTTTTATGTTTTGCCTGTTAAATACTTATCAAGAATAAAATGTAGGATACAAGTGCAAAATTATCATACAAACGGGCCTATAAATGTGGGAAACTTTGATGGATATAACATATAACCAGGGATCGGAATAGGTAGAGTTTTTAAGTACCTAATGACGTAAAAAGCCAAGGATAATATAACATTGATATGCTCTTTTAATCCCTGAATCGAGAATTGATAAAATATTTTTGATATTTCAATTTCTCAAAAAAAGCTAATTAAAGCCTCGTTTTGTGACTAGGCGTGTGGCGCTATGTGTGGATTCATAATTTAAGCACACTCAACGCACCGAAAGAAACGGGTGAACAAAAATCTACCTATATATCCAACCTCTTTTCAAACTGGTCTTCCCCAACGTCCACCCCTCACCCCGCGCTACAAGGCAGGAATATACACAATAGAAAGAGAAATAAAAAAGTCTACGCCTACACGCTGTGTTGAGAAACAAAAACCACTATCCGACATATCGTGCAGGAATCAATCACTTTTTTTTATTATATTAATATAAATTATTATATTTTCAGAATAAAAATAAATGTTTCGTAATCGAAATACTTACGTAAATAAATTGAAGAATATCGAGATTTATTAAGTATATGAATTTTGAGATTATGAGACATATCCATACTAAGCTATCGTTCTAGCGTGTATGACGTCATTTGGTACTTAAAAACTCTACCTATTCCGATCCCTGCATATAACACATACAGGCTTACATTGCGCCTCCTTTCTTTTACAAAGTCGTTTAAAAACAAAAATAATGACAGCTGGCGAAGGGTTCGTAAGCATTGTTCCATCTTTACAACCTATATTAATTAGCTGGTCAATTGAGTTGTTTTCTGTTTATTTTTAACAAACAAAAGAATAAGAAGCAATATTAATTTTTATCTTTTGTTTTGTATTCATTTATTCATTGGCACAGAAAACAGAACACAATCAAAACATTACAAAATAGAATGGCACACTATTTTTATCTAAATTGTATCCCTAAACAGGGTTATAGGTAGATGATCAATAATCTCTTAAGGGCGACTTGGCTTAGATCAAGATGAACAAACTTTTTTTCTATGACTTTATGTAATTCAAATTAACAAATAAAATTACACTGATCTAACTAAATAAAAACTAGTATTTACAATTGAAACAATTGAGCTAACTGCAGACTGTTGCGAATAATTAATAATAATAAATAATTGTAATTCAATGATTTATTTCTACCTATTTAAAAATAAATAAGTAAATTTCCATAAACCCTATATATTTTAAGCATACATTTGAATTAAGTACCTAAGAAGGAAAATAATATATTAATCAATACCTAGCTCTATTAGAAGGTATTCGTAAAATGCAATTGGCGGCAAAAATAGTATTATGAATTGACCATATAATAGCTGCGATTGTTTTAAATACTATAAACCTATTAGTATTTAAAACAATCGCAAAAATAAACAGTCCTATTTTCTCATCAAAAATATTAGTACCAATGTATTAGAACGGCTTATTTTAAGTTTCAATACAAACAAGCTCCTCCGAGGATCTTAAGAAATACAATTTAACTTTCCCGCTACCAGGTTTCATTCGAAAGCGTTTCCTGAAGGATTGTGTCAAATTGAATCACACGCCCGTTCAATCCCCATTTCATCGCTTCCCATTAAAAAGCTGTATTTCGAAAAAGTGATGCCACAGTCTAAAAACATGACACAAATTCTGAAAATTCTTAAAGCTTCTGTCACAATTCAGGATTTCACAGTATCGTCTAAAAAGCGGTCTTTATATTTTTATTGCAGGATTTTTATGAAACTTTGATGTTAAGGTCACTGTTAATATCGCGGAAAAGCTAGCTATTTATTTATTTTTAGGGAAACCCTCAGCATATTTTACAGAAATGGCTCTTACAATACAGTATTGATGGGCTATTAATAGGAATCCATTGATATTTACATAATAATGTCACTTTAAGATACATGCAAATGCAACAATATTCACATTTTACATAGGTAATATGTTATATCTACTTAAAATTGTCAAGTCGCATACTATACAACAATAGATAAGAAACAATTATATAAAAAATGTTATGTGAAAAAGAAATGCGATCGGGGAAAGAAAATGCCAGTTTGTTGGAGAGAGTCTGCAATGTTAGGCCAAATTAAAGGTTGATAAAATAAATATCTTGTACATTTTCGCACGAAAATTTCCACGAAATTCAAAAAATTCTATTCACGTGTAGCTCCCGCCCACAATTTGCCAATAAGATAAGATAATAATAAATAATTGAAACAATATAAAAATACCTAGTTGCCCTCCAACTTTGAAAAATCTAACACACCTACCTATTACTTTGAAAATCTATCAAAGTAAGTCTTTCTCATCATACATAATGTTTTTTGTTCATAAACATAGAAGTGGCATCACTTTGAGCGACGTAACTCCACGTTTCGAAGAAATTATTGTAAATCGAAATTCCATTTCAGATGCTTTATTTGTGTTGTTGATGAGTGCTTTATCATTCAAGGGATTAACTACTTATAAAAGAGAGCACTTTTCAGTGTTTTCTAAATTGAAACAATCAAACGAATTTATTATACCTTCCAAAAAGAAACATTTTTTATAAAAATCTAAACAAATATCACAGTAGTTTTATTATGAGATAGTTTGGCTAAAATAAATATTTATATGGCAGCCATTTTGTTATACATCAACAAGAATGGCAAAGAAGGTAAACCTAAAAACAAGCGATTACGCTACGTTACAGACGAAATGAGCAACCAACTATTAGATACCTCAACAGTGGAATTCGTAAACTCAAATAACTAAATACCGAAGCGTGTACAACGGCTGAACTACATAATAATATTGTGCCGGGCAGCTTTTGGGCGAATCATCGATAGTCATTATCGGAAAGCGGGTTTAAGAGCCTTCGTAGTCCCTGTGGGACCTTTACAGAGGTCTCATCCGACGCGTTCGATAACTATGCTAATGTTATTTGCGCCAGTGGGTTTCAAAACGGCATCTAGCCTGGCATTCCCAGGCCCAGAGGTAAGGAAGAATGAAACATCTTACTTTACTGCCTATAATGCGATATTGGTGAGCAGATTCGGTATTTTTCTGCAAGATCGGCCGTGTGTGATTTTGAGAGTTTTTAGAATTTGTTACGTTTTCGGGTCCGGATATTTTTGTAATCTTGACCAATTCGTAAAATTGGATAAATGTAGGTAAATGTGCTATATTTTTTCTGTTAGGTTCTGTGTAGACGAGCTATTTGCTATGGCAACACATTTTACCCAAAATGGGAGGTTTGTCGTTTATATGAATATGGTATTTTATAATCTATTTAAATTTCTAGCTATAAATATTTTGTTTCTGTGTATAAACAAAAGCTTACATAAAAAACCTCAGTCCATAACATATAGTAAGTTAAGTTCACCGCTGAACTTATAATCCGCCAGACAACCCGAAGTGATCTCACAAAAATAATATTCCCGAAGAATAATTTAAGAATATGTTGCGAATTTTTTTAAAACATTTTCAATGCAAACATATTATTTGAAGTCGGCTCCGAACAATTAAATTATCAATCGCAAGACCTTTAAATCAATGGTAACATAGAACCTATACCACAGACTAGAGATTAAAAGACGCTAGGATATCTCCACATAATATTAAGAGTTAGTATAGTTAAAAAAAATATCAAACTAGCTGATTAATCAGGTTCATTTTCGCCTGAATTCGACCTTTGACCGAGGCGTTTAATTGTACCCGCCGTGAGCAGAATAGTAATGAGGTCCATCTGCACCATTTATGTCCCACGTAAGTCGCACTATTTTCAAAGGAGGTTTTCAGGAGATCGAAAAACTTTTCCAATAGTCTCCTTTGCTGATGATAGAAAATGGAGTCGTGAGACCGCGGTAATACGTTTATTGCAGTTTACAAGTTGTTTGCAATAAATAAATTCTTGGAGTAATCTTACGCGAAAGTTAGACCTAATGCCACCTAATTCAAATTCAAATTCAAATTCTTTATTTATTTCAGACTTTTAGGTCCATAAAATTGGTACATAATTACATAAATAATACACAAAATAAAGTGAATAATTAATTAACAAATAATTGGTGCATAAGCTCAAGACATCAATAATTAAAACAAAGAAAAAGAATATTTACAAGAATTATTTGGCAATGGCATACTTTAGATTATTATTATTGGTTAAAGCATAGGTTATCTGGGTACATCTATTCTAATATTCTAAAGAGGAAAGATTTGATTGTTTGTTTGATTGGGTTAAATAGGCACCATAACTATTAGAATCACTTGAAAATTTCTTTAACCAATTGATTCCTACATTATCCCTAATGAATAGAAAGGGATTTGAATATTTAAAAAAGTAAGGGATGGAGTATGAAAACTTCAATAATGTAACAAAAATGTATGTAAAAATTGAACAAGAAAAAAAATTGCTTTATTTCCTTTAGACCTTACAGGACTCCTGGATAGTGCCGTAGCATATGCGTTTTATAAATAAGTGACAGCCAGCTCTTGTTTTAATTTTATAATAGACTAGCGGTCCGCCCCGGCTTCGCACTGGTATTAAACAAAAATTTCAGGAATTATACACACTAACACGATGGGTTTCACAGTTTTCATACGGATCTCTTACTTTTTTTAACAGCATTGGGGTTTTTGACATTGTCTCGACACTCCATAACTGACACTGGCCGTAGAGAAAAAGTAAGCACCGTGTGTTATTTATTCAACCTCTTTTTCTATTATGACGCGCCATAATAGAAAAAGAGGTCGAATATACAGCGCACGGTTTAATTATTGAATTTTTCATGCGGATCCCTAACTTTTTTGAAAATATTATATAGCCTATGTTCATCACGGAAAATTTAGGATTCTAATGGTGAAAGAATTTTTCAAATTAGTCCAGTAGTTTCGGAGCCTATTCAATTCAAACAAACAAACAAACAATCAAATCTTTCCTCTTTATAATATTACTAGCGGCCCGCCCCGGCTTCGCACGGGTATTAAACAAAAATTTCAGAAATTATACACACTAAAACGATGGGTTTTACAGTTTTCATACGGATCTTTACTTTTTTTAACAGCATTGGGGTTTTTGACATTGACTCGACATTCCAAAACTGACACTGGCCGTAGAGAAAAAGCAAGCACCGTGCGCTATACAACCTCTTTTTCTATTCTGACGCGCCATAATAGAAAAAGAGGTTGAATATATAGCCCACGGTTCAATTATTGAATTTTTCATACCGATCCCTAACTTTTTTGAAAATATTATATAGCCTATGTTCATCACGGAAAATTAAGGATTCTAATGGTGAAAGAATTTTTTAACTCGGTTCAGTAGTTTCGGAGCCTATTCAATTCAAACAAATAAACAAACAAACAAACAAACAAACAAACAAACAAACAAACATACAAACAAACAAACAATCAAATCTTTCCTCTTTATAATATTAGTATAGATTAGTAAAGAAATGTTCTCTTCTAACAATATTTTACTTAACATTCCGGTGTAAATTGAGTCTAAAAGCGTGATCCCATATTGTATAGCACCGTCCCAAAAAGGCTTTCATGAAACTAATTATACATACATGTGCGTACGAAATGTTATTTGTTTTATAGTTCTAACTAAAGTATATCATTGAGCCGCCTTAATAAATTTAAATTAATTGCTTTGCATGTTGATTTATAATTTTCCAGCCTGGGTTTGGGTAAACGTTGCTCATGTAATATATACAACGTAAGTTACATAAATATTGGCTAGATTACAACTTGAAAGTTGTTTTGATGGGGCACTTTGCTTGCGGTCTGTAAACAATACCGTCTGAGCAGGTTTTTTTTTTACATTTTAAATGTAAAGATACAATATAAATTAATGTACACTGGTTAACTGCAAATTTGTTTGTGTAAGAAGAATACTATCATTCTAGCTTTCAATGCAAGAAAGCGTAACGTGCTCGATTAGAACCGCACTCGAAAAAATTACTCGTTAAGCGATGAAATAACGGTGTTCTTCTAACACAAACACGGTTTATAGTTAACCCGCTTATTTATATAAATCATTTATTACACTTTTGTCGCGTTGTGTAAGTTTTTCTTTGTCTCATAGATCCAGATGAAAACCAGTCGAACTTTGACAAAGTTCATCCCACTTTGTCAAAGTGCTTTTCTTTTTATTCAAAATAGCTTCATTCAATACTGAAAGCTGTCAAATTAGAACGAACATTCATTGAAACAGTTGAAAAAACTACAGACCTTTTCAAACAATCTAGAGGTAGCTCAGCTGATTAAGAACGTTATTTTATCTGAATTGCTCTGACTTACCAGCCCACTATTGTGTTTGTTCGTGAAACAACACCCCTTATTTAAGGCCTGGTGGGAAACGTGACACTTTTACAAAACCAGCAACAAAGATAATATTTTAAACAATGACAATCTATGATAAGCGATTTAATCGGAAAGGGTATCCAATTTTCCAAAGGGATTTTTGTAAAAGTATCCCTGTACGAGCGTAAATGAAAACACTTTTATTCCTTCGAAAGATGCCCAGAAAAAATATAGCTGGCACTATTAGGGTCCCATTATACCTTTCGACAGTTGGTACTTTATGTGTTTCCCTCGTCCCTAATTCAGTTCCCATTTAGGTGTTAATACTCGTAATAAAAATAGGGTCCTGATACAAAACGTAGGCAGTACGTGAACCTTTCACGGGACTACGTTAACGGCATTGTAAAAATACAACTAGTAATGCTGGATCTAGTGTACCCATAATACAAGCTTAGCTTGGGGCTGGATGATGGTCTGTGGATTGTCCACACAATTGGACAATTCACACAGCAATATCTAGACCCTAGCTAAGCAGACCTTGTGTTATGGGTCCTAGATAACTGATACACATAGTAATATACGAGTACATAGTTATTTTTATAATACATATTATAGAAAATGACCAGAACATCCTGTACAAATACTTGCAGATCGTACGTTTGTTTTATAAGTTACATGAAAATAAATAATCCATTGTATTCTATCCTAACTAATCTTATGTAAGGACTATATGTATGTGACATAAATGAAACCTTAAGAAAACATATTGGTGCATCTACATATTAAATCTGGAATTAAAAAAAAATCTCCCGGTTTAGGTTTCAATAGCAGTTTTGTTTTCGTGGTAGGTAATTACTCTGTGTATCTTTAAACATTTATACCATTTTAAATGTTATACGAGAAAGCATTTATTTCTGCGCAGACGTGAAGCGCAACTGCCCCTAGGGAATCTTGAAGACCTAAAGTATTCTTATCGTATAGAATAGTAGTATAGAAGATCCTTTTTTAGCTTTTTCTACATTGTTTGTCTATACTTATATTATAAAAAGGAAAAACTTGGTTGATTGTTTGTATTGAAAAGGCTCCAAAGCTACAGTTACAGTACTTTAAAAAATTATTTCACAATTAGAACCTACACTATCCCTGATGAATATTATATATATACTTTCAAGACTTAGGGTTGTTGGGAATAATGAATCGAAGATTAACGTGTGAAAAAATGATAGTTTTTTTTTATTATTATATATGTATATAGAAAATGACCAGACTATCCGGAACTAATATCTACAGATCGTACAAACCCAAGGCCCAAGGCGGGAATCGAAGGCACAAAACTTCAGCCACCGCGCCACAGAGGTCGTCAAACTTTAGGTTTGGTCACGTAAGGTCATGTAAACTTCCGAACTTTGACATTCATAATATACATTAGCTTAAAATAATGTTATTGTTATTGAAAATAATAATAATGAGTTAATGCAGTCTGCATTTTAAATGTTTTCGCCAGGTAGTATTTTTATTTTTATCTTTAACTGTAACCCATGATAAGAAAGATAGAGTTTATTGATAGAAAGGTTGATATTTTTTATGGTAAGTAGTCTTAAAATCATAAATTTGGTTTATGTGGACACTAAAGTATCCTATATTAAGATTTAAAAACCCGCTAATATTTTTTTAATGACATTCACGTTAATTTGATACAATTTTATTATTGATCGAATTTTTTAGCTCTTTATTTTGAATAATAAGACTTATTTCACGATATTTAAGTGCTTTACCTAATTCATCGGGATTTAACAATAAAATTTACAGCAAATATTATATACTTACCCATTTTCACAATCATCCATCAATAAACCCAATGAAAGAAACTACAGCCAAAACCGACGCAGGCAAACACGATACGAATAATGGAAATATTACGTGGTCGATACAGCTGCATTTTAATAAAAGATTAACCCGTGTACAAACATGGACCCTGCATGTAATCTTTAGTGTACACACATATTTAATTAATTGTGCTATGAACAAGGACACGAGAATTCACAGAAGCAGAGAATATGACGGAATGCGTATAAAGACATTTCAGAGATTGTATCTCTTTTACAGCTTGCAAATGGAATTCCTTTAGATTTGAAATTTCAATAACTTTATTTCTTTAAGCTTATAAAAATGAGCAGTTAGACAAGTAAAATTTCGTAAAGTTAATTATTATTAAAAAAGATACAAGTTGTTATTGATTTTCTTTTCACTTAAATTTTGTGTCCAGAAGTGGAAAAAGTGGAAAATAAATCACTAGTTATAAACGGCAATTATGAGACACGCACGAATAATTAATGCTTGTTTTACTAGCTAGTTACTTAGAGTAAGGGACTAAATTATAATTCTAGGTGAGGGAACTTGGATCTACACTGAATCTTTCATGGGAATTGATTGTGCATTGTTTCCTTGTACCTATCTAACCTTTTTTCCTTTATAACTCATGGATGTTTGTTACTATTTCACGCAAAACTTCTTAACGGATTTTGATGAAATTTGGTACACAGATAGTTTATGACTTTGAATAACATATGGGCTTTAAACAACACGATAACACTTTCTGTTCCGAAAATCCTACGGAATCGAGAGTGACGCGGGTGAAATCGCGGGCTAGTGATTTATATATTGCAGTGCAACAAATACGGATTATTAGGTCTACGTAATAAATTTGTTACACCGTGGCTCCTTTTTTTTTGTACCTACAGAACTCATTTTCTGCATGTCACTGCCAGCGAGCTCTCCAAAGAAGCTACATAAAAACATATTATATTGGAACGACGCCGTAAAATATATAGATTATTGGAATTTATTGATCAAAATATCAACTAGCGAGAGGTGCCAATAATGACAATCATTTTGTGTTACGAATAAATTGACTCAATTTTTTGAAGTATTATCTCGCGAGCACCGCAAATTAAATGATGAAGTGGAAAATGATGCGTCGCGTGCGATTGAATGCGTCTCTATGACAAAATACAACTTGAAAAAAAATTAAGGAAGATAATTAGCTTGAAATCTGTAAATCTTCGGTCCCATGCTTTCATATTTTCAACTCTTGAGTCATGGTGCCCTGAACAAACAAAAATATTAATTGTGTGTACCGAAACTGCTTTACATATACAAGGAGACAGTCTTACTAGATGTGCTGAAAAGTTGAGAGTAGTTTTTTGCTATTTTTGCTATAGTAGCATCCATCATCAAGTAATTTTATTCGTTAATAAAGGCTTTTAGTACTTAAAAAAAAAGCTGATATTGAAAAATTTGCTCATTTAACTATATAAGACTAGCGGTCCGTCCCGGCTTCGCACGGGTATTTAACAAAAATTTTATACACACGAACACTGGTGAAGCTTTCATACCTAACTTTTTAGCAGCATAGAGCTTTTTGACATTGACCCGCACTTTATTTTCTGACATTAACTTGCTTCTCATCCCACACCCCAGTGTCAAATTGTGAAGGTTTTAACACGCCATAACTGACACTGGCAGCAGAGCCGAACCCTTACTTTTTTTTAATTCTCAATAGCCTATTAAAATAATAAATCCAAATCAAATCAGGGAAAATGTAGGATTCTAATAGTGAAAGTATTTTTAAAATGGGTCCAGTAGTTTCGGAGCCTATTCAATTAAAACCAACAATCAGATCTTTTCTCTTTATGATATAAAAAATAACTATATAAGATAAAGCTGAAATTGAAATAATCGCAAAAGATTTATCCTCTCACCTCGCTTGTAACCTTAAAATTGCTTTGCTCAGAATTTTATTAATAATGATAAACTTTATCTCAAGTAGAATGTTACTTATTATTTAACGTTACTAAAGAGAAAAACATGTTTTGCAGACCACACGGATGGACCCCTTGGCTTAGACTCAATCAAAAGAGTATTGCTAAATTTCTAAAAACTGTTCCTCATTTTTTATAGACTGGAGACTAGGACTTGTGACGTCAGCGAAATATGAATCAAAAATAACATTTGATCTATTAAAAAAACCTAGTGTATCTCGTGTTCGTATAAATAGTTTTTTTATGAAATTTATTTAGTTAATAAATAAATAATGCTGGACAATACACACAGCATCATCTAGCCCCAAGCTAAGGAGAGCTTGTGTTATACAAATGTTATTTAGTTGGATACTAAATAACATTTGTAAAGAACTTGTATAGAATCCGATTGTTATTCGCAATAAGTGAGCAGGCATTGAACACAAGTGAACCAACACAGCTACGACGTAGAACAATGCAATACCTATTCGACAAACAAAGAAAAGCTTTACCTAGTTCATCTAGCATGAACCTATTCTAGGAATACCCTCGTCCGAAGTATGGCATGTCTGGCCATGTACACAAAGGAGCTAATTGTTTGCTAGAGACAGAATCAGCAAACATGGCGGCAACAATGTTTGTTTTTTATTAAACGCTTTAGATCACTCTGTAAACATAGGCACTTAATTTTGTTGTTCTTTGCATCGAGTTTACGGTATTTTAATATTGAGTTACTTATAACTTTTTAAGTTATAACTTTAAGTTTTGTTCAATATTTTTTTAAACTAAAGCAAAGATTTGGCAAGAGCTCTATAAATTTTGAGATCTGGGATTGTTAATAGTCTATTTATACAGTTCTAATAAACGAATTAACAGCGCTTGCTAATCTGTACATATATTACAACGTTAAACAATGCTAAATGGGCAGTAAAAAACAAAAACAATGATGCGAACCGCAGCATTACAACCAAAAGCTTGTATGAACTCCTATCTAGGCTTGGTTTAGCTTCAGTTTCTACACTCTAATTTACAAAGTTAGTGAAATCTAGTAATAGAGAGTTAGAAACAGAATCATATATTTTAGTAAACATCCCACAACCAACAATTTGGGTCCAATTGCTATAAATTTTCATCACTTAATTGGGGTAAAGAAAGACAAATGACTCTCTCGGTTAGACCGCTGCAAGATTGTCACAGAGAAGTTATCGTATGCAACCTAAAAAGATAAATTTAAAGCGGGAAATTCACTAAGTTATTCGAATACTAATTGGAGAATTTTCTGTGTATACCGAACCTTCCGTGGACATTCTTGTTAAATTTCACGTTTATAATATTACTGGGTATTTAACATCCATTAAAAAAAAAATAATGCCGCACGATCTACAAAGCATCATCCCAGGTTATGTTACGGATACTAGAAGCCTGATATACATAATCCAAGTATATTACGTACATAGATTCTTGTTATATATAGAAATCGACCAGAGCACACATCAAATATCAGCAAATATTACACACATTTTATCTAACGCGGGAATCGAACCCGCAAGTTGCTGGGTCGCAGAGGTCGCAGGAACCATCGCCCACCGCGCTACAGAGGTCGTCAATGCTTTGGTTTGAAGAAGGACATAATTATTATATGTAAGTTCCTAATTGTAGTATAGTGTATTTGTTTTTTTTTGTGCCACTGTCTATAGTGTTCTTTCATGTCCAGTCCATCCTAAGGTTGCCTGGAAAGCAGCCCTATAGATATAAATACATACATTCCAAATGTAATTATGTCAGTTTGGTGTGATATAAAAAGGACATATAATAACAATGAAAATTACAATTCAATAACAGATCCAAATTAAAACTAGTAATTGCAACTGGGACAATTATTGATAACTGAAAACAGTTGAAAACAATCTCTTATTCCACAAATAGCCAGTCGGAATTGTCCCAAAGATGCTGGATGCGTTGCCTCGCTGTATGGCAATGTTGATGCGCTGCACCAGATACTGACATCTCAGACGCACAAATAGATTTTGACCTTTCTCTTAATTCACTCTATCTATTAAAAGCAACCGCATCAAAATCCGTTGCGTACTTTTAAAGATCTAAGTCTCTAAGATCTTTGAGTTGGTTTAGTTCCCATTCCCTGGAAGTAAAGGACAAATTCAGGATAGTTTGTTTCTTCGGTAACGAGGGAATGGGAACTAAACCAACTCAAATACCCTCAGTATTTGAGTTGGTTTAGTTCCCATTCCCTGGAAGTAAAGGACAAATTCAGGACAGTTTGTTTCTTCGGTAACGAGGGAATGGGAACTAAACCAACTCAAATACCCTCAGTATTTGAGTTGGTTTAGTTCCCATTCCCTCTAAACTAACTAATTGCATTCTCTCCATTTTAGTTATTGTGACTTATAATAGAATAGAATTATTTATTCAGGTAAAAATTTTACAGTAGGATTCGGTTAAAAGTGCTTGTGAATCGCCAGTACAAAGTGATATGTTCACGTTTTTTCCCATATGGGAACTAAACCAACTCAAATACTGAGGGTATTTGAGTTGGTTTAGTTCCCAAGGACAAATTCAGGACAGTTTGTTTCTTCGGTAACGAGGGATCGTTACCGAAGAAACAAACTGTCCTGAAATTGTCCTTTACTTCCTATAAAAGCCAAATCTCTCGTTTGGTAAGACATAATCAAAAAAATGTTGCTTTATAATTTTACCGTGAACATATCACTTTGTACTGGCGATTCACAAGCACTTTTAACCGAATCCTACTGTAAAATTTTTACCTGAATAAATAATTCTATTCTATTATAAGTCACAATAACTAAAATGGAGAGAATGCAGGAAACACACTATCTCCAATAGCATGCCATAAAGCCTTTACTAGAGTGCTTCACATTATAAAACTAAACAAGCTAGCTTTCAATAAACTTTACGCGTGTTTTACGATACAATGTATTGCACGGATAAAAAAGTGATCCAACAATTATTTTTATTCAGAAGCTTTATTTTTGAACGAAAAAGTTACTGGAAGAAGCTACCCGATGATATATAGTACCTAACTAATGTACAACATATGTTTTGGTCTCGCATCAGAAGACAATACTTACTTATACATTTTTGTCTGAAATATTTTTTTTAAGTTTTTTTAATTGCCAGCCTAAAAATATTATTCAATTAAATATTTTCTGAATCAAACAACGCGAAACCCTAATCTCTCGATATAATAATAAAATCAAACATAGATCTCGGGTCAAAACAATATCCAATCCAACCATTGCATATTTGTATTCCATTGTGAGCAGTTACGTGAGCTATTATTGTTTCCATTGTGGTAGTTGGACGAACTTGAATACAGTGTGTAGTCAGTTGCATACATGGTGATGAGCTACGCTTTTGTGTTAGAGGCGATGCGGTATGAAGGTTCTATTCATTTATTTATTTATTGAACGAAGGTACAACAAACAGCTATATCTTAAAGTTAGGTAAAAGAGTTACATTATAGATGTATTAAAAATACAGCCCACTACGTTGTACAAAATCAAAATCAAAATGCTTTATTTCCTTGAGACCTTACAAGACTCTTGGAGTCTCATATTATAGTAAAATACTTAATCAATAATTAACGCAACAGGTTGCTGGCTCTACAGTTAAACTAATTTATATAAAAACAAACTTAATTAGGTAGGTACTAAAGCAAATTAATAACAATATGATAGAGAGGTAGGTGTAATAATTATTAATACTTATTCATATTTGCAGTAACCCGTGATCTAGCAAGAACCTTTATAGAAAGAAAACAATCTACACAATCACAACAAAATATCTGTTTGATCAGATTAATACATATTGCACTACGTTATAAAATCCCATTGGCTGCTATATGGAAACATTTTTATTGGTTTAAAATTTCCAGGAAATACCTGTGCGTGTTATATTGGTCTAACAGTATATTGAATCGGATTTGAAACACGGTTTTATATTTAAAATCCTTTTTCCTCTAACGTTTTATTTATGTATCCTTATTTTTGTATTTCTTTCTTCATCTATTTTTATTTCTACTTTATCGTATTATTTAATATTTACGACGAAGGAGTACCCTTGTTACGCATTTGAAAAGAGGAATGTCACCAAGGCTGGCGTCAGTATCTTCTCAGATCTTCTCAAAGTTCAAACGTAGAAAGACAATCACGAAGTTGTGTGGCGTAGGATTTACGCCAAAGTTCGTCGATCTGACGATTCGATCAAGGATTTTAGTCCGGCCGATGACCGTTTTTATAGTAGAGCATATTACCGCATTGTACGATTCCGAACGGACTTGAGTTTTTGATACTGTTTTTGAACAAAAATTCACTCAAAAATCTTTGATTTTCAAGTTCGTTAACTTAATAATAACTATATATATTTCAGAAAGCAAAAATCTTTTTACTGTCTTGTTACAGTTAATTAGAAACTTACAGTGTAGATCATTGGATGCAAATTGGTGCATTAAATTTGTCGACCAGACATTAATTAGTCCAGACATTAGTATTATCTCAGATTATTATTTCGTGAGTTTACCTTTCTTGCCTATCAATAATAGCACTTCCACGGAAATACTTTTCGTAGCTGCGTAGCAAAAGTACAGAGCTCTAACGACCCTCTTTGGCTCCAAGTTTTAATAGCACTGCCGCACTTTTAGGTCCCAGTTAAAGGCTAGAACGGGGTCAGACACACAAGGCGTGTAAGTTAACGGAATAATGCGAGAGTTTGTTTATGTGCTTTGTGAATAGCCAATGAGTTGGGCCACTGCTTTACGAGCTTGTCCTCGTGGTTTCACTGAAATCTAAGTAGACGTGTCAAAGGGAAATCAAATTAACCTTGGACCTCTCCTGTCTGGAAAAAGAAATCAACTGTTGATTAACAAAGGAAATTAGGATTGGAGAATGGAAACAAATTAAAGCTAATTTCAACGGCATATTTATTATATTTAATTTATTTACAAACAGAAGGTAAAATTAAAACACGGAATAAGCCGTGTTACAATCTGCTCAACTAATTTGAAATTATCTAGCTCTGTTCGATAGCTACAACTATCGAAAGTAACCAACTAATCGGAAGCTATCACCCACGGTTCAGCTAAACGGCTGGCAGCCTATGCCTTGGTGCATTTATTTGTGTTCTGATTCGACGATTTTAGGTAAACACCGATAGAATACTACGTATTAGTCAGAAAAATGTGCAAACGACAGTCAAGACTATATATATATATATATATATATATTGGTACACTAAACTTCCAGGGGTTTATTTTCGTTATGTATATCAGAAACTATGTAATGTAGTAAGTAGTAATAAGAACGAGAGAATCTCAATTTAAAGATTTCAAACATTTTGTTCTGTGATGGTAAATTAGATAAATTATGTGCTATAATGATTTGCGTAGATCATATCAAACTAACAAGATTTTGGCCACAGCGACCGGTATAAAGAAAACTTTCCGTATGCGCTGGAGATATTGTATTTGCATGGGCTCTACAAATAATATCACTAGCCACATGGCTAGTTCACAAGTGCGTATGCACAGCTGAACTCTATTCTCCATCACTCTCATACTCCGATGGAACGGCAGACCGATACAAGTAGCAGTAAGACACAAAACCAATTACGAAAGAAAGAAATACATTTATTTATAACAACAATACAATTGGCAAGAAACTAAATCAAAACACAGTTACAGAAAAGGTATATGTTACAAAAAGGCCTAATAATTACCTAATACTGAGTATGCTCAAAGAGGATGCCTATCCAGCGCTGGTCTTCCGTTAAAGCCCGTATCGGTGACGACACGAACGGGCCTACGCTATCACTTAACGCTTTACTTACCTAACGAGAAGGATGCTGCAAATCAGAGCAGCAAAATTCCTTATGCCCACGTTGACTCATTACTGATCATCGCATGTTAACAAGGGTCAAAACTCCAGCAGGCTTACAACCGCGGCAGCAGCAGTCTCGTAGCCATCGCCACAACAACGTGTTTCGTGAATTTGGCAGGAGTCACGAGGCATTGTCTCTAATTAAACTGGGATCAGATGTAGCGGTAACGTCTAGCTCGATGCCGCCACGTTTTTGGTTTCAAGCCAACACGCTTCTTGTTCAAATGATTCGCTTGTTAAGTTTTATGTTTTTATTCTGTACGGCTGTGACTAATTATAGAGTTTTTCCTGCAACTAGGTTTTCCTAGTTCTCTGAATTTGCAAGCGACGGTTTACAATTTATTCGAATGTTTGCTCCGCTATTGTGATTGAAGCTGCTGGCGATTTTTAAACAAGTTTTACTTAGAACACAGGCTTTGTGAGGGAAGAAACTTAAACTTTCAAAGCTTATTTTTGATTAAAATTTTTATTTCACCAAGAAAATATACTTAAAAAAAATTGCACCACTTTTTAAAAGAAAAAATCTAGTTAATTAAATATCTGATATTTTCAGATACACTTGGCCCATTTCACATTCATACGATATCATGGCACGGTTGCCAAGCCATGTAATGTAGAAATTTCTATAATTATATGATATGAACTAAATAGACAGCCTTCAGGTGGCACTGGCAACCCTGGAGTGGGAGATGGTCATCTCATCTACATAATTTCATCCAGTTTGGATGAGTTGGTCAATCCTGTCACCGTGTATCGTCCATCCCACACATTTCAACTTTAAGGTTGTCACAGGTCCGAGGTGCACAGCTGCAACTCAGCGCAAAAAAATGCATTCAAATTATTGGCTTCATTTAGCTGCATTTAATATTGACAGTGTCACCATGACAGACAGCTCGAAGGCCTCTTTAGCTTGTGGCCAGTTAGTAACTGTAAAATGCATCAAAAACTATAAATCCATATTTGAATGCAGATTTGCTGCGTGGCAGCTGCATTAGATTGATGTGTGCACAGCTACGAGTATAAAGAACCACACGCATGCACGGTGACTGCGCTGTGTAGGTACGTATGAATATGAAAAAGGCCTAAGGTAATCATCAATGCTATATTTGTTGACGGATGACTATTTCCAGCAAATCAATATTTCTTTGTCAATAAAGTGCCTAGTAAGCTGTATTCCAATACAATATACAGAACACCATTTAGAACTCCATTAAGGGACAAGTTGGTACAAGTTTCCAATCTTGACAGACTGTCCAATCTCTTAGCATCTCAGACTGCTTTGCAACTGATCTGAATCCCGCGACCGCCCTGACAGTGATTAATGCACGGAACGCAGTCAACATGTTTGTTACCGCTCTAGTTCAGGAGGTAATAAATGTGTCGGAGACATTATTAGGGGACTGGGACTTAAAATTTGATCAGTTTACCCAGCAAGAGATGAAATCAGAAGAAATAAATTTATTGACTTCTGTCAATAAATTTATTTCTGTGGGCTTTCAAAATTAGCACAAAGACAAGTCTAATTTTAAACTATATTTTTTTTTTCTATATCATAAAATATATTATAAAGAGGAAAGCATTGATTGTTTGTTTGTTTGAATTGAATAGGCTCTGAAACTACTGAACCATTACCATTTTAAGTTTTCCGTGATGAATACCTATTATTCATCACGGAAAACTTATAATATTTTAAAAAATCTAAGAGTTGAAATAAAAAAATAATTTTTTGTCAAATCGGCGGATTGTTAGTCTATAATAAAAACGAGTTACTTTCATGTTCACTGAAAGTTTTGTCCACTAGCAGAAGTGAAAATGAGACCACTAGCACATCAGACAAAGCAACAGATGATAATGATGGAATATTATTTAAGCTGTGTTGATTTGTAATGCGTTATTTTAGATTTGAAGCAGAAAATTCAACTCAAATCGCCCATCTGTTTAAAAAGAGGTAGCAGGTTTGATTCGATTTTCAAATAATCGTATTATCAGCTCTAATACCACACGCTGCTCTTTGAGGTTAAAAGCTCCTGTAGAGATTCCCTCTTGCTATATAAAGATATAGGTTTACCTTTTGGTCTCCCTGCCTATATTTGCCGATACTACAAATTCAGACAAAGTTTATGTTGTTTGTCTTTTGCACT
The DNA here is from genome assembly GCA_963931895.1 of Eupithecia pulchellata. NCBI lineage: Eukaryota > Metazoa > Arthropoda > Insecta > Lepidoptera > Geometridae > Eupithecia > Eupithecia pulchellata. The sequence continues at coordinate 5,770,084 of OZ007537.1, forward strand.
TCCGTGAGTTAGCAAAACTTCCTGTTGTTTGGGTTGTGACCATGAGTCAGAGGCATCTATGAGTCATATCATGAGTCAGGGAAGTCATAGGTGAGAAACATTGATATGCTTTTTTTTATATATTAAAAAATTTATATATTAAAAAAATTATACAAATACACATGTATGGTTAAATTTTTTAGTTTTCATACGGATCCCTAACTTATTTGAAAATATTCTATCGACTTTGTTCATCAGTCAGGGATAATGTAGGAATGAAATGGTGCAATTTTTTTTAAATGACATAGTTCCGGATCCTACTTAATCCAAACAATTAACCAACCTTTCTTTATAATATAATATACTTTATAAAAAATAGCGGACGCTATATTTTTATGTTAAACCAGCGGTCCACCCCGGCTTCGCACGGGTATTTAACAAAAAAATTTTTATTCATGCGGATCCCTAACTTTTTAGATAATGTTCTATATACCTAAGTATGTTCATAACGGAAAATTTAAGATTCTAACGGTGAAAGAATTTTTCAACTCGGTCGAGTAGTTTCGGATCCTATTCAATTCAAACATCATCAACATCATTAACCTATGTATAATATTAGTATAGATTTATTTAGGAACATTATACCTTTATAAGTTTTTTCTAGGTTACATACATACGTTAATCTAATCTACAAAACTTTCGGTACGCGAAATCGCATTGACTTGAGGTTAAAAAAATCTTGTCAAGTAAGTAAGAAACGGGATTTCCTGAAACTCGTTTTCAATGACAAAAATCCCGTTTCAATGAGGTTTTATGAGGTCTCTTGAAATATATGGATTGTGAAAAAAAGAATAAAAAAAATTAAGGGTAATTTTTTTTATTTATATTTTACATTTAGGTACTTTGATGCTTTGCAAAAGTTTAACACGTTATAAAAATTACAAACATTTTGTTTCGATGACGACCTTTGCCATGCAAATATAAAATGTATGTATGTAGCCTAGCAAATACAAAGTCCATTCCATCCTAAGATTGCCAGGAAGAGATCGTTCATAGCGATAAGGCCGTCTTTGATACTTTCCCTACTTTACGCATGTATTTGTGATGTTATCTTTCTTCTATGTATTGCGAATGCCATCAATTAAATTTAAATATTTAATCGAAACATTACAAAAAAACATTTTATTATTTGATTAAACGATAAAATGTACTGCGACAGATTCCTTCAGTATATTTTATAAAGGGGATTAAAAGGAAGTTCAGAGACTGATTTGAATCTCCTTTTATTATTAAAGCCTTTCTCGATTGATTTGTGCTAACGAATTACCTCCACCCGAATCACAGTGCCTCTGATATGGTTCTATCACTCCTACGCCTAATATTAGTCCACTACTGGACATAGTGGCTCTAATACATTATTGGCGGCTGTCTTGAGCTTGCCATATCCACATCTAACATCTGTACCTGCGCTCTTTTGCAGATCGTCATCCCATCTGGCCGGAGGGCGTCCTACACTACGTTCGCCGAGTCAACTCAGGAAGGGTTTTATCTTCTCATAATGTATCTCTTATTCCTCATACGGTGATGATGATGACTTATTACGGGCCTCGCACATAAGCTCTAAGTCACTCAACGAGCTTATAAGAGAGCATGAATTTCTGTACGCGATATAATCTGGAATTCGGAATTACGTTAAAGACCAAAGAATAAGAAGTTTGATAGCATTATTTTTAGGGTGATCCTCGCAAGTTTATTCAGCTTAAAGTAATCAAGTCTTTAAAAAGCTTTAAGAATTTGTGAACCAGCCTCTCATCAGTTTTTCTATCAGGTGAGTTAATTCCGTGGCTTATTTCTTTATCATCAGACAAATTAACTCCATTGACTGGAATTAAATTAAAAATGTTATCGTTTGAAAAAGAAAATACTTATCTGATTTTTTCCATAAGGGTTGACTTATAAATCTACTAACGACCCGCTCCGGCTTCGCACGGGTCTAATGATGATATGAAAACGTTCCTCTTGAATCACTTTATCTATTAATAACCACATTAAAACCCGTTGCGCAGAAAAAAGGAATAAAAAAAGAAAAGATCTAAGCATACATAGGGACAAACAGACAGACAGTGGGAAGCGTCCTTGTTTTAAACTTTGCTGTGACTTATAGTTTTATTTGACTTTTACCGACTTCATTAACTATTTCTGTGGCTTAGCGAGACCAAATAAATCTTGACGCCTGGACAAATCATGCATAAAACATATTATTTGTACAGGCGATTTGTCTTTAGCATAGTATGATCCCAATTCTCTCACTTACGAAATCAAGTTGAGTGCGCGAAGATCTGCGATTCATTCATCAGAAACTACTCATCATTTGGAAAGTATCATCGAGTTCATTTACGGATCTCAGGCCTTAGTGGAAGCTGTGCACATAAGCTTTATACAATTTCAAGACAAATTAATTTTTTTTAAAAGAAAAAGACATAGGTATTATGTCTCATATTCATATTTATATCATGTGGGTGTGCATGAAAGCACTGAAGTAACCTATGATTATTTTATGGTTGTCATGTTTCACTCGTAAATATTTTTTTGCTTCAAAATAGGTATAGAATATTGTTGAGTGACGCTATCCCGATGCTGTAATAGCAGCGTGTTTTACCTCTTTGATTGACGTGAGGTCGGGTAGACTTAGTACGCTTGTAGATCGCAAGAGAAAAGTATCATAGCGTTCAAAAACATTTGTAGTATCCGCAAATGGTAAATAAACAATTGAACATAAACTGTAGATAATTATGTTGCGAATAAATGATCTACTGACGAAATTTTTTCTATGTATGTTTTTGTCAGGTTATATTTCCTAACGATGATGCTTTTCGGTTTGGGTTATCTACCATTTGATCAATTTTAAACGAGGCACCTCCGGTAACCAAAGCCCTCAACATGACGCCGGCATTTCCGTTGCGTAGTTTTTAAGATTTAATCATACATAGGGATATAGGGACAGAGAAAGCGACTTGGTTTTATACTATGTAGTGATGTAGCCGCACTCACCCTGATGAAGTCCCTCCTTAAGGGTTGAACTCTCCACCGATTTAGTTATTCTAGGAAAGTTTCACACGTAAGTTACCGCGGAGCATTCAAAGTAACCAACTAAAAGGGCCTCACTTCAAGGGCCAGGACCTCTTGACGGGAACAAGCGAACCCGTTCCTAAGGGTCACTAGGCAAGGAAATGTCAGGAACACGCATCAATATCAAACAGGTTACGGAATTAGTGCTTTCTTCTGTGGAAACGGTAAGCCTGTGTAACTAGTAGGCGATTTTTCGGAAAATCTTCTTCAGACATAGTGATTGCGGCGGCGGTACCGGGCATATACTTAGACATACATAGGACTTAATACAGGGACACGTAATATAACTGTATCCGGAATTTGATATGGTTTTTAGATCATCACATCACCAGCCTATAATAGTCCACTGCTGGACATAGGCCTCCCCTAATGAGCGCCGTAGATGGCATCATTATTTGGGGGCTATTGCCCATAATCCCCACGCTGGGCATGCGTGTTGGGGATCGCAGTTCGGTGTAGTTGTTCTGCAGAAGGCGCTGCTGTCCGCCCCCCGCTGTGTTTCCCTTAGTCGCCTCTTACGACACCCACGGGAAGAGTTGGGGTGGTGAAATTCTATGCCGGCACCACACGGCGGTTTTTAGATAGAATGATTCAAGAGGAAGGTTTATGTGTATAATGTATAGCATGCCTTAATATCAGCATCGCACCCGGGCGAAGCCGGGTCGGGTCGCTAAATATAGATTCTATAGTTCCTTGTAATATAGCTACGACTTTTTCATTAAATAAATTCAATTGATGCTATCTAAATTGCTTTATTTTCAAACGGTAAACATAAAAGATCGGAAGGCGCTTAAATAACTTTATTTATTTTTATTTTCAATTGCATCTTCTTTCTGTAGTTAGTTATTAAAAATGCAATCCCTCGTCATAGAGAGCTATGAGTTTAGCAGAATATTGAGTAGATCTCTCAATAATACGATTTAAAATTTCGCAATTTGTTGACATAATCAAGAAGACAGTAGCGTCTTTGATTATGCGTATACCTCTATATTTATCGCCTACCAAAACTTTAGTTTTATTTTCCCTTACGTTTTCATCGCGTTGCAGCAATCGTGCTCATAAAACAAAAGGTAAGCGATAAATACCCGATTAAGTCCCTAATACATCTCTCAAGTCTTCATCAGGCCTTAATTATCTATGAAATAGGAGACTCCTTGCCTAAACCGTGTAACGTCACAATGAATTATAAATACGATTTTGTTCGATTCCACGCCACTGTCTTTTCTTATCTGTGAAACACGCTGGGATTGGCAATAGCGAATAAAGGCCCAGGTCAGTTTCCCTGCAGAACAAAGTTAAAACTCGAATGATACCACTTCCATAACTAGTTAATCTGCGTTATGAACCCATTAAGTTGTGTTTGTTTGTTCACGGCAACTCTAAGATGTTACCTCGTTAGTTTAACTTGTGGATAATCAGGGTTTTAGATTAGAGATCTGAGAAGTCAACATTATTTGTCGTACTTTTGAAGTGGTTGGGTCAAGCGGATGAATAAATAATGATGGTACCGAGTCAAACTGATAACGTAGCGGTCAACTAAGCTGGTTAATTAATGCCAAACATATTTTTTTTGTTCCTTAGAAGTTAACAGAAGTTTGTACTTGTTGATACAAAATTCAGACTGATGTTGTACCGCGTGTACAAGGTGGAAACATGGTCCAAAAGCACCAAGTACGCGTATATATTATGTATCTACATAGGTGCTAGCATTAGTAGATAAATGTTTATTTATTTGCTTCACAAACTTGCTTCACAATGCATAGACATATAAAACAAAATCAAAAAATCAAAATCAAAGTGCTTTATTTCCTTTAGACCTTACAGGACTCTTGGACACGTCACAAAATACAAGTTAAATAAGAAATAAAATGGGAAATAAAGTGATCACTTTAATTAATTGTTCACTTCAATCTTTTTTAGGTAAAGTAAAGAAGCGAACAAGAAACCTTTACCTTGTTAGATTGTTAGTTTTAGAGTTGGAGCATAACTCGTCCCAAACTTTTTTGTCGTCTAGATAATCGAAACGAAAACCAAACATAGACAATAAAGTAGGTAGGTATCGGTATATAGTAAAATGTACAGTAAACAAACAATAACAAACAAATGTTACAAAAAGTACACTTATACAAAAAAACATTAAATTAAAGTAAATAGCAGGTAGTTTTAAAACAATCATGTTTTTAAACGCTAAATAAATAACGAAATATTTAACGTATTATTGTAAAATACGGTAAATATCCCCAAATGAGTATTGAATCCGTTTCATGAAATCAATCGGGATGGTATCGCTGATTTACAAATTAAATGATTGTAATATTTTCAGAATTTCTGATTTAAAGATAATTATTGTTTTTTTTTTTTTACTATAAAAACTATCGTAATTTGACGAATTCATTATGAATGTAAGCGGGTTAGCTACGAACTTATTATATGTTGTAAGAACACCAACGTTTCATCCCTTAGCGAGCACTCACCCTGACGAAGTCCCTCGTTAAGGGATGAAACGTTGGTGTTCTTACACCATATAATAGGTTCGTAGTTAACCCGCATTCATAATGAATTATTGTTTCTATTTACAGAACATAATGGTTTTCCCTATATTGTGATAGAACAGCCCAACACCTCGTGGCCAGTTTTATTTCTTTTCAAATAGATACGTGGTCCAATGCACCACAATGTGGGTAGGGCGAGATAACTATGATAAATTGCCAGTATGACGTGGCCCGACCGACTGTATCGATTGTTTAGATAAAAGTACACTTCATAAATCATTTTCGAGACGTGGTGTACTTGATTAATATCCTTTTGGTTCAGGATAGCTGGGAGTATGTGCAAGAAACTTTTGAAGCAAGTTTCTGTTTTGGCACAATACGAGTACCTAGAGAGATGGAAGCAAAGATGTGGCTTAAGGTCATACACGTACGAGTATATAAAATATAATAATAATGAACAAGAGGAAAGAATTTACTGTTTGTTTGTTTGAACTGAATAGGCTCTGAAACTACTAGACGGATTTGCAAAATTCTTTAGCCATAAGAATCCTTAATTTTCCCTATTGAACATAGAATATTTTTAAAAAAGTTGACTTGCTAGAAAAATAAAATTTTTGTTAAATAAACGTGCGAAGCGAAATTTTTTTTTTCGTTTGTATTGAAATTTACCATATTTTATTCATGTTATACATATATATTTGATATTTAGTGCCTTTAGTTTATATAGTATATACTTAGTATTAGAATTTCATAGAATGATGTGTCCGCCTATTATTAGTGTATATATAAGAACCTTAAATAAGTGCCTAAATTTAAGAATGTGTCATATATACGCTGTTGGCGTTCCATAAATCAATAAATAAAAAAAAAAAGCCGGGCGGAACGCTAGTGTTAAATGTTACTATAGGTACGTATAAGATAACAGGTAGTGTTAAAAAAACGGAGACATTTTCATCAATCATTTACGTGTCACTGAATTCATTTTATAACAATAAAAAAAACTATCTATTTAATAATTTTGTATTATGTATATCAGTCATCTAGTACCCATAACACAAGCTCTGCTTAGCTTGGGGCTAGATGATACTGTGTGGATTGTCGAGTATTATTATTATTATTATTATTAAATATATTCCGACTTTTAGAGTGAAAGTGTAGTACTATACTTCCATTGGAAATCTCATCAAACAGTAAAAACATCTAAATTCTTATTGTCAAGTAGATCCCCAAGCTCTGTTCCGTCTATGATGTCCCATAGACGGAAAACTCATGTCATAGGAAATTGAAAATAAATTCCTATAAGCTTTCAATTAACTCAATCGGGAATATTGAGTTTCCCGCGACATGGATTTACATCTCACATATGGGTACGGAAGATACGTTCAGTTAGATACATAGGTATTAATTTCAGACATATAATGAACATAGATAAATTCGTATAGTTTAACAAAGTCAAATTTTACAAATATTAATAAACTTTTCGAAAAACCCGCACATCCATAGCTGGGAGTAATCTTAAAAAGTAATCTTAATCTTAAAAACGCTAAGCCTAATGATAAAGTTTTATAAGTCCGTTTTCTACTTATTTTCTATTTTCTCTATTGATGTGAGCCAGATATTATTTGTTATTTTAAGTCGGTCAAACGTGGGTTGAAATCTCTGCCTTAGTAGAAGGCTTTATAGAGTAAAATGAACTCCGTAAAATTTTAAATTAATTTGACTTGGAATAACAAAAATAAAAATTTACCTCTCTATAGATTTTATGAGTATTTTATTCAACAATAGCCATAATATAATGATAATAATAAACCAGCTTTACTTCATGAAAATTTTATGACACAATTACCCTGCACAATTTAGTCCCATCTTAGGTCTTCGACAAAAACCGATAGCTGCCTATACCCGAATGAAGAGTTACGGCCAGTTAGCTCAGGTCGGGCCATAAATGTCGAATCACCGTGATATAAGGTCGACAAACGACTCCAGTACTCGATTTACCAAGAACAAAGAAACGCTCTACGCTCCTACATTTCTTTTGTGGGGTGACGACAGTTGGCAGTCTATTAAGGTCCCATTCATTCGGTCAAATGAGCCGCTTAATTTATCGTTCATTCATTACAAATATTCAATTTTGAGAAAGCCTTGGAGTTAAGCTCTCAATTTGGAATGGTTCTTCCTTCTGTTTGTTTGGCTGTGCTTTTCATGATGTCATTTCTCAGTGAGAAATGAATGCCAGAGATTTTTATGGCGACCTATAATATTAAATTCACAGAGCAGGTTCCCATTACAAAGTTTTGAAGACGATATTGCCAAGTTGCCGCGCTTACAACAATGTAAGTAAATACCATGAATTTAAATAAATAATGCTGAACAATCCACATAGCATCATCCAGCCCCAAGCTAAGCAGAGCTTGTGTTACGGGTACTAGATGACTGATATACATAATACAATATTATTATATACATAGATATTTTTTTTTACTTTTTGTACTCACCAGGTTCTCAGCCTGAAAAATATTGTATTATTGTATAAAACTAACCATTTTAGTTAATACCGAACTCTCTGGATAAAGTGTCGTTTCGAAATCCTAAAGCAAAGTTTTTTTTATAATTTTGTTCAGTTTCTGCTTCTCCGGCTTGACTTTCTTTGCGGTATCGGTAAGTCAATAAGCGACGCGTACGAAAGCGGCGAAACGGCAGCAGTTTATCGTGGCCACAGGTGCGACAAAAGCGATAAATTTCTTAGTAAATAATGCATTTATTAACGTTGATAATAAAGGTTTAGCAGCAGAGTGTTTACGACCGCGCCCCACTTTGCTATTGACGTTCAAAAATGTTCTCATTTGCTGCACTCGTACAAAATGTTTGCGGTTGTAAATCTGTTGTGCTTTATGAACTATCAAAGTTTTTGCTTGTAGGTATGCATCGTTCAGACTGACATTGTATCGCTCTACAATGTAGTTTACGAAAGATATGTTTATTTCCATTTTACTGTGAGACCTAATGCTCCGTCTTTTTATCTCGCAAGTTGAAATTAACCTCTTCATATGTATAGTACAGTTATAAGGGTATCAATGGTGTGTCGAAGAAACCCTCACATAGTAAATAAAAGATTGATAAAAAAATAAAAATAAAATCGATGATGTGAGAAAGATGAACAGAAGTTGTAATCCTCTCTAAGGTATTATAAAATTAGACAAACATTGCACATAAAAAAATGGTACTTCTTCATATAAATCTACTTGCATTTTAATAATGTTTCGTATAAACGACGACACTACCTTACTTCGAAGTCACCGTTAATATCCTTTGGAGGAAATTTCATTTTGTTAATTTCCTCAAGTTCTTTCCTTCAAGCGATTTAAAGTACGTTTGAAAGAAGCAGTAAAGCCACATAGTACGGCACTAGGGCGCTGTTAAGAGCTCCCTGTTATGAGCTGAAAACAGCTGTGCGCAATTCTCACATTCACAGAGAGATATAACGCGTCTTATTAGTAGACGTACCGGTTGGATTTTCTTTCTGGTTCTGCCAGGTTCTGCCAATAAGCAGGTAGTAAATGTATGTGAGTGCCGCGCGTGAGCAAAATGTAATAGTGTGCTAGAGCTTACTTTGTATAACGATGTAAGTAAATGAGAGCGAATTGCTGAGAATAGAAGACGTTATCTTTATGAATACTTTTATGTTTCTTGTGACAATTTTGATGTTCATTGCCTGAACATTTTTGAGTGATATGGTCTTAGGACTATTTTTCATACCAATCACACTACCATATTGGAACTTATACAAGCAAACGTCCCGTTAATGATTGTTTGCACCACAAACACTAAGTATATAGCTTAGCGAGCGTCCCAAAGTTGAGGGCGACAACTTGGTTCATTATTGTGGACTCTAAACTGGGCGTGTTTACTGCTCACAACCACCACACCACACTGTCCAGGTCAAAGAATTTCGTACAGAACAGACACAACCGAGTCAGGTCAATATATGATTAGAAATTTTCTTACAAGAAAAAATAGCACGATAGCAGCATTTCAGGAAGTTGGCAGTGTTACAAGCTCGTTAAGCCGTTGATTCTGCGCCTGACCTCTCCCTGGTCGGGTCGGGTCGGGTCGTCGTCCCATCAGTTTATGAGAGTGGATATAGACTGCACCTGTGTTTGTGCACTATGATTAAATGTCCTACGCACATTGCTAGTTTCCGTTAAGATTGGACCCCGCTGTGGTTCAAAATTTCGCTTAGAGGACTTTACATACAGAATAACAACTAGAGTACAGCAAACTCTCAGTGCTTGAGTACAATAGATATCATCTTGCAAGATGTATTCGGCTATTCAGTACAATGTGAAACATAAGAAGGTTAATCATGTCTTATATTACCCCTGCTTGAAACTTCAGGCTACCATTCAATACTGTGATTGAATTTGATTACTATCGGCAGATTATCGTAATTCTTAGAAAGATGTAATATTATACACTCATACATTCACACACGTATATACATAGCTAAGAGACAGACTGTTTTTTCTAGCCTTATACTACCCAAACTCCACTACTCAAACTCCGCCAAGGGCTTCTCCAAATATTGCAACTAGGCGTGGCTATTCACCGAAACCCACCTCTCTGCGGAAAGCGATTTAATTAAATTTATTCAGGGAACGCTAACATCTACGAAATGTGCAAACTAGCACTTATTGTAACTAGATAAGAAAATTACAAAACATAGCGGAATAAAACAATATCAACTGGTATTTACACTATTTCCTAGAAATCTAAGTCGTTACCAGAACGGACAGTACCCAGAAAGCTGGGAGTAATGTCGCGTTCGATAGTAATGATAATTCGTAGATTGAAATAAAGCTAGCATTCGGTTCACCTGTGGACCCTATGCGTAGCTTTGATCTACTATATAGATCTTAATCTACTATAAAAGGAATAAATTGTGAGTAAGTTTGGATTTAGGGATTCGCAGTTTGGTACACATAAACTTTTAACATCACTTGTATAAACTCATGAAAATGGTTTGGCTAGTCCAAGACGACCTGTGAAACAGGTCATTGCTCTATCTAGTACTATCTCCCTAGATTAGCTAGTAATGAAACTTTAATTTGCGGTTTAAAGAGTTGGAATTTTAACAAAGGCAATGCTATGAATAAATTATCCAAATATCCAGTTTAAACTTGAGCAATCTGAGAAGATTTTAACTTGTTCTACAGTTCGCGTTTACCTGGTGATATGCGAGGATCTAGTTTTAAGTTAATATGTTTTCGGACTAAACTTCTAAAAGTCGCTTTGAACTAAGTCGCGTTCTTTGTTTCCGGTGTTTCCATAAAATATTGTAAGGATATACCTACTTATTGTAGAGTGCTATTCGTAAAGTTATTCCGTGCTTATGTACTGCTGAAATGTACTTAGGTACCGCTGAAAACTAGCACTATTCCGGTAGCATTAAGTACCAGTGACCTTATTGTGCTACTTGGATTTTCAACTTTCAACAACACAATTTCGTAACACAAATAAAGATTTTCTATTTCTATTTCTTAAGGCAATTATGAGATCTTGCTTTGAAATTATTAGAGGAAAGGTTTAATAAGCCGGTTTTCATCAAATATGTAAATATTTTGACACCTCCTATTAGCTATTAGCCCATCAAGTCGTATGAGCGGGCAAATGAATCAGAGGTAGGGAAATGTTTGGAGGTTTTATCGCCCTTTATATAAATAAAGGGACGATTTTTAACACCTCCATTGCGCTCAAATCATCCACGCGCTAAATTACGAATACTACATAAACCAACCTTCGTGGATGTAAAGGCGATTGATGATGTAAAGGCGATTCAGCGGACTTATAATGTGTGCTGATGGGAAAATAAATGAATATATGTTCAAGACAATGGTATTACAAATGCTGGACAATCCACTTACCATCCCTTAGCCGGGGCTGGAAGCCAGCATAGCAATGCTTGTGTTATGGGTACTTGATGACTGATGTCGCGAATACTATACATATGTGTATACTATGTGTATATTACATGTAACATATATTTATTATTAATTGAAAATACTCAAAAAACCTATGACAAATAAATATTCGAACCTTTGATCAGCAAATGCAGATCGCACAAACATTTCTCCGAAGCCGGGAATCGAAACCACAACCTCCTGCGTCAGACAGTCCCGCCGCGCTACTACGTTCGTCAAAAGACTGGACCTATTTAGCCGCGCACTAGAGAAAGACCAATTTTCAACATCTGACTCTAAACGTAGTGTTTTTTGATTGTGTTTGTTTGTATATTTAGTTTTAGCTTTCATGTATAGTTTTTAGTGTAGGTTTTTTGTTCTGATTGTAAGTACTTTCTCTTGTTTTTTTTTTGTGTGTGCTAATAAAGTTATATTCTATTCTATTCTATATTCTAAAAGTATCAATGGCCTCTATTGATATTTAGAAATAGAACCTTACTCAACTCTTAGTATTTACACAGACGTACTAACAATGAACATACGATTACGTATTCAACATATCTAACTGAAATATTCACCATTATTCGGGTTACTCCGTTGAATCGCACTGACATCCGCCTCAAAGAAAGCAAACTAATAAAATAACTACAGTATACACTCTATATTGAGTCAGTAAGGACACTTTAGCCCTTAATAGGGGAGGCAGCATAAGCTCAAATACAAAAAATATAAATAATAATAATGAATCATATATTTCAGGCAACACGAGAACAGCAGTTATGGATGGTAAAAACTTATTCTAGGGCCCATAACAAATACCTTACAGACTAACATATGTACATACATATATAAAAGGTCTTAATAACCAGATGGTACACGGTAGGTACAGCGAAGTGTGACGCATCACGCATCAGGGTGTCTTAGTAGTACTTGAGCACTTTTTTTCATTTAATAAGTATTTATATTTACAGTAAGTAGGTACTTAAATCTGTAGCTAACTTATACCGTTATTAGTTTTGTCCGTAATCATAAGTCCATAATCAGTCCGTAAGGTGTCTGGTCGTTTTCCATTTATATTAAATTGTATCTATGTAATACATTGTATTAAGTATTTATCAGTCATCTTCTACCCATAACATAAGCCCTGCTCAACTTGGGATTAGATGATGAATAAAAAAATAATTCATTTTGTATTTCGAATTACCAATAACCAAATTGGTCAGATTGGCACTTTGTTAGGTTGGTTGGGAAATATTTCCGGTACCTACATACTTAATTCTTGGACAAAACGCATATCCAGTTTTTTTTTGTTTTTGCGTGGGCCCTACATCAGAATGAATGATAAATGAAAGAATAGGTACATAAAAGTTAACTACATATCTGGAAACGTATAAATTTATTCTGTGCAGAATAGAATGTTACGAGGGTTGCCAACTGATTCCTACCAATAGATTCCTTTTCCGCAAATAGCTGGATATAATTACAATGAATTGAGAAGTTTCTGCGAAATATTACCAATCCAGCTCGTGGGTTAGGTTAGGTTAGGTTTTTATACGAGGTGCTTGCGGCTTTGCAGGCGTTATTGCTTTTTTTCAAATAAATCTGTACCCTGGGATAAAAAAAAACCTGTAAAGCCGCAAAAACGAATTCAATAAATATTTTTGATATACAAATATTTCTTTCCGTCCAAAGGTTGCCTGGAAGATATCGCTTCTAAGCGATAAGGCCGCAAATTGTACTTGTCTGGTGTACAGTAAAGCATTTTTTTATTTTGTATTTGTTATTTCGTTTTATTTAATTTATTATAAGAGATGTATACAATAATATATAGGATGTGTATATTCCATCCTACTAGGTTTTTGTCCCTCATGCTATGCATGTTTTATTGATTGCAGTCATAAGTGCATTTATGTAGGTACCTTTCTATTTATTCTAACCTAGTGGTAGCCCTACGAACCATGATACCATAGATAAGGTAAACCTAACCATGATATCGTTTTCCCTCTAGCCATAAACAATCAAACGCTCAGTCACGTGATGAGATAGCGGCCGGCCATTCGGCCTAAGGGTGCGACTGCAAGTCATAATGATAGCGCTTTTGTAATGTAATACCGTTTTGTTTTCGACTGACGTTCTAGTGACTCGGCAGTGAACAGGCAACTTTCTTTTGTTTTTGTTTTAAACCCAAATAAATAGTAGACACTGGCACGATATCGTTTCTCAATTGTTTCTCGGCAAGTTTTTGTCTGTGGAGTGAAAAATGCCTGATCACTAAAGAAATTAATTAAACATAAGAAGAGGCAAAAAAAATGGGTTAGCCTGTTTTTTTAAGATTGACAACGTAACAAAAAAATGCTTCGTTTGTAGATTGTAACATAGTACATACATCTGTTTTAACACAATTCTACTTTTAACAATAAGTAGTTTGTAGGTATCTAAATAGACTTATTATTGAAAACCTCCATTAAAAATAACGAAAAGATCGTCATTTTTATGTTGTGTTATCTTACGTTATATTTTATCGTCTTTGATAAATAAATTGCGGAAATAATTTTCTTTGATAAATAATTGCGGAAATAAGGTTCTCATGAGGCTAACGTATTTAAAAGCATCAACTCCATAAAATCCTGAATTTCAGTTTTCAGTTTAAGGCGTGACAGGTAAGTGAGATTTAATATTGGATACAGCTTTTATGAGCACCGTTGAATTTGAAATGCTGTTTTATTATTATTGAAGCTTATAAATATTTTATCTAATAAGACACCAAGAATAAAGTGTTATTTGTTTTATAGAGAATTAATAATACCGTATTTTGATGTCGTAACTTCGCTCGCTGCCCCTTGTATCCGACCCTTGTGATAATATTGTACCTATATCTGATAAGGTTATTAGAATAAGGTTTAGTTAAACAATAACTTTAATATTGTAATTTTTTTTCTATTTTTGTGTAAAAAAAATTACGGGCGACGTTATCGCTAAGCGTTAAAGCCACCAAATAAAAAAAAATTAAATCTTATTCCCTTACGGATAAAATACTTTACCTACACTCAAAAAACGTATGGATAGATTTGTCAGAACATTTGTTCTTCAGCTAACGAAATAAAGGCTGATTTAAAAGCCAAAATCAGGTAGGGTGAGTAAGGGATTAGCAGGAAAGCCGATTCGACTGGGGCTCCGTCAAACAACTAAAGAAATATCGGGAAAACGACGGAAAATAGTCCTCGCTAAGCTAAATGGTGTCTTATATAGGCTGTTATTGACTTGTTTCATCCTTTTAAAGAAGATTTTTAGATCTTTTGATGAACGGTTTCGATAGAGATTTTTTTGTTGGTGTTTTTTCAAATCTTTTTCCGGCACAAATCTTGATTCGCCCATTTTTAGGATCTGTGTTCCGTGGAGTGGTAATAGGGAAATATATATAAGCAGTATTTCTTACTTTCTTTTTGTTAATGGATTTGTAAGTATAAGTACTTAAGTACATATAACAGACCCAAATCTTTGTTTTCTTGTACCACTCATCTCTGAAACGGCTCGACCGTTTTTGATGGTAGATAGCTGATATCGTATGAGGTAACATAAGCTTTTTTACTATTAAAAGAATTATGGGTGCCAGAAAATATACAACTAAATCCCATTTGATCATAGAATCATACATTCTACTGCTGACAAAACGTAATCTTTATTATACGAAGGTAATTTTAGTAATGCCTTTGTCACGTGCTTGCGGAGATTGTTGTTCAAAATCAAACCTTACCATCGATTAACAAATGGTTTATTCCATCCCAAAATAATAAATTTAAAACATAACTGATCTATCTTTATTGATTCCCGGATTGAAATAATCCTACAGCAGAAGTTACGAAGCCATTGTCATAACAAAAGTTACGAAGAAAACCACTTTCCTCATGGTTGTCTTCGGCGCAATATAGTTGCAAAGTTACCTAAGAAACTAAATTAAAAGGAAACCTCATTTACTCCCGCAATGACAATGAGTTTATTTGCCCAACAAAAACTAATAAAGGAGACATTTCGTTTCGGACATGTTCGGAGTTGGCAACTACCAACGTACTTGCACTTGTTCTTTATTGATAGGTCTATTACGTGAGTTTTATATGAAATTGGCTAGATACTGCCAGCAATTTCACTTTATTCGCGTCGTCATCACAACAATTAAATAAAAAAATAAAACAAATTCCTTTATTCTCTTGGCCTGTGCTTTTTTTTACTCAACATTGGGACACAGTGAGAAGATAAGAACGGCCTGTGTTTTAAATCGTTAAGTTTCGTTACTTTATTGATAACATCGAAATAAAAATTAATGAAGTAGCTGTTTTATTTATGTGTTCTCTCTAAACTTATAAAGCCAGACTCAAGATAATTTGTTTTGTTCATAAAACACAGATAATAAATAAGCAATTTCTCACTAGTAATTCGCATAAAACTAATGGTTCGAAAACGTGACAACTGAAGCGAAAACTTGCGATAAAAGTAATCAAAGTGTCGTTAAAATTATTTTAGTACGCCATCATTCCGGGAGTAATTCCCACTGAGTACCTATAGAAGCCTTTAATGACTTATTAAAATAGTGCTACCTACCGGTGAGTTTTGCCAAAAATCCGGTTTTTTTAAACGGAGTCTGTTTCTCCAAATGAAATCACCGAGCCCTATTCATGCATAGTCGATTGTGTTGGCTTAGCGCAGTCGTAAATCCATAGGCTGTATCGAAGATCGGAGCGAACGTCAAATATTTGTTTCATTTTTTCGCTCTCCCGAAACAGTTTTCAAATTTATGACACTCGACTCGTCTAGTGCCCTGGCCCAAGGGGCTTAACCTGAAATGGACGCGGCCGCCGACGAGGAAAATATATTTCCAAGTTTACTGGTCCATAAATAACTGTAGAGTGACAGGGCGATGATAAACTCCCGGGCCAGAGTTCATCTCACGTCGCTTACTGAATATTGAGCGAATGTTAAGCCTGTTGTAATTTTTACGACGCAAATGAACTGCCTATTGTTATAATTTTACCGTTTTTTACACGCATCTGTCGAAATTTGTTTACTTTTTTGTGGGCGAATACAAGCGAACGTTCGAGGGATAAAGCCTTTGATATCACAACCTACTCTCACGATATCGAAACTTTCTGTTAAGGTTCGATATTCGAAAAACCTGGGCAAACATTGCAGCATGTAACCCAAAATATCGATTACTTAACCCATACCAAAATCAAAATCATGTTTTGTAGTTCTATATGGCAAGGTAGAAAATAACTAAGTCGGTTGTGCTACCAGTTTTGACGGCACTAGGCATATGGGTATTATACATCGTGCTTTGTTCTTCGAGATGAGTAACCTGTAAGAATATTTTATTATCTATAGCCAACTTGTAGTAGTAGATCCAGTTATCATCACTCCACATCACATATTTGAGGGTAGGTAACTTTTTTCTTTTTGTCCATGCTCCGGCCGCTACCCGCCCTGACCTTCATTCGTGATTTTTGTGTCAATCACTCCGCGCGTGCGCTTCCTCTTTATAATCCAGTGAAATTTCGAAGTCAAAATGCCTAAAAGGAAGCGTCACGAAGAAGATCAGGTTGCAAAAAAGTTAAGGAAGATAGAAAAGATGCTGAAAAAGTGTAAAAGCCGTCGAAAAAGGATTATCTCTTCATCGTCAGACTCGGACGGCTCTTTGCAATTCCCGCAAAATCCAAGCGGTAAGTTCCATCTTCAAACATTAGTTATATATCAAGTGTACCTACATTGGATGGCCCGACCTAGGCCTAGGTATTGACTTACGCACAAGGACGTCTGCGGGACTATCCGAGCGAAGCCTACGATGATGATATAAAAGTACATGACCTAACTTAGGCATAGTGGCTCACGCACAAGGACGTCTGCGGGACTATCCGAGCGTAGCCTATGATGACGTCATAAATGTACAGGACCTAACTTAGGCCTATTGGCTCACGCACAAGGACGTCTGCGGGACTATCCGAGCGTAGCCTATGATGACGTCATAAATGTACATGACCTAACTTAGGTTTATTGGCTCACACACAAGGACGTCTGCGGGACTATCCGAGTGTAGCCTATGATACGTACATATCCAAACATAGACTTATAAGCTAACGCACAAGGACGTCTGCTGGACTATCCGAGCGTAATTTATGATGTCGTTATAAATGCACTCTGTGCACAGGCGTACTGCCAAATGCACAAAGACGTCTGAGGGACTACCTGAGCGTAGAAATAATACCTACCTACTGTCGATTGATAAAGTCACATACCTAAATAGCTTATTTGGCTATTTTCAGGTGGGGAAACTCAGAGCCCGAGTAAAGATAGAACGGAAACAGATTCTATCTTTTTCCAGTTTGAAGACCAGCAACATGAAAATAGGTCGTCACTAGCACAACAGCCGCCATCTCCTTCGACACACATGTCGCCGCTGCCGGTGCCAGGCCCGTCGACATCACAAGACGTTCCCGTAGAGGTTGAAGACCCTGTGACGCTGCCTCTCGAAGATTCTGGAGCCGACAATGAAGTTCTAGAAATCCTAGGCGACGACCCGACAGTGACTATAGAATACGGAAAAGATATTCGTCCAGAGCTAGCTGCTCGTTTTAATCATATTGCCACGAACGGCATGAACAAAGACTATCGAAAAGAGCTTTGTGACAAGTATCTTATACCTGGGAATTGCACATTAATTGGAGCTCCAGTCTTGAATGCGGAAGTCAAAGCCGCAATGAATGAAACCACACTGAAACGCGATAAGCTTATCGAAGCGCGCCAAAAAAGAGTCGCTGTAGCTATTTCCTGTATTGGAGAAGCAATTTCACATGCTCTGGATGCCAAAGATAAAGACAATGTGCAAATAAAACGGCTTATGGACACAGCTCGTCTCATATGCGATACACAACACAATGATTCTGTGTCACGCAGAAACCTCGCTGTTTTATCCCTAAACAAGGAAATGAAAGAACCTTTGCTCAACACTAAGATTGACAAGTCCTTATTTGGAGAAAATCTCACAGAATCTTTAAAAGCAGCTAAAGCTATCACGAAATCGGGATTGGAACTGAAAACCCAGTTGAAACCGCCGACAAAAAACTGGAGAATCCCAGTCGCGGGTCGCAGGCCACCAGCGATGGGCCGCAGAGGCGGGCCTGCATCAACAATAACGTCAGCGCGAGCAGCAGTGCCACTGCCGCCGCCGCCGCCGCCAGCGGAGCCGCGGAACACGCGCGGCTACTCGTCGCGCAAGCCGCCGCCGCCGCCGCCGAGGTTCGCGCGCAAGCGGTACTAAACCAGGTAAAATACGCAGGTCAACTTTCGCATTTTTATAAATCCTGGTCTATTATCACTAAAGATCGCACGATACTATCGTGGATAAAAATAGGCTACAAAATAATATTTTCAAGACCTGTAAAACAGCTATGTCCACCCCCGAGACATAAATATTCAGACTTGGACAAATCCCTAATATCCGATTCTATTCAGATTCTAGAGTCATATGGAGCCATATCTCTTTGTACACCATGCAAAGACCAATTCATTTCAAATGTATTCTTACGTCCCAAAGCTAATGGTAAAATGAGGTTTATCCTCAATTTGAAAAACCTAAATAAATTTATAGACACTTCACACTTCAAGATCGAAGACTTTCGTACAACCTTAAAATTAATGTCTCGAAACTGTTATATGGCTACAATAGATATAAAAGATGCATATCATCTTATTAAAGTTCACCCGGAAAGCAGGAAATATCTAAGATTTGAATGGGATGACAAATTATATGAGTTCTGTGTCCTAGCTTTCGGCTTGTGCACTGCACCTGCTGTATTTACAAAAGTGACAAAACCTATAGTTAAACTTTTAAGGGCTGGCGGATTCATGTCGACAATTTACCTCGATGACATGAACTTAATAGGCTACTCTTACGAGGAATGCATTAACAATATTAAAATTACTAAAGAGCTGCTATGTTCTCTAGGCTTCATAATTAATGAGGAAAAGAGTGTACTCAGACCATCAACACGATGTCAATATTTAGGATACATTCTCGACTCTAATAGATTCGAAGTTTCATTGCCTATAGAAAAAAGAAAACGCATAAAAAAGGAATTGTTAGAATTTATTCGAATTAAAACTTGTAAAGTAAGACAATTTGCACAGCTCATTGGATTACTTGTCTCCGCCTGTCCGGCTGTTGAATACGGATGGCTGCATACAAAAGATTTAGAAAGATGTAAATATTTAAATTTAGTTCATGATGATAATTATGAAAAGTATATGAATGTTCCAATTTATTTACAAAATGACCTACGATGGTGGATTAATGCCATTGAAAATTCAGTGCACAGAATTTTAGAAGACAAATACGAAATTGAAATATTTTCTGACGCCTCAACGACGGGGTGGGGAGCAGCATGCGGTGACGAAACAGCCAGTGGGCAGTGGTCCAATGAAGAACGCAAAAAACATATTAATTACCTGGAACTGCTTGCTGCTTTTATAGCCGTCAAGATTTTTACAAAAAAATATTGTAATTGCCAGATACTTATCAGAATTGACAATTCAACAGCAGTCTCATATATCAATAGGATGGGAGGTGTACAGTTTCCCCACCTCACAGAAATTACCAAAAACATCTGGCAGTGGTGCGAAGTAAGAAAAATTTTTCTTTTCGCGTCTTACATCCGATCAGAGGATAACTCGATGGCAGACGCTGCATCGAGACGTATCCACCCAGACATCGAGTGGGAACTGTTGAACTCTGCTTTCCAGAAACTAACTTCGACTTTTGGACAGCCTCAAGTAGACCTATTCGCTAGTCGAATAAATAAAAAATGTGCTAAATACGTCTCATGGCACAAAGACCCCGACGCTTATGCAATAAATGCTTTCACTCTGGATTGGTCCGAGTTCTTCTTTTATGCTTTTCCTCCTATTTCTGTAATTTTGAAAACTTTAAGGAAAATCATAGTTAATAGAGCCACAGGAATAGTGGTCGTTCCCTTATGGGAAACACAACCTTGGTTTCCTGTTTTCCTGCGTTTGTTAGCTAGCGATACTATAACTTTCAGCCCCAGTGAAAACGTTATCGTCTCTCATTCTAGCCGGGGGAACATCCTGTCGAGCCTTACCCTGGTTGCCGGGGTGCTCTGCGGGCGGCGCTACTGCAACGAGACGTTCCCGCAGACTCCGTAGACATCATGCTGGCGTCTTTGTCCCCTAACTCCATAAAACAGTACGACGTCTGTCTTAGAAGTTGGTTCAGCTATAGTAGAGAAAACTCTTTAAATTTTTATGAAGCGTCTATTTCCTCCGTTCTCTCGTTCCTTACCTTTAAATTCAATTCAGGAGCTAAGTACGGATCTCTCAATATCTGTAGGTCAGCATTATCATTATTGATTGGATCTCATGTAATTAATGATGAAAGGATTAAAAGATTTTTTAAGGGTGTGTTTCGTCTGAAACCCCCTACCCCTAAATACGATGTTACTTGGGATACATCTCTTGTTCTAAATAAACTGGCTCAGAAGTACCCAAACGGGGAATTATCCTTGGAGCAATTAACTAAAAAATGTGCCATTCTATTGGCTCTAACAACAGCTCACCGAGTGCAAACGCTATCAAAAATTGACATTCGTAATGTACAAGAAACCGATGCTCAGATAATCGTTAAAATTCCGGACCTAATCAAAACATCGAGAGTTGGTCATAATCAACCAACTTTATATCTGCCATTTTTCAGGCAGAGGCCTGAGATTTGCCCAGCAAACGTCTTACTGGCTTATCTCGAAAGAACGAGATCACTGAGAGGTAATAATCATTACCTCTTTGTTAGCTATAGGAAGCCTCATGGGATTGTCAGTTCGCAAACAATTAGTCGGTGGATAAAATCGACGATGGGAGAATGTGGAGTAGACATATCGATGTTCAGCGCACACAGCACGCGACACGCTAGCACGTCGCGCGCGCGCAAATTAGGGCTCAGCATAGACACAATCCGCAAGACTGCGGGCTGGAGCGGTACATCCTCCACATTCGCTAGGTTTTATGATAGGACTATAATCAACAATCAAGGTGATTCTCTCGCTAGAATAATAATTAATGACTAGCTTGTAATATAGTTAGAACTTTTAACTAAATTATTTTTATAGAAATGTTTACCTACTGTAATTGTGCCTTATTGTAATAAATGATAACCTTTGTGTATGAGCCCATGAACAGAAAATATAAAAAATTTCAAAGTATTCTGTATTTTATTGACATTTCCTCAAAAATGCTCTCAAAGTCTACAAGTTGGCTATAGATAATAAAATATTCTTACAGGTTACTCATCTCGAAGAACAAAGCACGATGTATAATTAATGATTGAACGAACTTACCTGTACGTGAAGTTCTATCATAATTATACGAAGTGCTTTGTTCGAAGAGATGAGTAACAGACACCCACCCGACCCTAAGCGTACGTACCGAGGTAGGTACGAGTCCCGTTTGTTTTTTCGGAAATATCATCAGGATAGGAGTGATTGTACTCCAAACTAAATGAAGGTCAGGGCGGGTAGCGGCCGGAGCATGGACAAAAAGAAAAAAGTTACCTACCCTCAAATATGTGATGTGGAGTGATGATAACTGGATCTACTACTACAAGTTGGCTATAGATAATAAAATATTCTTACAGGTTACTCATCTCTTCGAACAAAGCACTTCGTATAATTATGATAGAACTTCACGTACAGGTAAGTTCGTTCAATCATTAATTATAATTTACTACAATAATATAAGCCCAAGTTTTTGCACACACATATTTTATGCAATCTCTATATCCTTACTATATACTCCCATTATCCGATGGGATGGACGAATGACACAACCGGGGAGAAGGCAGACGCAATACCAACTGCTAGTAACGGGGGAAGACAGGGCCATATTATCGCAATGACTATAATATTTATTTTACGATTTAAAGGTATTATAAAATCTCTCTGTTTAAATATAAACTGGAATGTTTATTGCAGTACTTTTGTACAAGACTTGGATTGAACGTGTGCTGTCGTGTTTCAGAAATAATGAGGTACAACTAGCTTACTGAAACATTACGGCTTGTATAATTATTTCCATTATAAATCCAAATGTATGTTATGTATTTCGAGGCATTATGTCCGGGTGGTTAACTCTGAAAATGAAAACCAGTGTTTGTGATTCGTTTTAAGCAAAACCAACTCTAATTTCACTTGCTTAAGATAGTGTTTACCCGAAAACTAATCAGAAACTTCGATATTCATTTCTACGACACTCAGACCATTGGATGGTAGCTAAGCGGCCTGATTGCTTCGACGGTAGATAGGCTTATAGTTCAAAATTCAAAAACAGACATCGGACCGAAAATCCGGGCTAATAGCTAACCTTGCAATATGGCCGGTTCTTTACATTATCAAACCTTTGTATTATCTACCATCCAAACTACTACCTTGCAGTGCGGCTATGGCCTTAGTGAGCTTGAGTAGGTATAAAGGGACAAACAGCCCGAGCAAACTAAAAGACAAAAATAGGTAAAAAGAGATAAGAATAAACATTTACTGACTTAGCTACGAACTCGTTCTGAAGCAGTATACATATTGTATTTAACCGAACAGGTAGCTAAAGATACATTTGGAACAATGTTTCTCAAAGTTTCCAATACTACCAGCTTTTTCTTAAGTTACTTTTTATTCAGTGTACCGGATGTATTTTGCAGCTCTGTAAAGAAACCATATAAGAATAAAACAGTAGCGCAAAATATTTTTAATTATATTTTTGCATTAAGCTTGTATCTTGAATGTTGTGTGTGAGTATGTGTAGTGAGTGTGTGTGTGTGTGTGTGTGTGTTCAATCAAACACACCCACATACTACCTATTGTTGTTTTTGTTTAATATGTACTATGCAGTATTATGTAGCTACATTAGATTTCACAAAATTTTTTGAAGTATTGGGATATAATTCAGTAAATAAATTTTATTACATTGTCTTCATAAATAAATCATAGATTCAAAGATCTTAAAAGAAATAATTAATCAAGGGAGGGCATGATGAATGGAATTAAAATAGAGTGGACAAGTATATATCCTGGGTACACTTCCAACTGGTATTGATATGGATCAGTTGAGCTACCTTTAGTTTGTTCGCAACAGTCTGCAGTTAGCTCAATTGTTTCAATTGTAAATTCTAGTTTTTATTTAGTTAGATCAAGTAATTGAAATAAGTTGAAACACTGGGTATAGAACTACACAGTTCCAGCGATATCCGGAAATCTGCACTAAATACTGTTCCAAGTTCTTTTGTCTCAACAGTCTTTGTTTATCTTACTATTGTTGAACAAAAAGGTCCGAAATTCACTAACAACCTATGCTGGTAAAGTTTTAATTGCGGGTGTCCTGCAAATCTGCAATGCAGTGACAGGTTCGTAATCTGCTGCTATTAGTTTTGGATTTCCCTGTACGACTCGCCATTATGATTTTACTTGTTTCTGCCTGCGGCTTCGCATGCGTTGTTAGATAAAATGTAGCCTACATAATGTCCAAGAGAATAAAGCCATCCAAAGTTTCAAATTTAAAAATAGTGTTATGTTAATAGTGTGTTATGAAACACTATGTTTCCTCTAAATTAATTTGACAAACCACCAAGTTTTTTTCAGTTAGTCTTATAATGAAGTAATAAATTAGAAAAATACTGCTACGTCGTAGCTATATAACATCGGAGCACATATTTATCGGATTTATACAATACATAAGTACTGATATTTTTCCGAAAAAAATATAGAATTTGTTACAAGATCAAAAGCGGAAAATATCATTTAGATAATGTTTGACGTTATCATCTCATTTCATTTCATTTATTTATTGATAATGGATCAATACATTATAGGTCAATCTTATATAAAGTTATTAAATTTTCAGTTTGTTAGTTTCAGGCTCGTGAGCTCATCGAAGGTATAGAATGTCTGCTCGACAAGCCAGCGTTTAAGTTTTAATTTAAATGTGGTGAGACTAGGAGCCTCCTTTATTTGCTTGGGCAAGCGGTTGTATACTGTCGGCCCCATGACACATCATCACAAGACAGATAAGCTGAACTTGTGTAATGGGAACTAACCTATAACACAAGTTCAGTTATCCATATGGTCAAATCAAAATAAATAATTTTCAGGGTTCCGTACCCAAAGGGTGAAAATGGATCCTATTTCTAAGCCTCTGCTGCCTGTGTGTCAGTCAATCTCTCCGCCCATCAGTATTAAAATGTTCACTGAATTTCTCTTAACACTATAACAACTAAAAATACTAAAATTGAAATAAATAAGAGGTAGTATACTGAGTTGAGTACCGATTACCGAAGTTAGTAACGACGAATACTTTGATGGCGTGTCACGGTTAGTTTTTTCTTGGATTAAAAAAAATATTGTTTTTATTTTGTGTAATTGTTTCGGACCGTGATACCAAAGCCTCCGTGTGTGAGTAGACTCGCACTTGGCTAGTTTTATTATAAAAAACTGTTTTGATTTCGATGATCGAGGCACACCTCGATAATGACCATATTAAATTTTCTTATTATCTTAATTTGGGTTGTTTAACATCGATTTCTATATATTTATCAAATACACTAATAGCCGCTTCTTGACCTAGCCATCTTGG
Organism: Eupithecia pulchellata; assembly: GCA_963931895.1. NCBI lineage: Eukaryota > Metazoa > Arthropoda > Insecta > Lepidoptera > Geometridae > Eupithecia > Eupithecia pulchellata. The sequence continues at coordinate 5,795,315 of OZ007537.1, forward strand.
TTCCGTTTGTTTATTAGATGCAATACGCAAATTCAATCTTTCCTCTTTATAATGTTAGTATAGATATTTTGCTTGAAACATCCATTGAAACGATTTGGAGCGAGTAAACCAAGTCTAGGCGAGTATTTTGATGAGTATCAAAATACTCGCCTAGACTTGGTTTACTCGCTCCAAATCGTAAATATCTATACTAACATTATAGTTATATATAGTATATAGTTAGTATATAGTTATATTATAGTAGGTACCTATATAGTTATATGTTAGACTTGGTTTACTACATTTTTTGGCCTTTGCTTCCTCAATGTGAAAAAGGACGAAAAACTTAGCAGTAGTCATAGTTTTCTATGGATTTTTTAAAATACTAAAACACAAAACAAATCAGCAACAGCTACACGCTAGCAGATACGAGCAAAGTAATAAGTATTCTCACTTAAAACGGGCTTAACTGTATCATTATCATGAAACCCATCGATACCTAAGGACATTAAACGCGTCCAAGTTGCCAGGAAACAGCCAGTGCGGTCAACCAAAACCCTCCATCTTAACCTATCTTGGAGTTCACGGTTGGTTTCCCTTCGAGGCTGGTCATGTGATCACATAAGATATCCAAGACTTTGGCGTAAACATTGTTATTAGGATAGTTTTACGAGATTATGTGACGGTAATTGATTTTCAAAGGTGACTGTTGAATGTTGAATATTTACAATAAAATAGGAACTACCGTCAGACTTCAAGGTTTTGAAATCAGTTTAGGAACCCAAGACCAAAAGTCGCGCTTTTTTCTGTCCTGTTTCAATCTTAGTAATTTAGTAGCAACTACTGCGGCTATTAACTTGAAATTTTAAATAATAATAGATTTCGTGCGGCTATTTTTAGAAATATATAAAAATGGACCACCATAACAATAACTTGCTTTTTTTCCTTTCATTTTCCTTTAATATTGTGCAACCTAGGATGATACCCGCTATTTGTAGCCATAAATTTAAATCTGTTAAAGCACCTCACTGCTGTTGGCTATGGCTGGGCCCCACGCCTGCCTCACAATGAACCGGGTCACATGGCTCGAGATTACGGAAATGAGATACAATAATAATAATATAAATATTCTTAATAACTTGATAATCTTAACATTTGTACATTCTATATTCTATAAAAGGAAATAAAACTGCTTATATGGATCCGTAACCTAGATATATTTATAAATGTATTGAATAGGTAATTAATTTTACTCCATTTAACATTCCACCAATAATATTGAATTGGCGACACACATTCAAGCATTATTATTTATTGGAGAACTTGGTTTGCCTTGCTGTAACTATCTGAACAAGTTAGTTGTTCTGGCATAGGTAAGGGTTTGACGCGATTGTGAGCGTAGATCACAAACAATTACAAAAAGCCCAAGCTATTCGATTTTCCTATATAAACACGGTATAAATGATAGAATAAACGGACAATTCATAATGGATCGTCTAGCTTCAATTTAAGCAGAGCTTGTGTTACGAGTAGATAACTGAAAACTTTTAAACACATACTAAGTTAATTAAGTAAGACTAATAAAGTAAAGGTAATGTATAACAATAAAGTAAACGTAAAAATTTGTTAATTTTGTTCCACAATTAAAACTAACAAAAATATATTTCAAATAGACAAAACTGTGATTCAGATGTAGGTATTATAAATTGGTTAAAAAGCTTGTCTGTGTTCTAATCTGCAACTTTACATTTGCTTTGCCCGATTAAAATCAACTGAGGTGGCCTATGACCTTGGCAACCTATGTATGTATGTATCTATATCTATACTAATATTATAAGGAGAAGATTTGATTGTTTGTTTGTTTGAATCAATAGGCTCCGAAACTACTGGACCGATTTGAAAATTTCTTTCTCTATTAGAATCCTAATAAGCCTTAAATTTTCGTGATAAACATATGAAGGTTATAGAATATTTTAAAAAAATTAGGGTTCCGCATGAAACATTTAATTATGAAGCTGGGGCGGACCGCTATTAATATATATATGTCGGCGCGAAGACGTTATTTCTACACTACGATCTAGTTTTAAGAATTAACGGAGTGTTTAAACCTCTAAAATTAACCAAGTCATCGACTTGGTTAGGTTTCCTATAAGAACTTTGTGATAATTCAAAAACATCGCCCCGAGTTTGCTCCTTTGTTATTGTGAAAACGCTAGGCAACCTTTTGCTATAAATAAAGCCACCGGGCGAGTAAAACATTCAGTCTTGCTCGAGCACTCGGAGGGAACGGACCTCCCTGGAATAAATCAAACGTTCTTGTTTCTAACTGCTGTTTCATTGAGACTACCTTCTATCGAGGAATATCCGGACAACGAAAATCGTGACGTCATCACTGCTGACGTCATCAACGGTGTCGTGGGATCGTTCGGGCCAGGAATCTCTTTCTCGGGTCGCCGGTTGGATGGAGCAGACTTCTACCAACAAGACAATGATGATAGTGACGTCATTCCTGGTGACGTCTCCCATTTGAAAAAGCGTAACGAGGGTTCTTCCCGCGTCATCAGAAGTGGGATCAGGGCCTGCTAGCGCTTCTGATCCAAACCACCCCAGCGAGGACATCACTGCCTCAATAACTTCATAACCACGTACCAGCCAGTAAAACCACTACTCCGGGGTATAACAACCACGGATACACCAAGCCCCTCTATGGCAGGAAAAGCCGAACGCATAGACAGTCCTGGAGAATGATAAACGACCGTGGAAAATTGCCCTTGATCATCTCCGCCCAACAGGCAAACAACAAATCGTGTCGGCGGGAGAACCTAATCCACACGGTCCTCGAAACACTTTCTACTTCCCGTGCTGTATTTGTGAGCTAGAACGATGGGTAAACAACCGTGGAAGATGGCCCTAGATTATCTCCGCCCAACAGGCATGCAACAAACCATGTCGGCGGAAGAAACCAATCCACACGGTCCTCGAAACACTTTCTACTTCCCGTGCTGTACTTTGCGAGCTAGAAACGATGGATAAACAACCGTGGAAGATGGCCCTAGATTATCTCCGCCCAACAGGCGTGCAACAAACCGTGTCGGCGGAAGAAACCAGTCCAGAAGGTCCTCTGAACACTGTCTACTTCCCGTGCTGTACTTTGTGAGCAGGCGTGCAACAAACCATGTCGGTGGAAGAAACCAATCTACTTACCGCGCTGTGTACTTCGTCAGCTAGACACGATGGATAAACAGATAAGTTGATAACCACTTTTACTTGCGAGCGTTCATGCTTCATTACAAACTACATCTCACTTCCTATTCTTATCCTCCTAATCTACGAGAAACCTCCGAGTACCATCTACGAGTACCATCTACGAGTACCATCTACGAGAAACCTCCGAGTACCTATAACCTCCGAGAAACCTATAACCTCCGAGAACCTATAAACTCCAAAGACCTTACCCATTTTCGTAATACTTACAACTCGTTGTAGTATAAACAGGTACCAAACTTAAAAGCAATTTCTCTTTGTTACAGAATCTACGAGAACATACGAGAACCACACAGCCATGACCAAATTAAACTAACCTTTTCGAGAACCTCCGAGAACCATCTACGAGAACCTCCGAGAACCATCTACGAGAACCTCCGAGAACCATCTACGAGAACCTGCGAGCACCATCTACGAGAACCTGCGAGCACCATCTACGAGAACCTCCGAGCACCATCTACGAGAACCTCCGAGCACCTTCGATATACAAACTAAACTAATTTCTTCGAGTACCTTCCAAGCTAAGTTAACCTGACCTTCTACGAGAACTAAACTAACTTCTTCGAGAACCTTCCAAACTAACTTAACCTGACCTTCTACGAGAACCTCCGAGTACCATCTACGAGTACCATCTACGAGAACCTCCGAGAACCTTCGATAAACAAACTAAACTAACTCCTTCGAGAAACTTACAAACTAAACCTGACTTTCTACGAGAACCTTGTTTGCAACTCGATGGAGTTGTACACAGATACCAAACTTAAAAGCAAAACCTTTGTTACAGTTACAGTAACCGCTGACCCGGCTGGTGCAGAGCGCGCACCGCCGTGCAGAATGGCCGTGTCGGCGCGAAGACGTTATTTCTACACTACGATCTAGTTTTAAGAATTAACGGAGTGTTTAAACCTCTAAAATTAACCAAGTCAAACTTTGTGATAATTCAAAAACATCGCCCCGAGTTTGCTCCTTTGTTATTGTGAAAACGCTAGGCAACCTTTTGCTATAAATAAAGCCACCGGGCGAGTAAAACATTCAGTCTTGCTCGAGCACTCGGAGGGAACGGACCTCCCTGGAATAAATCAAACGTTCTTGTTTCTAACTGCTGTTTCATTGAGACTACCTTCTATCGAGGAATATCCGGACAACGAAAATCGTGACGTCATCACTGCTGACGTCATCAACGGTGTCGTGGGATCGTTCGGGCCAGGAATCTCTTTCTCGGGTCGCCGGTTGGATGGAGCAGACTTCTACCAACAAGACAATGATGATAGTGACGTCATTCCTGGTGACGTCTCCCATTTGAAAAAGCGTAACGAGGGTTCTTCCCGCGTCATATACATAGTAAGTATGTAGCTTATATCTTTGTTCACACGTTGCCGTTGCACCGAACCTACTATTCCGATTGTATTGTAATAAAGGAGGTGTCGTATGATTTTTTTCTCAATATACCCCAATGATACTTTTGACCAGTTTTGTACAGATTTTTTTTATTATATTCTTTATCTGCTTCTCAAAGTTGAATAAAGTTTACTAAATTTATGGGAGATATGCATTGAACACTAAGAAACCGCGAATTGAGATTTGGTTAAATCTGAGTTGCGTGTGCGTATTGGCGGTCAAGCAAATAGCAAAATCGGGACAAAAAATATAGTTACAAATTAAAAACCTATAAACGAATGATCTATATCCAGATTTTGGATATAGAAATTTTGGACGATCATTCGTTTCATATATATCTACCCGCTGTGAGTACAACAAATCCTTATTCGTAGAATTTGGACAAAATCGCCATCCAGCTGTTTGCTATGCAAAACATTTGCCAATATTAGTTTCCAATAACACAATTAGACAATTAGACCTAGGTTTTGTTGGAAGCTGAGCTATTGTTTCAACGTGAAATCTCGAACAGGAGTTGTTATAAGAATCTTTTTTGTTTTTCTTTAACATTTTTGTAAAACATTTTGATAGTAGAAAATATTATCTAACATAACATTGAATCTCGAAAATTAAATACGTTCAGAAAGATAGGTTAGGTTAGGTTAATCGCGATAATTACTCTTGAATATTAATAATAATTCAATCTCTATAGCAATATTAATTTATAGCTGATATTTCGTGAGTTGGACTCAATAGTTCAAAACCGTGCTTAGTTTGGTTTAGATAATTGTATGATAAAGGAAAGTAAATAGAAAAACCAACACACGCGTCAACAAAATCATTTACTTTTCCGTTTCCCTGACTCACAAATTACATAAAAAGATGAATCCCAGCTTTTAACTTTCTATAAATTGGATATTTAGTAACTTTTCTTTGAACATGTAAAATATCAATATTTCTCTCGGTTTCCTCGTCGTAATTTTATTTTGCGACTGTTTGTTGAGCCTTCTTTCATTGCAATGCTTTTTATGTGTTTATTTACGAGCTCGTACAAAAATATCTTATGATACCACGAATATTTTGTTTTCTTGTCGAGTTTTCGGAAGGGAATATAACATACCAAGGGAGCTTTTTAGACTCCATTACGAACAAATGAATGACTTTGCCTCTCAAAAAACACAATTTCAAATAATGTAAGATGATAAAAGAAACTTTGAGTTACGCATCAAAACTTTTTTATCATGGCGTCGTAATCGATACCTACAAAGTAAGAAATCTTGATGATATCTTAATTTCTAGGTTACCAAGCAGCGTTACCAATAAACCATCCAAATTCAATCCTCCCCGTTACAAGATAATCCCGTAAGAAAATAAGATTATGGGATGATGTTACCCTAAAATGGAAAACGGCATGTATCAATTCCTATTTAATAAATAGAAAACGCAAAAATCATGCCATCGACGCTTCACTTGGATTTATCACTCTCGCTTTACAAGATTACTCGAGGCGACATTGACGGATTGACTCTTGATCTATCCATCTCCTTTTAGCTAGGGCATAGGTTATTTTTCATCCCTGTCTATCTCTTTGGTAATTAGGCTGCGGCACCTGCATTTGTTCGGGTCAGCGGGATAGTGGTGAGACTCTATCTAGACACAATGTTAACGCCGTAAGATTGATGAATGTTTGAGCTGGATTTTTAATTCACGAGTTTTTCTTACTTTTCTCAGTTAGCTTAGTAGGTTGCCAAACAAAACTTGGAGAAAGTTAAAGTTTAAAGTTAAAGTAAAAGTAAGAAATTGATTTTGAAAATCGAAATTTTGAGATAAGTTTTGAGTTTACGTAATTTCATATGATTTTATAAAATACTGGCGGTCCACCCCGGGATGGCATTATTATATCATTTATTTTGTATTTAAGAAAAATTTAATTTTTCTAACGGATCTTAAAAAAATTTGAAAATATTTCTATAGCCCATGTTTCTCAGGGATAATGTAGGTTTCGATCGTAATATAAGATTTTTTCTAATCGGTCCAGTAGTTTCAGAGCCTATTCAATCCAAACAAACAATCAACTCTTTCTTTCTTATAAAATTATAGTGTAGTGTACAACAAAAACTTGACATTTTATCGCTCACGCATAACTTTTTCACTGTAGGTATAATGTCTCGTGATTATCAATTCATTATTTTGTTAATGAAGAATCAACACAGTGTCAAATAAAATTTAAACTTTAACTGTGCGACTTCCGTTAACTAATCTAATGCTAATTTATTTATGATGATAGAACCAATTTTGGCTACACATTACCCAAATGATAAGGCACTTATTGCATCAATGGAGGAAACTAAAAACCAATCAATGGTAATAGTAGCTTCCGAGATAACAACCGCTGCGAATTGAAGTCACGTAGGCCGAGGTCCACGCCACGACGCACACATAAATAACGCTAATGATATCCGATTGTGTTCAGCTACAGGGAAAAAGTATAACGAGTAAAAATCGCTGAATTTTCCAACAAAACTTACCTACAATGTTGTGTCAACAAAATCCTTTATTGTTCCGAGTTTTGTTGCCGTGTCAAGTCTTGAAAGGGTCATAGGCGTGACAGCCTTTGTGGCACTTTCATGATATTTAATGAACTATGATGTGGAAATTGCTAGTTTGATAACTGCCGGTTTCAAATATGCTGACTATACTATCGTCTTGATCTATTATGGACGAGTGTATGATTGGTTCGTTTCTGTTGTTCAATATTCGTAATATAGGCCTATAATAGGCCGTGTGGTGCCGGCCATAGAATTTCACCACCCCAACTCTTCCCGTGGGTGTCGTAAGAGGCGACTAAGGGAAACACACACCGGGGGGCGGGCAGCAGCGCCCTCTGCAGAACTACTCCACTGAACTGCGATCCCCAACCCGCATGCCCAGCGTGGGGATTATGGGCAATATCCCCCAATGATAAGAACCGCCACAAAATGGCCCCCAGTTCCCGGCCGCCTCGCTATTCCTGGCCATGGTAGCGGCCACGGTAACGGCGGGGCAGGGGGTGCTAGGAATCTCCGGGCTACATTAGGCTACCACACCCCACACAAACTGACCCTGGCAACGTTTAACGGACGCACTCTGAGGCTTGATCACCATCTAGCGCAGTTGGAAGTGGAGCTAGAGAACATTAAATGGCATGTTCTAGGGTTATGTGAAGTCCGTAGAGAGGGGGAGGACACTGTAACCTTAGACTCAGGCCATCTTCTCTACTTTCGCGAGGGTGATAAAACATCCCAGGGTGGCGTAGGTTTCCTCGTCAATAGGGCCCTCTCTAACAACGTCGAAGAAATCTCCAGTGTGTCGACCAGGGTAGCGTACCTGATCCTTCGGCTGTCTAAGCGCTACAGCTTGAAGGTCATTCAGGTCTACGCACCGACCTCGGCACACTCGGATGATGAAGTGGAGGATATGTACGAAGACATATCCAAAGCCTTACATCACACCACCAAGGCTCACTTCAACGTTGTTATGGGGGACTTTAACGGCAAGGTGGGAACCCAGACTGGCAACGAATCCCGGATAGGCCCGCATGGTTTTGGTGTTCGAAATCACAGGGGACAAATGCTTGTCAACTTCCTTGAGAAAGAGGGGCTGTTCTTAATGAACTCTTTCTTTAAGAAACAGCCCCAAAGGAAGTGGACATGGCGGAGTCCCGATTCTGTGACAAAAAATGAGATCGACTTCATCATGACGGATAGCAAGCATATATTCAGAGATGTCTCAGTGATCAACAGGGTCAATACCGGATCTGATCACCGACTCCTTCGAGGCTCTCTGAATATCAATCTGAAGCTTGAAAGGAACCGTCTGATGAAGTCCACGCTCCGACCGAACCCAATCAGAATCATGGCGGGCACCGAGAAGTTTCAGCAGCTTCTCGGGGATAGATTCGCTGCCTTGGAACCCACTGATGACGCTGACGAGACCCTACACAATCTGGTCGAAACTTTGAGGGACGAGGGCATCAAGTTTTGCAAAAAGCAGCGTACTGGTAAGAAGTCCAAACTCTCGGATGAGACTCTTGGGCTGATGACAAAAAGACGGGAAACCACCCAAGCGACTTCGTCGGAAAGGTCAGACCTGAACAAGCGAATTGCGAAGATGGTACGGCGCGACCTTCGGAGCTCCAATACACGCCTCATTGCAGAGGCGATAGAGCGAAACCGAGGGTCCAAAGTATTCACTCAGCAGCTTGGCAGGAGCCACCTGACGAAGCTTAAAACGCACGACGGAAGGACCGTATTGTCGAAGCCGGAGATATCGGCCGAGATAGAGGACTTTTATGGCCGTTTATACGCTGCTCATGCTCCCCGTTCCCAACGAGACGGCCACGATTCTAGAGCCACCTTGATACGCCACTATACCGACGAACTGCCAGACATCAGTCAAGACGAGATCGTGTTAGCTCTAAGGCAGCTTAAAAATGGAAAAGCCCCCGGTGAGGACGGAATTACATCAGAGCTTTTGAAAGCTGGAGGATACCCTGTTATACAGGAGTTACAGAGCCTCTTCAACGCCGTCCTTCACAGTGGGAGAACTCCAAAGGCGTGGAGTGGGAGTTTGGTGGTGCTCTTTTTTAAGAAGGGAGATAAAACCCTTCTTAAAAATTATAGACCCATCTCGCTCCTAAGTCACGTCTATAAGCTTTTCTCACGAGTTATATCGAACCGTCTCGCCAGGAGACTCGACGAGTTTCAGCCACCGGAGCAGGCTGGGTTTCGCGGAGGATATGGTACCATAGACCACATTCACACAGTGAGGCAGATTATACAGAAGTCCGAAGAGTATAATCAGCCCCTGTGTCTGGCTTTTGTGGACTATGAGAAGGCCTTTGACTCCGTTGAAACCTGGGCTGTTCTACAATCCTTACAGCGATGCCAAGTAGACTATCGTTATATCGAGGTGCTGAGATGTCTTTACGAAGCCGCCACTATGAGTGTCCGAGTACAGGACCAACAGACTAAACCAATCCAACTGCGCAGAGGAGTGAGGCAGGGGGATGTCATATCCCCGAAACTGTTCACGAGCGCGTTGGAAGACATGTTTAAGACGCTGGACTGGAAAGACAAGGGCATCAACATAAACGGCGACTACATCTCACACCTGCGATTCGCTGATGACATAGTTTTAATGGCGGAGTCGCTAGAGGAGCTGAACCGGATGCTGGACAGTCTAGCTTCAGCCTCCCGATGTATCGGTCTTGGCATGAATTTGGATAAAACCAAAATCATGATCAATGGCCACATTGATCCAAGACCGGTGATCGTACATGGCCACCTCCTCGAAATTGTTTCTGAGTACACTTACCTCGGGCAGATTTTGCAGTTGGGTAAAAACAATTTCGAGAAGGAAGCCAAGAGGAGGATCCAGCTAGGCTGGGCAGCGTTCGGAAAACTACGTCGAGTCTTCTCGTCATCCATACCGCAATGTTTGAAAACGAAAGTTTTTAATCAGTGCGTCCTACCAGTTATGACCTACGGAGCTGAGACGTGGACACTCACGATAGGGTTGGTCCACCAGTTCAAAGTCGCTCAGCGAGCTATGGAAAGAGCTATGCTCGGAGTTTCTCTGAAGGATAGAATTCGTAACGAATACATCCGACAGAGAACTAAAGTCATCGACATAGCTCAGAGAATTAGCAAACTGAAGTGGCAGTGGGCCGGCCATATATCGCGAAGAACCGATAACCGCTGGGGTAAACGTGTTCTTGAGTGGAGACCGCGACTCGGTAAACGTAGTGTAGGACGCCCTCCGGCCAGGTGGGATGACGATCTGCGAAAGACTGCTGGCAGATGCTGGATGCGACAAGCCGAAGACAGGGCGCTATGGCGCTCATTAGGGGAGGCCTATGTCCAACAGTGGACTAACATAGGCTGATGATGATGATGATGATGATGTCCAACAGTGGACTAACATAGGCTGATGATGATGATGATGAATATTCGTAATGAATATTCAGCCATTGAGCGACGTAATTCAGTTCAGTTTTCTAAAACAGTAAGAAGGAATAAGTTGATTATTAACATGTCATTAATGTGCATGATTTAAACTGTCTACTCTATTCTCAAAATTTGGCGTTCCTACTAATAATCTGGAAAATAATTTGAATATTAATTAGGTTATTGTACTGTCTTACATCGCATGTCAGTAATATCAAAATTAATTACTGCTGTAGGTGATTTGAAGTTTCTTTCACGTGGTAGAACACCCTTGGTTTTTGATCCACGTGTGGTTCAGAACAATGTTAAGTTTGACTCTTGTTAGACGCCTTTTGGCCGGCAAGGGTAGCACATACGCAATTATATTACCTGTATCTTGAACGTAGATCAATTGTTTCTTCTTTTCTTTTGTCAAACCTATGTGCAACATTGTATGTACCTATTTATAGCTACATAAATGAATCTATCCTTCTATCTATCTATCCAATGTAACCTAAGAAAGTTATGAACTATGAACACATAGGTTTACTGCTATAACTGCCACCCCCTAACAAGAGACGTTTCGCTGTAAATACCTTTCTTAGCAGCTGGACAGCTGATCGCAGTAAAGTAGATAAAATATACTGACAGAAGCTTTTGAATAAAGGCAGCAAAGCCTCTGGTATATGCCCGGTTTCTTTCAGATCGATTCTTCCGTCACAATAGCCACGGCTTAAAAATCAAATAACTAGTTATGCCTACCAGACAACCAACAAAATCAACCAACATATGTTATGTTATAACCAGGGGGGGCAAATCTAGAAACCTGATGAAAATAACTTTCATATAGTACCTATGTATATAGAGGTATATGTATGGTGCTATTGAAATCTACAAATCATTCCTTGTTTATGGATACTTTTTTTTTGCAAAGTGGCATAAAATTTTATTGATAATTTTGATTAATCGGAAATGATGATAATGTTATCGTTTTACAATGTACTTACATCGGGATTTATAAGCGCCTTTATAGTAAATGAATAATAAATAATGAACGTTTACACAGCTCCATATTGTACGAGTGTATTTCAGTCACGTCTTTTCAGCACGCTTCGTCGGCGTTCGACATAAATACTCCGTTTGATTCTACCCTCCGTTCTGTAACTAATTTGTTTTAAATTGTCTCTATTCTAAGTTACTGGAAACTCGAGTGAGGGAAAAGGTACGTTCGAGATATCGTACGATACGAGAGATCTAATCATTTGCATCGGAAATATAAAATAATCGTTTATTAATACTTGGCTGTATGTCCACTGACACCGTCAATGGGACGTCACCGAGAACGAGATTATTTCGTCCCGAGTTCAAGATGATATTGTTGTCAATAAATAATTCAGGTGACGAAAACCGGGCAAACCGAGTAGTGTGATTTGAATTACCAGCACATCTCGGTCCGTCACGATCACTGGCCGAGTTCCTCCTATCTTCTACAACAGGGTAACCGTGCTCAAGTGACGGGGGAACAGTAGACAGGAAATGTATGCATCGCTTCTTGGTTGCCGTCATCTCGTTCTCGGTGACGTAACGATGACAGCAGTGATGGACAAACGGCCTCTAGAATTATCAATGTAATTCTCGAAATAATATTTGATCTTCTAATTATTTTCGTAAACCTCTCCAATTCGGCAAACACCTTTTGGCTTCGGATCTGGAAAAGTGTTAAGATTATAATTTGTATTTGTTATGTTAGTTAGTCAGTCATGGTACCCATACTATAAAGCTCTGCTTCCCCATCAGTTCCACACTTTGCCACTCTTGGCTGACGGATTAGTATGAAGCTTTAAAGCTTATTTATGCTAAAAGCTAACTCTAGGTACAATTTAAAGCATAAATAAACGAAATAATAATTTAAGGACACTGCACCCTTGATCAGCGTTTATTGCGACGTCATAGATGCGCACATTCAGAATATCCAAGCGCATAATACCACAATGAAATACAGCTACATCAGCTCACACTCATATCTCCTTTATGCCACCACTCAGTAGTTACCGTCACCGAAACGAACATCACAATAAAACCCGAAAGCACTGGGCACACATGAAACGCTACCAAATTAGGCGGGTAATGACGTCCACGATAACGTTACGAATGCCAATAATTTATAGTCGGCCTGCGTGATTGCACGGACGTGATGGAACCAGTGATTATTGATGAGGGCGATTCTGCTGTCATAACTGATATGCGAACGGTTTTAATTAGCGTACAGTATTGATTGAGGTTTTGTAACAGTTCTAATGTTCGCTATGAAACTATCAGCAGCAATGATGAGAACACAGCGAGCTATTTTACTTTACCGCGCAGCTGTTGACACAGCTGGCGATAATTGGGTTAAATGATGAGCATGACAGAGAGAAAAATTGTGGTAAGAACCTAGGTAAATACTATTCTAATACAAATAATAACAGTACATGGTGTTGCTAAATTATGCTCAAATTACTAATTATATTAATTACGTTTGCATGGGAAATGTATTATTATTTAAAATTTCAAGTCATAGCTGCAGTAGTTTTTGAGATATTAGGGATTCAAAACACAAAACAGAAAAAAGCGATCCCTTAAGGGTTTTGAAACCGATGTCAAAACCCTAAAAAGGAAAAAAATTACAGCAGTCTATAAAAAATCATAATCCGTGAGATCAATGTTATAAAGTGGTAGGGTTAAAATAAAATACTCACACAAAACCTCAAAAGAAAATGCCCTGTTATAAGCAAAAATCCGCTGAAGCTGGGTTTCCCATTATTTTATACTGCACAAGAAACTGCAGGAAGGAAGCTTGGCTGGGATTTTTGCTGTAAAAAGAGCAATATAATACTGTAACACTGTCAGATGCAGGTAGTTTTTTTATGTGATACGAGTGGTAAGAACGTATAATTTAATTTTAATATTTTACGACAATCTGCGTAAACTAGAGATTTAGGTCTAATGAGGGACTGACAAGTGGAGACGTACAACAACTAATACACGCGTATTCAAAATCATAGCTATAACGATGTTCGTGGATCAAAATAACATACAAAGTGTCGAAAAAATACAAGTAAGGGAAAAAATATCTTATGATGACATCAATCCGCAGTCTATGATGCGAGGAGGCGGCTAATGAGCGGGGTGTATGAATGAATGTCGCGTGAAGATGAATTGCTGCTTATTTCCGTGTGCGAATTTATTTTTCTACATTTTCCCTGTATATCTGACGAGGGGCGAGCGTTGTTGCTGTGGTTTTTCCAGTTCACAACAAAGTTGGAATGGTCGATAGGCAGTTCTTTCTAATGGGATAGTTCTAGAATAACTTATTTATGGGGTAATATAGCTTTATTCACAAATACTTCTATTGGCACGGATATATCTGAAAACAACTGGGCAACATTGAGTGGTATCATTCCATGTAAATGTGATGATAAACTGGGAAAAACTAGCGAGTGCTAAATGTTGTTGAAAATAGAGCTGCAATTAGGGACCCTTTAAGCAGTAGTGGATATTATGGCTGTCATCGGATAGTAGTGAGATAATAAAAGAATGAACCGAATGCAGTCAGTTTTTAATTGACTTAATGGACGACTACCTCTGTGGCGTGGTGGGCGAAGCTAAGTTCCATCTGCGACGCTGGAGGTTTAAGGTTGATTTGTGCCTGGGGTCAAATGTATGTACCATCTGCAGATATTTGTTGAAGGTGATCTGGTCCATTTTTATGTATGATAAAAAAATATTTCTAGTTCCAAATTCCTATTCTGACATTTTGTCATCATGGAAAGTGCTACTTCACCACATAACCACAAAATGAATCTCAACTTCCTCAAATGATGCATTCGTTTCCAGCGCTCCTCCTCAAAACCAATTTCAGTGCAAGGTGGCACAGTTAACTATTTGTCACAAAATATGAAGCTACAAAAATTCATGAAATTGAGGTGCCTTGGAGGAATTTCATGCTATTTATATCTGTGGGTACAAGGAAGCCGGTGCGGAAGGAAGGCCAACCGCGAGCAATTTCGTCGCGCAAAATAAATTCAAGAACTCTCTTCAGGTGATTTTTAATCCGAATTTTCCTTTGAATTATTCCAAGTATCCGCAAGTTGAGCTGTTGAAAAACTAAGGAGTGTATCATTTTAAAGAATCTTTTCTTGAATATGAGGTCACTTTTCTTTTGCCAGGTATTATTATGCGACCTCGTTCTAGTGTGGCTTTACAAAATGTTTTATTTATTTGGAATTTACAGTTATATAAAATAATGACTTCTTCATAAATATTGATAGGTACTAGGTAGCCCGCTTTGTAATAAAGCTATTTGTTTACTGATTTTATATCCATTTGTTTACTTTGGGAGCAATGTATCCCCATAACATCTATTAGGTATAGGTATACCATACAGCGGGGCAATGCAGCCAGCATCTTGGGGCCGCTTCTGATTGGGAGATCATTTGAAAAGCTAATTCTATTTTCGCATCGGGCTTTACATAGTTACACCCAACTGTTAGATACACATGTGTAGGTATTTTATGTATCGATCAGCAGTAACAATGATTAAAAAAATATTTCTACACTAAAATAAATTTCGTAAAAATTTAAGCCGAAAGAAAAAAGCACAATGGAATGCTTATTATTTGCCCGAAATCAAAATCAGCATTGCAATCACTTATGAACTCAACCATAAGTTTGATATAATTTGAAGTAGCTCATATACTCGGAAAACACTATTACGTTATAAAAGAGAAATTCAAAAAACATAAAGCCACAACTCATCCAGTTTATCTGAGCAAAGTGCAAAATGAACCGTCAACTTATCGGCAAATAGGTACCTACGTCGCTTACAACTCGCCGCAGGCTTCGCATTCATAAATAAAATGACCCATTTCGGATCCGAATCAAAAACTGCTGAATAGGTTCCCGGTATAATTCAGCTCTAAAACAGCCGAGGTCCCACGTAGGGAAACATTTACATAAAATACAAACGTCATCTTTTCTTTGGCGGGTTCGGTCCCCGGCGGCGCGTCTTGTAATAAGCGACACGTGGTAACAATTGCTCTTACCTGAACCAGAGAATATATATTTAATATAAATATGTAATACCTGAACGGTAGTTTTTCCGACTCTGGGTAATGCTTTGACAGATCAAAGTATGTTTTGTTTGTAGTTGACGTTTGTTTTGCCGTTGTGAGGGGTGATTTTGTTGTTTTATTTTGTGTTTTTGTGTTCGAAGGTTATTTATGAAAATAATAAACAAAACGAAGTACATACTAGTACATAAACAATAGAGCATTTGTTATGTAATATTATTTATTGTTATAATATTAAGTATATCAGGACATTCAGGACCCATGACACATGCTTTGCTTAGCTTGGGGATAGATCGTCCGTCGTTGTTATTATTAATTTGTAAGTTCTTACTCATAAATTTTTCTTAGAAAATATAAAATAAAAATGCTATCTAATACTAGACATATCTTTTAATCTTTTTCTTTAAAATTTTTAATATAGGTTGGTAGATACTCCGGTGTCTGATGTAAATATTGGGTATATTGACACACAACACAAATCATTATCACGGAATTTTATTGAATGTCTGAATTAAGAGTGTGCCTTATGTAATTTTATAGTTAGAAATCGTTATTTATCTCAGAATCTGTGAAAGCTACCACCTTCATATTTAGGTAAATGATAATTCGAACTTTTATCTTGGATTCCGTCTTTTCAAAAACACGATTGGTGAAAATTTTCTCGATACTTTTATTTTTTGAAAAATACATGTTTTGCACACATTTTACTATTTATCTCAGGAACCACCTCATTTTTTTGTTGGATTTTTGTTTTGTCAAGAAACGTAGTAGAATTTCTTCGTTTTCGTCTTTTTAATTTTTCGATTAGTTGTGTAAATAACTTGTAATTAGGCATAACAGTTTTGGCGCTAAAAAATACGGAGCACGTCTACCGCTCTGTGCTTTTCACTCATACGAAAATCATATCTTGTCATTCTGCTCGAAATTTGAATTTTGGCTGAGGTATGGCACGCTCTTAACTAGAGATTCTAAAATCTTTGCTTAAAAAATATTTAATAAATAATAAATAGGAAGGCAAGTTAAGTTTATAGGAACGAGTGTGGAGGCACGTGTCGCCAATTGCAGGAACTACATTAACTTCGTTATACTTATACCAAATTACACCAAACACAAAGTAACCCCTTATGAATTCCGAATGTTCACTGTTCATAGCTACATGCAAGTTTTAGATTAAAGACTTTTGATTCTATAGACTCTTTTATAGAAGTTTTCATTTATATTTAAGATCACTGTAAATTTTAATTACATTATATAAATACAAAATTTAAGGTACCTTCCCTCCATGTGGCATTGCTGTGGGTCAACTGAGACAACTGAGTAGGTACAAACCCTTAAATACCGATACATTTCGTACTCATGACAAAATGCGATGATAATATTGACAAACATTGCAATGGTTATGCATAAATTTATGTACGGCTGCTAGGGAGGGTACAGGAAGACAGAGTTCTCGTGCAAAATTTTAATTAAAATTACAAAATTAACTTATACTATTTGACTCCATCGATGTTAGATTGGAAATGAGTCGGTGAATTACAAATAACCATGAGAATAAAAGATACCGCGACACTCATGTTAACTAAAACTCGGATCAGCACACATTGTCTATTTCCTGTTACCGCGCCCGGGTGGCTAAATCGTTACGAAAAATGCATGAATTCTTGGTAAACGGTAAAAACGATAACTAAGTGTCTGTCTTGATGTTGACACATATGATATGTGATGATAACATGCAAAAATTCTGTCTGTATGCTTCGGACCAAACATCCAGCAATTGTTTGGATTGACAAAAGCAGCGACTTCCAAGAAGATTTCTAATCAAGTCTATGATAATAAAGAAAATTATTATCATATAATAGAAACAAATTAAAACTATTTACAATTGGTACAATTGAGCTTACTGGAGCCTGTTGCAAATGTATAGGTAAATGTAGCTTTTTACTAGATGAAAAAATAAAATGAAATATCGATAATAATGATTTGTGAGCACAGCAATAACGAAGTCATCACGGCGTCCAATCGTGCTTAATTTGATACTTAAGTCAAGGGTCTTCGACACGGGCGTAAATCTACACGAGACACTTTCATTAGTGTTGTAATTCTTGACTTTAATTTACCAGTTGGCCGCTTCGATCCAGGGCGCTTTCGAAAGTAAGAACAGACATATTTCTCGACTGCGTTTATAATCCCTCCTCGGGAAACACTAGCCCGCTAACGAACTTAGTTCTAAGGTAAAGTTTTAATTGCTCGCTGGCAAATCTCAGTTTATCTTTTCGTGGTCTCCAGGATATAGCTTTGTTGACTATAAATTCAATTTGAGCAAGGCGGAAAAGATTACCCGTTTATTTATAAGAGACTAGCGGTCCGCCGCGGCTTCGCATGGGTATTTAAAAAAATTAGAATTTTTCATGCGGATACCTAACTTTTTTGAAAATATTCTATAGCATGTTCATCAGGGAAAATTTAGGATAGTAATTGTGAAAGATTTTTTCAAATCAGTCCAGTATTTTCGGAGCCTATTCAATTCAAACAAACAAACAATCAAATATTTCCTCATTATAATATTAGTATAGAAAAAGATTTCAGTGCGATTTGTCGTATCGTGCCTCACGACAAAATGTCGTGAAACAGACGTGGAGTAATCGTAATCGTCACAATCAAAAATAGAATGAAAATATTCGCCGCTATGGTATAGCAATGTCACGGCCAATAGGAAAGCCTAATCGATGATAACAAGATTTCGGAAGACCATTCCGCGCCTAATCTCGTTTAAGGCAAGCAGAAAATTTCTTTTAACAATTTAAGGTTGCGACAGGCCCTTAGACTGCGTCGTTTTATCACCTTGGAGTCACGTACAAGGGGCCGACGTTACTTAAGCGGCTAATGAATTCTTACCTTGTTTACAATAAACCAAAAAGCTTTTATGAAGCTCATTCATTAAAGGAACGCGCAGATACCTGCGGATTATGCGACAAGACGCTCAAGAACGTGACTTTTAAGATTTTACTCAGAATTGATACTGGTTTACAGCGATAAGCGGGAGCTGCGAAGCTAAGGGTTGCGTGATCTAAATTATTATGTGGAACTTTATGGTGTTTGACCTCGATGCATTGTTTTACGGGTGGAACGCTATGAATAAGTCGGCCGAATATGAGTAAGGTTGCGATGCCATAAAAATGTAATACCGTATTTTCACACTCTACCCCAGTTTTAGGTGTTTAAATGTTCAGAAATGTGAATTTTGACAGTAAACCATAGCCTTCGGCAAAGGTTCGATTCCCTCCTCGGGACAAATATTTGTACGATCTGCAGATATTTTGTTCAGGTTGTTCTGGTCGTTTTCTATGTATAATAAAAAATATCTATATATGTAATAATAATAATGTATTATGTGAGTCATCTAGTTCCCATAACACAAGCTCTGCTTAGCTTGGGGCTAGATGATGCCGTGTGGAGTGGATGCCGGACAGGCATTATTAATTAATTTATTCGCCTTAAATAGGTGAACAACATTGTTAAAAAAAAGCGAAATGTATTCATAAATTCAAAAAGCCGTCGTGCTAGACGATTTAGAACTCTATTGGCTATGTGGAAAGTGTAAAACGAAACACTACATTTTAGCTGACTCCCTTGTAGCCCTTGTCTACGTACTAAAGCACTTAACAAGCTACTAACGCTGCTCAACAAGAGTGTTATGAGCACTTCACTTGTTAATTTTGCCTAACATTTTATTCTGTAACTAGCTTTATGCCTGTGGTTTTGCTCACGTGTTTCAAACCGCACAGCGTTTACATTTAAAACTATAAAACACTAGCTGCGTTCCACGATGTTACCCGAAATAGGTAATAAAAATATTTAAGTAATTTGATAAACATGGTCGCTGATCGAAAAAGTCCGCCGTAAAAAAATTTGATTATTGATCATCCCATCATCTACACCGCACTTTTCCAGGATTTGGGTTTCAAGTTGTGTGTTTCGATTTAGGTAAAATTATTATCTATTCTTTATTGTACTCGCATCAATACATAGAACAAACTTAAATCAATAGGGTATGTACATAGCGGAGCAACCCTAAAAAGAGTTTTCTTCCAGCAAACCTAAGAGTTAAAGGACGTTTACAAAGAATGAGTCGGAAGGACAATCTACATAATTATATATTTCCGACAATATGATTACAATAAACAAATTAAAATAATCATCAAATTTAGTCTTTTTTAATTCGGGATTTATAGATATTCCGATAGAAAATTGCATGAGAAACTGTTTAGTCATTCAAGTGTAAAAGATAAACAGACATAACTACAAACTTGCATTTATCCAATATTAGTGTGATGATGTGATGTGGAATAATGTGCATGCATACAAAATAACCCATAGCTAAACTATAAGCTTAGAATTGTCACCACTTATGTTAACAAGCTGACTGATTAAATTTGCTTGTTCTGTCATTTTCTAATTAATAATTCTAATAATAAATAATGCTGGACAATCAACACAGCATCATCTAGCCCCAAGCTATGCAAAGTTTGTGTTATGAGTACCTACCAGATGACTGATATACATGTACAATATATTAAATACGACTAGATAAATGTTTTTTATTATGTATAGGAAATGACCAGAATACTAATAATAAAAATATATTACTATGAAATAATATTGTACTTACTATGTATATCAGTCTTATAGTAGTAGGTACCCTTAAAGCAAGCTCTGTTTAACTTGGGGCTAGATTATGTTGTGTGGATGGTCCGCCATTATTTATTTATTAATTACGTACTTATGAAAGTCATAACTACTTTTAATATATTATAGACTAGCTTATAACCGCGACTTCGTCCGCGTAGAAGTCGAAGTAGGTTCGAATAGTATTTTTATTTGTTAAAAACAAACGTTGTCAATTTTATTATAAAATATTATACATATAAAATAGGATTCTGTTATATCGGATGTCCCTGTACTATGCCACGGATACATGACACCGAATTAAGAAAGTGGAGACTAAGCTATATCCTCTCTCCCAGTCTAGTAGTAGTCAGTCAGTAGTTAAGGTTGCATTTATATTATTAGCAAAGATGTTTAATAGATTTGATAAACAAAAAATATAATTTTTATTTGTATAGTAATTCTACAGGAAATGTATCTCAGAATCATTTTTCTCATAATAAACTTATTGTTTATATAAACGGCAGTTCATAGCTCAAAGCTCTTTGGTTGTTGAGTCGACTGGATGGCCCGTAGCTATGAATAATGTAGAACCGCAGCAAAATTTTAATATATTCCGGATTTACCTATTCGTGTAAAATACAAAGAACCTTTGAATATGTAGTGCAAAGGAAATTTATAAGACGAATGGTTGTCCGTCTAGCCTTTTCATGCAAAATAAAAAAGGTAATAAAATAATAAAAAAGTTTTAGTGGGTATGATATAAAATAAAAAAGTTAAAGGCTTACCCACAAGATGATATTACTGTGCTTAACGATTAAGTCAAGGTTTTGGATATAATTCTTATAGACAGCCAGATGGTTAGCAAAATTATAATCACCTTACCTTCTCGTTTATACTTGTTCATCAATGAGTCAAGGAAGCAAAACATAATTAATAACACAACACATCAAAATGCTAGGTTTACTGTGAAGTATAGAAATCTATAACACAGTTACAAGCTTACGTAGGGCCAAACGGCGTACTTTTGTAAATTTTTAGGTTTTCGAGATCAGTTCCGGGACCCTTATTGTCTGTTCTTTTTTCAAACTTTAATATCTTAGCAACTATCTCAGATTTTAAGTTGAAATTCAATATAATGTAATAATAGGTACGTTTCTCGAATACTAAGATACCTACTTCGGAGATACTGGTTTTTACTATTTTTAGGTATTCATTAAATAGCGAATAGTCTTACTGGCACATTTAGCACATATGTGCTGCTGAAGTATAATTTACAAACCTTCGGAACCCTCGGCGCGCGAGTTACAGTCACACTTAACGGATCTTGTTTTTCCATAAACCAGCGACTAACAAGTGCGATACCCGACCGCGCGCGTGTGACAGCGACCACTTAATTTACTGACACAGCGTAGCTGTAAACACTGCCCATGCCATGTTATTTTATTTTATTCTCGACCACTGATAAATTGGGTGTGGAGAAGCCTCGGTTGCAGCGGGTGGACCAATATTTTTCATTACTATGCTAATTTCATTGTACCAATAAACGCGACCTCCCGCTCCGTGCCGCAAAGAGGTTAGCCGTTGGCTGTTTCACAAGCGTTTTTAGTTTTTACTGCGTCCACTCGCTAAATTTGTATTCACCCAAAAGGTCGCCCCGGTTAATTTGAAATGCAACTGGGCATTTCTAGTTTTTCACAGTGCGCCGGTTGCTTTTAAACGACAGCCAATAAAATTGTTGGCAGTGCATTAACGGTAGTTAGTGCCTTCGGGGAGTTTTAGTGGGTTTGATATAAAATAAACTTTCGTGAAGTTTTCCATTTAAAAATCAGCTATTATTTAACCGTGGAAAGTTGACCTGCTTGGGTAATGGCGCGTAGTTTCAGCGGAAAGACAAGCACTGCTTCAGGCAGCAAGGAGAGCAAATACAGTTTTAAGTTGGATATTTCTAGTGAACTTTGTGATTGTGTCCCAGTAACTCTGAAATTCATCGAACCATAACTTTTTCCTGTTATTATTATGGTTTCTCTTTTAATTAACAATTTCTTAGATAAGTTTTTATATGGCTTACAAAATCCTTTTATAAAAGCGTACACGGTTCAAAATGCCTCAAACTATGTCTACTCTCGTAATCATTCAAGATTTGCTCGGCGCAAGCAAACACTATGTTCACCAGCAATCTATTCTAGTACCTAATATTGATCGCACAATCGCACGAGATTCAATAGATCAGTGCTATTAGGCAGCGCATTGCCGTGGGCAGTCACGTACCTACAGCAGGCAAGGCCTTCTGTTGGGTATTTACCAGGAGGTCGGAAGCGAGAGAGATGTCAATATTTACCAACATTTGTTCTTCGTTCCTTTACTGATTATTTGTAGAGGTTTATGATTAGATTTAGGTAGCGGTCAGCGCACTCACGTACTGAGAAGGGTCGTAGGTACAAGTCCAGCCGAAATAGAATTTTTAGGGATTTTATTTAATTTCCTGGCTTTGCTTTTATTTGAAATTAAACTATAAAAACTTTTGAACGAACATTAGGTATAAACCAAAAATTGCATGCACACCTATGATGAAGTTGAAATAGATTTCAGGCTAACTCGTAAAATTTTTATGGGTATTTTTAAAGTTTGACTATTCGTTTAACCCACTCAGAAAAGTTATTAACTATCTAAAGTTAAAAGGCTACTAAACTATCTATAGTTCAACGCTCTCATTTCTCTCACTCAGTATTTGACTGAATATAGTACTTTAGTAATAAATTTTTTCAAAATAAATTGTGGAAATGATAACGGCCACCCTATTTTATCTATACTAATATTATAAAGAGGAAAGGTTTGATTGTTTGTATGTTTGTTTGTTTGAATTTAATAGGCTCCGAAACTACTGGACCGATATGAAAAATTCTTTCACCATTAGAATCCTAAATTTTCCGTGATGAACATAGGCTATATAATATTTTCAAATGAGTTAGGGATCCGCATGAAAAATTCAATAATTGAACCGTGCGCTGTATATTCAACCTCTTTTTCTATTATGGCGCGTCAGAATAGAAAAAGAGGTTGAATATATAGCGCACGGTGCTTGCTTTTTCTCTACGACCAGTGTCAGTTATGGAGTGTCGAGTCAATGTCAAAAACCACAATGCTGTTAAAAAAAGTAAGGGGTATGAAAACTGTGAAACCCATCGTTTTAGTGTGTATAATTTCAGAATTTTTTGTTTAATACCCGTGCGAAGCTGGGTCGGACCGCTAGTATTAAATAATACCCCCCCCCCCCCCTTTCCCTCCGGCATCAGATTTAGATATAGATAATAGACATCTAAATCAGCCCCATTTTTAAAGTTGAGTTCGGTGACAAACAGGCCATTTACCGTGGCGTTACCCACGGTGAATAAGGTGAATTTGATGATTGGGTACAATGTATGTACGTTTTTGGGCAATATTTATACAAAAATGTTGCTCGGGCTTCAGGGAATATTTAGTATGTAAATAAAATGATGAGTAATGCATTCTATGGCGTTCATTAGGGGAGGCCTATGTCCAGCAGTGGACTATCATAGGCTGTTGATGTTGTTGATGATGTTGAAATAAAATGCTCCTTTCAGTCAAGAGTTTTGCCCTGAATTTAGCGACTCATTTTAATCTAAACATCAGCCTATAGTCCACTGCTGAACATAGGCCTCCCCTAATGAGCGCCATATGTGGCATTATTCATTATTTGGGGGTTATTGCCCATAATCCCCACGCTGGGCGTGCGGGTTGGGATCGCAGTTCGGTGGAATTGTTCTACAGAAGGCGCTGCTGCCCGCCCTCGGTGTGTTTCCCTAAGTCGCCTCTTACGACACCCACGGGAAGAGTTGGGGTGGTGCAATTCTATGCCGGCACCACACGGCAACTCATTTTAATACTTCCTAATAATATTGGTAAACTGGCAATTTAGTAATTAATAAAGACATGGCTTCTGACTGGTAGTGATATGGATCAGTTGAACAACCTGTAGATAGTTTACAATAGTCTGCAGTTAGCTCAATAGTTTCAATTGAAAATGCTAATTGTAATTTGGTTATTGCATTGCTATTTTCATTACTGATAAGATGGTTAGTAAAATTATTGTATGTGAAAATTGTTCTTTTGAGTAAATTCGTGTACACATTTTTATATGCTTGTTGTTAATTAGACATACTTACGTAGTTACATTTATGGTTCGAGAAATAAAAGGTTTCCTATATATTATATTTTTTTAATAAATGCCGTAAACCTCGCAATCTTCAATTTATTTTGAGGCCTTGAAAATGAATACACTTCGATCGTCGACAATTCTCATGAATTTGATTTTCCTACACCAAATTAATCTTCTGTGTATAGGTTTTCCAATTTGATATTTTTTTACGAGTAGAGGCATAAAAATGTCCGTCCGTTTTGTCCAAATTCAATTTATTCGTTTTTGAAAAATGACAAGTTGACTTTGTTGCCGTAAGGATTTTTGCAACAAATTTATTTTTCAGCCTAGATACGTGACTTTTTTGAAGTCCGAAAGAGCTTTACTTTTAAACTAAAATATTGGCTATTTTTATTACATCATATAACGAATAACTTTTACATTTTAAATTTTGATACTATTTTTTTTACTGCTTCCCATTTACATATTAATAACAATAGCTATTTTAATCCATACTCATATTATAAGGAGGAAAGATTTGATTGCTTGTTTGTTTGAAAGCCTATTCAGCTCCGAAACTACTGAACCGATATGGTGGCTTGCTTTTTGTTACTTTTGGTTACCTGCGCTTGTTTATGGAGTAGGAGTGTCATAAACTTCACAATTAGTCACAGGAGTGCGGGAAAAAAGTCATTATCAAACAAGTACGACAAGTGCGAGTGTAACTCGCGCGCCGAGGGTTTTGAACTTTTGTCGTTTAGATAGCTACGTATATGACAACCTCTTGGCGCGGTGGGCTTACAACGCAGGAGGTTGAGGTTCGATTCCTTCCTCGGGACTAATATTTGTAGGATCTTCAGATTTTTTGTTCGGGTGTTCTAGTCCTTTTCTGTACACAAAAATAAATCATCTAATGTGATACCTTATACTTTATTAAGTATAACAGCTATCGTAGTAATACCAATAACACAAGCTTTGTTTAGCTTGTGGGTAAATGATACTGTGTGGATTATCTAGGATACATACCTATCTCTTCTCAAAAATTTTGAGAACAACGGTTTTGGTGCGCTGTGCAACTCCTATTATAGTTACTACATAGATTAGTGGGTAGGTAAGTGGGTTGGTACCTACAATTTTTTTTTCGGCTTTTTTCAAGCTATTTCACTAAGTATGAAACTTAGACGATTTTCAAAACCTGTTTTGAATTGTCGAAATCCATACCTTTGATTTGATATTACTCTCAATGAAATAGCCCCCATTGTATGAAAATAAGTTTTTTGACCTTATTTCAAAAAGTATTATTTTTACAGACTTTTCTATATTTTTCCTGTAAAATATAGATCCATATCTACAAACACTTGGGTACCGGTCAATTTTTCGACATTTTTCAAAATATATCAAAAAGTGTAAAATCTGTCGAAATTTCAAAAACTGTATTGGAATGTACAAGCCAATATCTTTCATTTGATACCCAACTCGGTGGGGTAGTCAGCCCTTCAGAAATTTTTCCCGCCCTTTTTTGACCATATTTCAAAAACTTTTATTTTTACAGACTTCTCTATATTTTTCCTGTAAAATATAGATCCATATCTACAAACACTTGGTACATATCACGTCGATCGCTCTGCAATCTTCGGAGATAAGGGGGGGAACTCTAATTTTTTTGACCTTTTTCAAAATATTTTAAAAAGTATAAGATCTACCAAAATTTCCAAAACTATTTTGAAATCTAAAAACGTGTACCTTTCATTTGATACCACTTTTGACTTTGTACGTTCCATTTAAAATTTCGATTTCAAAATTTGTATGGAAAATCTTCATTTATTTTTTATTTTTTTTCATTTATTTTATAAATATGTGCGGGCGCACAAAATGTATTATTATTTCAAATTTCAAGTCAATAGCTGCAGTAGTTTCTGAGATATTAAGGATTCAAAACACAAAACAGACCCAAAGCGATTCCATAAGGGTTTTGCAACCGATGGCAAAACCCTAAAAATAAGGTGCGAGAATCAACGTCAAAATGTGCACTCTATGCAGCTTAAAAGTAAGGAATTCCTATGAACATTTCAAACGCAACGTGGGTAAATATGTTTAATTTTTAAATTAGTTTTAAATACTTGAGCGAACCTATTTTCACCTCACAATAAACGGTCAGGCGTATCCCATAAAGAATTACTAAATTATTGATTTGGTCGATCGTCTTTTGTTTTTAAATACACTTCAGAGAGTGTTCGATTATCTCTCTCATTCAAGAATGAAACAAACAGAACTGGAAATTCTCGAAAACAGAACAAAAATCCGGGGCAACCTCAGCGATGCATCACGGGGTCGAGACGTTTTTGTGTAGCGTTGACATCTCATTCGCAAGAGGGTCGGAAACAAACTGATGTGTCACATCAAGTAAATTGGAATAGATCAGGTATTTTATTTATTTTAGCAGACAGAAGCGTCACTTTTATAAAAAAAAAATATTATGGGTAAAACATTTATTATCAAAAAAATTACAATTATATAAGGAACTTATTAAGTAGCTCATTAGAACTAGTTTGCAGGTAACAGTAGTACAATTGGAACAATTGTACAATTGTTCCAATTTTGCTATTGCAGACTGTTGCAAAAAATCTACAGGCAGCTCAACAGATAACACCCAACACACAACCACACAACAGATCAATACCAGTCCGAAGCGTATCCAAGATGCTGGCTGCATTGCCTCAATGTATGGCAATGCTGATGCGCTGATAGATACTGACAAGCTCTGGGTTCCAGAATCTCAAATAATTTTTAAAAACCCGGTGAGCCTCGTTACTCCATGGACCTAAGGTCTCTAAAAGTATATTGAATATACGAACTTTGGATGTACAAATTTATTGCAAGGGGCAAAATAGGAATTATCACATCTACGACTTCGTAGATAGTAAGATATGGACTGGATTTCGAATTTGGATTATATATTTTGAAAATTATTTACGAAATGTGTGCTATGAACTGACAATGATAATGAACTGACAATTGGGTTGTCCTGCTGAACTATTTGAGCACTACAATATCTCAGCATGCTACACCGTAGCTTGCGTAGCTGCCTGTGCCTACGCTGTAGCAAGCTACGGTACCAACTAGCTAATTGTTAAGAAGCGAACAGTACATTCCGGTAAGCCATGTATAGGTAGATTGGTAGATATCATGTATGTATATCTATGTTTCTTGTGTTTTTTTTCTAAAAACACGATTTTTTTTCTCTGTAGTCTATTGTCTTTACTTGTGACGACCACTGTGGCGCGGTAGGCGAAGATCCGCCTGCGACGCAGGAGGTTGCGGGTTCGATTCCCGCCTCGCAACACGTTTTTGTATTTAGCGCTGACACCTCATTCCAAGACAAGACAACTTGAAGAAACTCATGAATCATCGGCTCATGCAAGGAAGGCCCGGAAGCGTCCTGAAATGTGCCGTCATCCGGAGTTCTTAGTATAAGTTGTGCATGTACGACGACGAAGACGTTTCGTCCCATTCCTGTTCCTTTTCGTCCCATTCCTCTTGGCGCCAAGCATTGTCTCGGGGGTAGAATTATCTTTCGTAGTTTGACATCCATTGAATAGTTTGTTATGTACTCGATTGTAGAATACTTAGGGAAGCTTTTAACAATAGATTTCACACATCGATGTATAAATTAACAATGACATAAAAAGAATCCTATTACAAGACTATAAATATTCAAAAATCTATCAGAGGATCTAAAATAACTAACCGGAAACTATATCAATATACAACTAATAAAAATCTTCTTCTTAGTATATGTTATTATTCTATGAATCAGTATTTTAATTACAGGGACTAAGAAAACTTCGATCGTTGATTTATAAATTTAATTTGTTTGTGACATTTGTTATTCATATTATTAATTGATTTTGTATCGGTAATTTAAGAAATAAGAAATTTATATTGTGTAATTGAAAAAATAATATTTGCATGCCTAATACCAGGTAAAATATAACTGAACTAGACCTACATTGTAACAAATATTCTTACAAATAATAATCTCGAATCTTAATAGTATTTACATTGTTTGAAGAGATTCGACAAAGGCAATTTCACGGAACATAGTAATCTCATGTTTTTTTGTACGTTTGAGCGAGATTATAAGTTAAAGCTTCTCGTCTCGAGCAAAAAATTTTCGTTTTCTTATGCTGCACACTCATACTAGGTGTACAGGCCGGGACGGGATATAGAACGTGTATTGTCATGTCCTAACGCTAACGATCTTAAAGAGCTTTCGGACCTCACTCCAAGAGCAGAGGAAATGGAATGGAACTGTGACTAATAATGTAATTTCAGGGATGTTTGAGTTTCTTAGCTGACGTATGACTTGATTTCTTAGAAATGGCAATACGTTGCTGCTCTATAGAGAATTTTAAACCAAATTTGATATTGACACTGGCAGAGTCGTAGCGAAAAGCAAGCGGCGCCATAAAAAAAGAAGTTGAAGTTATAGTGCGTTAGCTTGAGTTTTTCTTTTTTAACATGAATAAAGTTATTTTAATTTATATTTTATTTATCTTTACAAAGTGGTTTTGAACTTTGTGTCATATTTAAAAATACACGTATGACATATGTATATAACACATAAAAAAACTTTATTATAAACATTAACTAATTACATAGAGTATGTAATATACTCCTATTACTCTTATGTATTTGGTGTTAATATGCATCAGTTGAACTATATTGTAGATTGTTTGCAACAGTCTGCAGTCGAAAAATTCATATTTACAAGGTGAAAATGTACGAATAATATTTTTATGTGCTCTATTTTATTAATACAATAAGATAATCATTCGTGTCGATTGTAAATACTAATTCTTATTTATTTCTATTGTTTGATTAGTAAATTACTATAATTAGTTAACATACGCACACTTAACAAAACAATCAAAAACAAAATTACAAGAAATGTGACAATTGGCGGTCTTATCGTTCAAAAGCGATCTATACTAGACAACCGTGAATATACCTATTGTATGTACATACATAAGTAAGGTATAAATTAGCTGTAGTCAAGACAGCAGTGTTTAAAATTTTTGACAATTCTTACAAGACGTTTTATAAAAAAAATGGTTTGAAATTGTTTGACCTATTACTATGTTATCTGTGACTGACTAAAATGACCGCAATTTATTCGTCTTCCAATACATAAGAAATATGATTTTCCACAGAAAATTATGATTTAACTATGACATTATTAAATCACTCTTACATTGATATCAATAAAATATGTAAATATCTTCGTATATCAATACTGTACAATATCATAACATCTGAATAACTTATGGGTTAAACAATAGCTAATCGAGTTTCCATAATACAATATCATAGTTAAATGACAATAGAACAAATTCCGATTGTCTGAATTGAATAAGCCCGCATGAATACCCGTTACTAACTTACATACCTACCTATATTTGCAAGTGGTGATAAATATACAGGGTGTCCAGGGTTACTTATATACGAGTAACAACCCCCGTAGTGGACCCAATAAGATCAAAAACTTCTGAGCTGAAAATCGCGTGTTCGAAACCTGTGATGTAAATAAAATGTTGTTGATTGTAACGTTTCGCGATAGTTTCTTCGAGTTTTGGTTAATTTTGATTATTTTGAACAGAACAGAACAAGCTAAGCGTGGCCATACAATAAATGATTAGACAGAGCATGTGAAAATTTTAATATAGATATACTATAACGTACATATCTCTAATGTACCAACACAGTACCTACCTAAGTACAGGTTAAGAAACATCACTTACTTTTTTAATAGTAATTAATAGCTATAAAATAGCAAACAAAATGTAGACGTAAGATTTCTATAACGTACTGATCTGACCTGACCACGACATAGTAAGCTGGTAGAAATGTCGAAAAAAATAATTAGGTATGGGGAAATCTAAAACCCGAATACGTTAAAGTATCAAACTGGAGTCTTGAATGTGATAGCTATAAAATTGCAGGCAAAATGTAGACGTAAGGTTTCATACACTATCTGGCCTGGTATTTTGTGACGTGTCCAAGAGTCCTGTAAGGTGTAAAGGAAATAAAGCACTTTGATTTTTATTCTGACCAAGACAGAGTAAACTGGTTGAAATGTCGAAAAAAATTATGGTTAATTCTAAAAGCCGACAACGTAAAAGTCCTAAACTTGTGTTTTCCGACTGTCCTGTATCATTTTCTTTGATATTTAAGTATCCTGACACACCCTCTTATACCTAGGGCACTAGTAAACAAAGGCCTCCGGTTTTCGTCTATTACTATATTTTTTCACAATGTTTGCCGATTGCTTGAAAAGGCTTTAATTTATCTTTGGGAAGTATAAACAAAGGCCGTTGCAATGATGCCCTCACGAGCGTATCACGAGCTTACTAAAATTCTTACATTGAGATTTTCGGTTATTACTTGGGTGTAAGTGATAATTAGCTAAGCAGTCACCAGTCAAAGCTATCTTGTTACACCCCCATTTCTAAATTGACGCGATAGCTAACCATTGGGGTACTAAGAAGAATCATACAAAAACTCACTTGCTACAATTGGACAAGTAGTTCCAGCGTTGCGTGGGAACATAGAAGTCTGCTACATATAAATTGTAATATGGATTCATATGGTACATTTATATATAGGTTACATAACTCATGTCCCTCCTCCGCTGGTAGTTGGGTAAATAGGTAAACTGACGCGATAAATACGCGTGAATATTTATAATAAAACGTAGACAATGACGTAGGTGAGGCTTACGTAAACCTTTTTGTAAAATTAGAATATTTTTATCACAAAACTTTCAAGCAAATAAAAGAAAGTTTAATAGAATTATGCTTGTAAGTTCTTAAATAAATGTACGCTGAGGAATATATACATTTTGAAGTTAATTCTTGAAGTGAATTTGAAAGTAACGCTCCCACTGATAAGCGCTAATAATAACGGTTTTTCTTTTTTCATTTTTGATATATTATTCAATATTTGAAATAAACTATTTAATTTATCTATACTTGCGTTGCATATATGCATAAATTGAACATATTTAAATGTTATATACATAAATATTGTTCTGCTTCATGTCCTGTAGGTCACTCTTCATTTCCGAATCCGTAAAACAATGGCTTAAAGCTCAAAATACAAATAGTTCAACGTTAATTTACACTTAATCTAAATAGTTGAACACGATGTTGAATTGAGTCGAGATGTAGTGCTGAGAGCAGGTAGGTAGACATACCGAATACCTCTGCACCTAATTGTCACCAGCTATTGAGTAGGTAGGTACCTTAACTGCTCCATTGAAAACTCCGCTTACATATTGTGAACTGGCCGGGAGCCAGGGATTATCCAGGCTCCGGTGCAATATTTGTGTCTCACGTATCCGGCACTATTCAGGGGATCGAAAAACTTTTCTAATATTCCGGTTGAGACGAAAACACTTCGCGAAGATTTGACTGCTGATCAACGTGACTGCGGGTTTCTCTGGATTGCTTGCTCATACTTAGTTTTGGGTTGTCTACGGTACTAAATTTTACCACTGTCAAGAAAAAATACCTATTAACACATTGTTTAATACAACCTGCAAATATAGATGTATATAGGTACACAAAATTTTCATACATACTACTTTAGTACTTAAAACAACCATTAAATTGGTAAAGCATCTTTAAAAGACGATATAAATTGTAATATGGATTCGTATACCTAGTAAGCCGCATATATATTTGGGATTGAAACTAACAACCTCTCTCAAGCTGTGTCGGTGAGATCACATTTGATTAAACGTCACAGAAGACATTTTCAATCCCTATCTTACCTTATCCTGTTGGTTGAAGATGGTCAACAAACAACCTGTAGTAATGAAATACTAACCTAAAGAGTGTTTTAATCAGATAGGCCTGTTCCCTGCCGTTCATTTCGCAATTTACCAGAACTACGATGGTTATATTCTCTTTTATGTGTGCATGTATAGAGGTAGAACTATCGAAGTCATCATCGTCATCATATTCATCAGCCTATGTTAGTCCACTGCTGGACATATGCCTCCCCTGATGAGCCCCATAGCGCCATAACTTCTCTAACTCTGCAGTCATTGGCAGGTCATCATCCCACCTGGCCAGAGACCTTCTGAAACGGTAAAAATCAAATAACCATTCGTTTCTAGAACACAAATTGAATTCTCGCTGTAACAAGGTCGTATTCAAGGTATTCGTGATAGAAAACCAGAAATACTCGCTTATTGTTCGTAGGGTTCAGTTCAACTGCAAGTTGTAGGGACTTGAAGATCGCTATTCTACACAAGAATCCTTAATATTGGTTTTTCTAATGCAAAACTTTTTACTGTCTGTTTGCTGGTTGTCTAACTGTTCGTCGTCTATCGTTAATGTTAACGATTGCAAAAAAAGTTTTAGTTTAATTCCATACACAATACAATAGAATAAAGATAAATATAGTTTAATATATAGTTTTCAAATGGTTTTATGACATTTGACAATTTTTACGGAATATATTTATTTCTCATTCTCATAATATACGAGTAAGCGACATACTCTATCAGACTACCGAGCTTAGGAAATCATTTTTTTATTTGTTTTGTACACTCATTCTAAGCATCAACTTATCTAAGTACTTTGCTAACGTGTAGGCTATATCAAGAAGTAGAATGGACCTTTCATTTGTTCGCAAAGTTTTAAGGTCAGCGATTGTCTGAAACTTGTAATGGGTTTCAATGACCTTTCCCAGGTAAAGAACTTCGAAAGCTAAATATAGAAAGCGGGCAATATTTTCTAAGTAAATAAATCTTTTATGAAAGCTACTTAAATAGGTCAGTGTATAATATCCGGAGAGGAAACTAAGAGTGTCTTGGGGTAACTGTCGGCACGTCGTCCCAGACTCGTCCGTCTTCTAAAGAAGAGACTAAACCTCTCTTGATGTTAATAACGTGGAAGGAACTGACAGGTGTAAAGCATGAACTTCCTTTGTGCGATTTCCTATTAAAATAGTATTTTTAGTGTGTTATTAATTTTGTTGCACTACATGACGTTGGCAATTCAAGTTGATACATTATGCCTTGAATACTCAAATTAAACTTATAATTGGCGCAGCGCATCAGCATTGCCGTAAAGCGAGGCAATGGTACCAGCATCTTGGGTACACTTCCGACTGGTATTGATACGGTCATCAGTTGAAATACCTGCAGCTTATTTGCAACAGTCCGGAGTTAGCTCATTTGTTTCAATTGTAAATACTAGTTCAAATGGTTATTGAATTGTAATTTTAACCCACTTATAAATTAAGCATCTCATAAGTCGCAGTAATTTGACAGTTTTTAATAAAAATCTGTCAATTTATTTCTTGACATTGCTGAAATATAAGGTGCATTGAGTATTCATGCGTTAATGTGTTAAATGCTAAAACAAGATCAAGTTTATAAATACTTGTATTTATAAAATTAAACTTTATCAATTGTTGTTGTGTCATAGTCCGGATTAGATATAAAGTAAAATAAAAATAATAACTTTCGGATAGTTCAGATGTAGTTTATTAGTTTTCAGGGTATAGAATAGAATAGAAAAATATATACTTGGACACACAGGTACAGAAAAACCTATGAAATAAACAAATAAAAAAGTAGAACATTGGTGGAAGTAAGTGAGACAAAAGGGTTGTAGTTAAAATAATGTAACTCTGAAACGTTTCGTAGAAAAACAAAAGTTGACATGCAATAAAGTAATAAAACGATGTAACTTGCATTCTAAAATGGTTATGTTCTAAATCTTGTCTCGAACACAAAATTCACAGGACCAGAATACTTTGACCAAGAATACATCTTCAATGACTGACTCTCTATTATGGATCCTAAGAACAAATAAAAGAGTCTGAATTTCAGCGACAAAACTGCAATCGACTGAAAACTTTTTTCTACCGCGGCCGATCTCTACTTAGGAAGGTAGCTCTACCAAAGAAGTAAGAGCATTCCTATACCTCAGAGATCAATGGAAGTTACAAAGGAATAAGTTTAAGGATTATAGTTACGGGATGGCGCGAAAAAAATTTTTAGTGGTATGTAATATTTTTACGTTCTTCTATGAATAAAACCGCGGGATAATTTGCCGAAAATTTAAAACCATTTTTAATGTAACATTGATAAAGCCACTATATTTTGGAAGAATTTGGTAAAATATTGATTTTAAGGCTAGGTTTTTTCTCTTGTTAAAGAATGAAAAAGGGTTTTTTCCATTTGATGATGGATCATTAGGCGGCAAATTATTTACCCATTAGTTTTATTCCATATAGTAAACAGAAAATTATAAAACCATAAATATAAAAAATTTAATAATCTTGCGCCAACCAGTGACGTTCATCCTTAATATTCGGTTGCTTCTTGACACGCACATTTACATGGTATGCCGACAGCTATCATACAACGATGAAAGGGGGAAAGTATTAAAATATATCATTTTATTTGCCAAGCGGGAAATATGTACGTCATTGAAAGTGTTTACCCCAACGTGAAATAAAAATGCGAGTGTGTTCCCAACGTCTTTGCCCGTGGAAATTCTGAATACGTCTCGGCAAACATGTTTTTTCTGTTGACATTTTCAAACATAACAGAGAAGATCGAGGGTGTGTTTATGAAGAAAAATAGATCTTAGTTACGTACGTGTTATTTACGTGAAATCCGGCACAACAGTTAACCCCTAGCGGGTCACGACAATATCAATCACGGCTGTCAATCAAGGTACATTGTCAAATATGAACAGCCTGTAGCCTCTTCCTTTGTTTCTATGGAAACGTTTAAAGGTTATTTCCGCCGTTTTCTCGTGGTCCTACTATTTTATCCAACTAATATAGTAGGAACACGAGGGAGACCAGTTTCTGTTACTCCTACTATGACATATTAGAGCTGTAATAATTTATTTATACTACCTGTATTAAATTAATACTTTAACACTGTTAATAAAAGGAAAGAAAATAACATCGTCATTTGTTACAAACAAATGAAATAAATAATGCCGGACCATCCACACAGCATCATCTAGCCCCAAGCTAAGCAGAGCTGTGGGTACTAGATGACTGTTACATAATAAAATATTATTACATAGATATATATTTTTTATTATACATAGAAAACGACCAGACACCCTGAACAAATATCTGCAGATCGTACAAATATTTGTCCCGAGGCGGGAATCGAACCGTAACCTCCTGCGTCGCAGGCGGACCTCCGCCCACCGCGCCATAGAGGTCGTCAAACAAAACATTATTATTCTCTTATTATCTAATTTTCTCTAAGAAATAGCCTATTGGTACGTCACGGTGAATTAGTTGTAGCATTATCATAGCATAGTCATCTCGTTCTAAGTCTTTTCTTCTATACCATGGGGTTTATATTTCAAGTTTAGACCTAGGAGTAAACCTGGAAAAATACTGAGATATTTATGTTTTTTGAATCCCATTTGATTTAAACGGATTTGTACCCGATTGTACCAATCAAATTTTCGTTTGTACCCTAAGGGGGTAAAAGATATGGGGAGGCGGATGTTTTTCAATGGTCGTTTTGATCTACGTAAGTACATCTATGATCTATGCGAAATTGCAGAATGTTCAGTAATTTTGGTGTGAAGGAAAAACAATTGTCTCGTCCATCAATTTTATAAACTTATTTATAGTCTGGTTATTTACATGGAAAACTATTAAATAATTATTTTAATACAGATCGCGGGTTTAAATCGCGCCGAAGTCGAATATTTTTCGGAAGTTATGTAAATTCTTAGAGATTACTCTAGTGCAAGCGCTTGAATTACAAAAAAATCACAGAAAATAATGTGGAATTTCTAGACCGTTTAAAAAAAATTATATCATAAACTTTACCACTCATGTGAAAATACCCTTATTTTAGGGTAAAAATATTCGTAAGATATCAAAATCTACAGCACACATCGCCTTGTTGGCCACACTAAGCTGACTTTTATTGCATCTTCAAAACCCTTGAAATATATTTTAGGCACTTATTTGCTCGGGTACAAAAGTCGAAGTTAAGAACTTATGAATACATTTATATCTACTATAACCTCTTCGTTATCATGCAGCAATAAGACGCTGGCCATTGACCTCTTCTAAAGATAGCCGTAATAACTGGCCTTGCACTACCCGGGTATGCGGGTATACATAAATCTTAATAAGGTCTTATTAAGATTTCCCGCAACATTAAACAGACGAATACAAACCTACATATTGATTTACAAGCAACACGTTCATAGCCCATGAAGACGGATGGTGTCATGATCGGTCTTCAAGTCGTACTATCTGCATAAGGCGGAGCGCGCGCCGTATGCAGTTCTTCGGGTTTTACCGCAAAAGCTGGACAGTGAAACATTGAACATTTTAATATTTACCAATTTATTATACACTAACTTCTGCAAGCGACTTTATACGCTTTTTAAGCCAGACAAAAAGTTCTTTAATCCAGGTCCACAACTCCTTTATTGATTCAATTCAATTAATTTTATACCATAAGGAACACTTTGTGAAGTCAAATGTTGAGATAAATTACACTTCAATATCACATAACAATAAAACAGAAAATAATAGCAACAAAAATATTTAATTTTTAGGTTTTAATTTGTAAAAAAAATTAAAATAAAATTAAAATGATATTTAAATTATAATATCTGATACCTAATACCTACATCTATGCAGAGTTTCATCCCGATCTGCTTAGTCGTCCTGTCCTGAAGGGGTGAGAAACACCCAAAAAAAAAATTCATTTATAATGTGGTGTGTGAAGCTTAAGAAAACGTACTAACCTTTCTCAAAGTATGTAGGTTAGAAGGTTTCAAAGTACCTATAAAATGAGAGATATAGCTAGTAAAATGACTAAAATTATCGATACTCGAACACCATACTCCGATAGCTACAAGAATTCCAATTTCGAAAATCCATTCTCGGAGTGCAAAGAAACAATACCGTTGAGATAGGAAAAATAAATTCACGAGGCATGTCCGCCCGACCACAATACAGTATATCATTCAGTAAAACTGTTTGGATGATTTATTGTATTGATTTCTATGATCAGACTATTCTTTTCTTCATTTTTAGTAAAGAAATAAGTCGGTCATGACGACGTCGAATTGAGTGACTGATAATTTAATAATTAATTATTTTTTCTTAATAATAATATGACGTTGTCTATCATTAAAACTGTATCTATTACCTGTGCCTGCAAATGTCGGGCGCTTCCCAAAGATGCATCAAGCCAAAACCTGAGCATTGTGTTATTTATGGATTATATCAAATAAACTAAATACCTTTCTATATTAAAAGTACAATTTAAAATTTTATTTAAAAAATGCTCAGTTTTGCCTGCGGCTATCCCTGCAGCGAGAATGTAACCCACCGCCTTCTGTATCCCAGATTGATTATCAGCCGTTGCATCGCACCAATGCAAGTGTTTTTTCTGTTAGATATGTGTATTGTGCCTCAAACCTTATTCATTGGGAAATCCCATTAGCATAGAAATGGAAAACATACCTCATTGGCGATCAGTACCCTAGGATTACTTATGTGACCGGAGGGTAGCATGCTCGTCCATTGCTGTAGTTTAAGATATTGTATCTATTATAGATAGGCCCGATACTCGAGTTATAATTTCTTAGGGTCACTTTTTAATCTGATAAAACTAAGCAGCTCTTCAAGGAACGGTTTTTTGTTGATTTAACCTACTTACTTTTGTTTTCTTTCCTACTATGCTGAAGGTTAAGCCTTGTTTGCGTGAAAATCTTGACAAGTGTTTGGTCTAGTTTAAAGAATCAAAATCGTCGACCAAATCCTGTTCAAAACAAGGTTTTGTCGTGTTTGTAACGTGTGTCCATATGCATATTATAAAGAAAGAAATATAACAGTTTTTATCTAAGAATTTGAGCCGAGTTAGTTTATTAAGCAAACTAAAATGTATATTAAAAAAAATTAGGCAACTATTTATGAAAAGGCTTAATCATAAGTGGCTTCTTAAAATCGGATACTCACGCATTGCAATATTATGGGAAGTAAATACTTTTCATACCAACTTTTAACATATCTTTAACTACGAAACGAATAAAACTTTGTGAATAAACGTCATTTACATTTTTAAACTCTGTGTGTAAATAACACATGCGGACCTAAAAACACATTATTTTTTTTTCAATCGCTTAAATACGCGCTTGAGATATTTTTCAGAAGTCCTCAGAAAAAGGTAACACTTCAAAGGGCAGCAGTCACTGGGGCGGAAAGACTTCATACCAATACCCTCGGCCTCCAAAAGCCCAAACCTCCTATATTTTATTCCTCGAAAAACAGAGGGAAATCAACAAGCCCTCGATAGAAACATTTTAAGCTGGCACTCAATGATTCGCTGGTTACATGTTTCCTGGCGTAAACAGTTGGGGCGCCTAAGGCTTTATTTAGCCGTGAAAGTAGATTATTTTTCGTGGCTTTGGAGATCGGATTACGAATGAGTCGTTAACAAATAAGTACGTATATGAAGATATTTTCGAACTACTTAATATCGTGGTAGGAATGAGATATGGAATAAGTTGAATAGGTAAATGACTCATTTTTAATTTAAGAATCGCTAGACTTTTTTCTTAAAAATGTGGTTTATAAGTGAGGGTAATTTCTACTTAGAAACAAAACATATATCTGAAACTTTATCTTTTTGGGTTAATAATAATGAGCACGTAGATACGTCAAAGTATGTTACAATGATGATAAATTATCATAAAATGAGTAGTGATTTAATATTGATTTCACTTCTCTTAAATTTTATTGTCCTTTATTTACTATTGGTTTATTTTACTATAGGGTTTTCACAAAAATAATAATTGAATTCATAATTGATAAAGCTGAATTCGGAGCTTACGTCATCAAGCTCATGGAATAAGGCGTTAAGGTTGCACTGGTTGCACAAGTCGCTCATATTTCCATTTCATACAAACGTGAAAGGGTAACTACCTATACTCTTTGATGATGATCATCCAAAACTAAGGATAACCGCTATTTATCTCTGAAGTGTACCGACGAAAACGCTGGCTACATTGGCCTCGCTGTATGACAATGCTAATGAGCTGCGCCAAATACTCACCAACACTAGACTAGTATTGATATGGATCAGTTGGGCTACCTGTACTTTGCTTGCGACAGTCTGCAGTTGGCTCAGTTGTTTAAATTGTAAATACTAGTCCTATTTTGGTTATCATGTACGTTTTTAAGCATACACTGTAACAAAATTATAAGTACATTTACAAAATTCATACTTCTAATTTTTCGTACTTGTACTCCGATTTTTAGCCGAACTTGGATGAAAGTCTTAGTGACTTATGCAACCTTAAGTTTGATATCCAAAGATCTCAGTGAGGGTACAAATAAGTTCCCGCAGCCTGTGCTAGTGATTGAGTTAATTCGCTCGCTCGTTGATCAACGGCCGGCGGCCACCAGCCTCGGCTAATAATCCTTCAATTTGATTGCCACGAAATCAGCAGCTATTTATAAAGGATTGAGTGCTGTGCGCTAGTTTGCCGCAATGTGTGGTGCTTTTTGGAGTAAGGAAGTAGCGTAGAAATTAGAAATTTATCACTTGTATTTGTCTAAGGTTAATAAGCTCATAAGTGAGTTAAGTCTTTAAAAAACATAGGCGTTTCTCTCTTCAGTTCAATATTTGTGAGTTGACAAAAATTAAATGGAAGAATGACACACGCTCTCAAGTACCATGAAAATTTACTTTCGATTAGTTAGGAGCGATGCAAGGATAAATTGTCAGTGTAAATCAGTTTCCAAGAAATTCCAATTTGAACGGAAATTTCATAATGAAATTACCATTAATAATAATAACATGCAATTTTAGTACAGTTGGTAATCGTCTGAAAAGATTTCCTTAAAATTCGAGAGATAAATTTAGTTTGGTACCCAGAAACATTTGAATGAAGTATAACTTTGAGCTCAAGCTCAAACTATCCTGTAATATTTTACAATTAACAACATTATTCACTGGCCCGCTAAAAGTTCATTGAAACCAATCATCCAAAACCTTTTAATAGTAGGTATTTGCGGATTCGT
Source organism: Eupithecia pulchellata (assembly GCA_963931895.1). Classification (NCBI taxonomy): domain Eukaryota; kingdom Metazoa; phylum Arthropoda; class Insecta; order Lepidoptera; family Geometridae; genus Eupithecia; species Eupithecia pulchellata. The sequence continues at coordinate 5,835,949 of OZ007537.1, forward strand.
ATTAATAATACCCATTCCATATATTTCTAGAAATAAAACCTTTATTCTTAACAACAATACAATCGGAGAAACAAAACAAGAGAAAATTATAGGACATGCAAGGTCCTTACATCATTCAATATAACTCCTATAACTCAGTATTACGTACTGACTAAGCTAAAGTAGTAGAAATAACCAGCGTTGGTCTTCCGTTATAAGCCCGTATAGGTGACGACACAAACAGGCCTACTATATCTGAGATACAAAGAAATTTACATGAACAACAATATTATTAATGGTATAGAAGTCAACATCAGTTTAAAAGTAGATAACAAAAATTATATCTACAATGCAAAACAATAACCAGCACGTAAACCAGGAAGTAATTTTTATATTATATGTATATTATATTAGTATCATTCATACTCAACAACTTTTTACCGAAGACTATAAACTTTAATGAAATTTCTACCTTAACTTGTGTACCTACACTACCCGGATGCAAACATCACATCATTCTTCCCTTCAATTGACCGTTTCAACCGGAGCGGTACAGCGCCAACAAAAATAATCCGTAACCTGATAACCGGGGCCCTGTGGACCGAGGTGGATGATAAATCTTCATTTACCTTGTTCGCACATCCGACCCGCCCTACCCAATTAGTTAACCCACCGTTGGCTACCTACGCTCGGATATCCTTGGTCACCTTGTTCAACGCCTGTAGACGGGATTGCGTTGCGGTTTTACCCTCGAGGTAATAAAGAATATGAGGACGTATGTTCCGAAGGGGGCAAATTGAGAGGCGGAACCAGTTCGCCTGGAAATCCTCGAATTATGTGGTGTGGGAACTACCCGTGCACAAGAAGAACGACCCGGTTGTCGTCAAATACAAATTCTCCGCGTAACTCCTAAACGGTAGTAACTCGGAAGCACTTGACCTGTTTCTCTTGAAATCAACAGATTGCGTCGATCCGTGCGTAGGCAATAAAACCTGTACTGAATACAGGTGTGAAGCAAATTAAAACGTCGGCCATAATAAAGAACGAAGAGTCTCTTGAGATGAGCTTTCAGTAAGAAAATGACTGAGGAAGAGCATTTCACGGGCCACAAATTTCACCGTGAAAACAATCGTAAAGTTTTTATTACTCAAACATTCGCCATTGATTCACGGCCCGAAACAATAAAAATACTGACTCAATCAACCTACAATTTTATGGGCACTAGGCGAGTGCAATTTGCTGTCAGAAAAACGATAAAGTAATTCAATTTACACTTTGTCCGAAACCATTTAGCCTTGCGTAAAATATATGAATTAATAAAAACACCAAGTAGGTACCTGGACTTCCTTAAGTTTATGCCACCATATTGAAACAAATCATAATATATCATACCACCCCACCACAGATAACATAACACTACCACCACATACGGTAAGTACTTTACACATAAAAAATACACTCTAACACTCACCACTAAAAAATCAAGTATAAAACTACATACAAACAAAAACTTCCTTTCACAAATCACACTTTCGGTTTACACCGCTGCCTCGACAAAAATGTTCCTTGATATCTCACAGTGAAAAGCCATAAACTGCTCTACAAAAAACGCAGCGTTGAACAAGAGACCACTCGAGAGTTTGCCGAGGTCATTTGACATCATACGGCAGTAGGCTTCGCAACTGTCCCCTGCCTCTGTTGTTCATTTTTCTTCCCCTTTCCCGGGGCAAACGGTAAAGAGAAACTTAATTGGAGGCTTTCCCGCTGACTCTCAGGCTCAATGAAAAATTACGAGCTAAACGAGCACACGCTAGGGAATTCTGCGCCATTCTCGACGCCTAGAAAGAAATGCTGCGTCTTTACTCGCCCTCTTAAACTTAGATAAATGTAAGCTGACGAACGTAATTTCAATGAAATATACTGCTCATTAGAGGACTTGAGTAAGCTGAGCTTTTAGTAGACTGTCTTAGAAATTCTCTTGTTTATTCTTATATTGTTTTTGCTTACGTTTGAGTTAAAAACTGTGATACCTAATAACAAATATCAATTTATCCATATTTAATTACTACTGTCTAGACTTACAATCTTTTTGAGCTTTAACTGCAGTGCAATAATTAAGATCCAGAATAATCCACAACTGGGGTCTGGTTAACCACCAATTAGGTTGCGTTGCGATGTCGCATACAAAATTGGCCTTTATGGTAATCCCCACAAAAAGTATTCGGCGGTTTTTTGGCAAATTGTTATACGTTTTTCCGGTGAACCTGTGAGTGATAGTGGAAATCTCGTGGAAACATGTAGGTACGAGAATGACAGATGCCAGCATTCGTGAGTATCCGGTTTTTGATTGAACTGTCTGAGTTTGGAATGGACAGATTTAAAAATAAAAATCATACTAAAAGCCGAAAAACATTAGTAAGTATGTGTTGGGCCTTAGACAATTTATGTTGGGCGATATGGCAAAGAAACTAGAGATTTGTCTATCGGGTATTGCAACTGAAGACAGCTTTTTATTACTTACAATGTGGTGTTGTTTTCCGATGATGTGTTTTTTACCGTGGTAACCTCTCACTACCGAATTAACTAGATATATTTTCTAGTAACAAATTATTTAGTAAAGTTTTTTTTGTAATTGTAAAGGGTAGGAACGTTAATTATATTATCTTGGCCACTCTGAGGATTTTCAATCTTAGGATACGTCTTCGGATAATAAAGAACTATTTTATTCGTTTCTTACTTTTTCAATTTATTTATTTACAAGTTTTTTTATCACAATGTCACAGTCAACATACAAGTTTTATATACAAAAGATTTTTCTACAAATTCATCTATATCTTACATGGTAAATACTTACAAGATTATTTTATAAAGCAGAAGAGAAAATTCACAATTTTGCTATAAATTAAAACCTACGTCAAAATATACTAAGTTCTTGGTCTGAGGGGTCAATAAAGAATAAGTACCTATAAAAAACAACAATGTACTGAACTAATTCCTATTGCTAACATTCGTATCAAAGAAATTCAATTCGTATAGCTTAAACTTTAAAGTAACAATATGAAAATTGCTCAAGATTTTTTTTTACTAAATAAACCATTCTGTATTTCTGGATTGTTTATAATAAAAGAGTATTTGGTTAGCCAGTCAGCAAAAATATGGAGCAAAGAACCCACTCTCAATTACTCGTTATTGACTTGGAATTTTTTAGGAATCCGTAGTTGAAGGGTAAAACTGGAACCCTATTACTAAGCATCCGCTATTTATCCGTCCGTCTATGAAGGGGTTCTATCTAATGAACCGTAAAAGTTACACATTTGAAATTTTCACAGAAAATGCCTTGCCAATATAAAAACAAATAATAAAATATTAAAGCATCCCATACAAAATATGTCTATTTTTGTTGCTTATTTTTGCTCTACTTTTGTTAACGCTGTATCTTTTTTATAAAAAGTAATAAAACCAAATCAAAAACATATATGCTAAATCTAGACAAGTCCGTTCATAGTGGCACTTATAAAAAACTTGAGACTATAGAGAAAAATGCGCAGTTTTTAAGTTGTCAGTGTCAGTTTAAAGCCGTTCTGAATCACAATTTGTTACAATCTTTTATTATTTATTTAGTTTCTTGCCAAGTAAAACAATATAGAAATGTAAATAACAAATGAAGATTCGTAACTGCTATGCAACAAATTCTCAATTATCTCAGCTCTTTTATCAGTGAAGGTACTATCTGAGCGAACTTGGCTAGTTTTCACATCTATGTTCTAGATTACATAATCTATTCACACAGTATCTGGCACTATTTTGAGGGCAAAACTTACAGTAAGCAGGGTGAATTGTTTTAAAGGTAGGCTACTGTACATATTCAGTTAAATAATGTAACCTTGCCACATGAACCAATGAATAGAATTTCCGTCGTCCATGTCTAATTAACCTGTCATTTCAGGAAAATGACAGATTATAATTACTTTATTAATAGTTAAATTTACAGTCAATGAACTAACACAATTAAGGAATGGTATTTACAATTGAAACAGTCAACAGTCTGCTATTGTAAAAAATCTATAAACCGGATCAACTTAACTTCAGAAATTGCTGCATTGCCGTACAGCGAGACAATGCAGCCAGCGTCTTGGACGCTTCCGACTGGTATTGGTACCTATGGATCAAATGAGCTATATATAGATTGTTGGCAATATTTTGCAGTTCAATCAATCGTTTCAATTTAAAAATAAAATATTTTTTTACTGTAACTAAGCAGGTGTTTATACTCACTCAGAACAGCAAAGTTTTTCAAAATACCGAATCCTTTATCGATGCGATTTCAATATTACGTCCAAAGTTTAGCCCAAATTCTGCTGACTTTTAGTAGCCTCTTAAAATAATTCACCCAGTACTTCAAAACGGGAACAGTACAATTAATTTAGACTACCTATACACAACTCTCGGGGCCTGGTATCTCATCTGCTATTAAATGCTCCCTCCTGCTTAGCGTCGTGGTTCCCGTAATGGATTTACTTGACGCTGATGGTCGCGGTGACTTGAGTATCTGTGGAGATTGAAATATGTTTTAGTTATTTTATTATACTGTGTAAGTCTTTGCGCTCGGGTTAGGCTGTAAATAATGAAATCCCAAAAATTTTGCTAGTACTGAGGGAAGCATTATTTTTGACTTTGAAAAGAACAACTATCATCACATTTCCTAAACAGACAAAAAATTCAATACATTTATCATTTATATAACTAGGTATAATTTTTTAACAGTCAACCGACTTAACTTGAACATCATACTTTAAATTTTAAATGTAGGTATCCGGTGGGATGATAATGGATTTGAAATTTGAATATTTCGAAACCCGTTGCCCAGATGACTTCATCCGGGGTTTCATCAAAAAGTGAAAAATTATATCCCTTTCCACTCGAAAAGAGATATAATTCACTCGGCTTGAATGCGGAGTTGACGACCACTATTTTGCAGCGAACTGTCTAGTAAGCATAGTGCGTTCACGCTCACAGTACCTAAAATTGTTTTTCCGACCGACAATTTTTACGCTACAATTTTGTAGGATTTTTTTATGTTCACTTTTTGGTGAAACTATCTGTATGATACTGTCTGTATGATACTGTCTGTATGGACTGTATGATTGTCATAGACAATACTATTAAAAAGACAAAACCCGCGATTAAGACTTTAAGCCTTTTACAAACAGATAGCGTAAGGGCCGCCGCTCTATTTAATTGAAATAATCTGAACAGTAGGGTGCTTTATTTAATTTCTCCAGCGATATTTCGTGTTTAGTTTCGGTCAAATTTTGTACTTCTAATACATCGAATTAGAGTACAAATGCTTGCATCATAAAAAAGAAACTATCCATAGCGTATTTTGGAGAATTAAAAAATATTTTTGGAAATTACCGTGCAGCAAACGTAACTATCAATAGTTAATCAATAATTAATAATATAAATCTAAGTATACTATAGCAACCCAACAAACATAGCGGAAGACAAAAATCCAAACGAAAATGGCACGTTTTTCTCCACAAGAATTTTGGCATCACTCGTCACTCATCTCGAAAAGTTCTGTAAATTTGTACGCCACGATGGAAAACATTGTGGAATTACTTTTAAAAACAAAAACATATTTCATCTTGGTTTTCATAATTATAAATAATGTGTAATGTTCATTTATAAATCAAAATCTCCTAACCTATCCTAACCCAATATCCTGTCAAATGTACGATTACCTTATTAGATTATTGTAATGGTTATAGGTATAGTACTTAACGCTTTGGAATCTGCGATTCAAAACAATCATTAAATTAGAATATAAAATAAAAACTCCAACATGACGATGCTATCAACGGAGCCCTAAAATATAGATACGCGTAGATCAATGAAAAACCTAATCATGATACACGTAGATCAATGGAAAATCTAATCATGATACACGTAGATCAATGGAAAACCTAATCATGATACACGTAGATCAATGGAAAACTCACCGGTGCAGTTTCCTCTTGCGATCGCTCGATCCACTCGCTCTGCAGGGCTCCGTTTCCGACAGCGCCGTCAATCCCACACTTCACGTTCAGGGGACATCCATCTAAAATAACCAGTTACACTGTGATTTTTGAGGGCTGGCGAACGCGTAAATTGAACTGCATTTTTTGATCCGTTGCAAAGTGTTCTTTCATGAAAAAGGTTGCAGTTTTAGATAAGGTTATCAAATAAAGTTGTGAAATCGCGTTATGTATTTTAGTTTGTAAAAAATATGAAGAAAGTGCAATAAACTAGCAACAAATATCCATCAATGTTAGATAATGATCCGATTTAGTATTAACAGACAGTATGCTTTTTAATAGGTATATCGACGTAAAGTGCTATAATATATACCCAATTCTAGTAGGTACTTGTCGTATGTATAGCTCCCTAAATTTATAATGAACTTAATGTAAGTTTGCTTCTAGTATGGGAAAGGTACGATACTCCTTATACCTGGCCACATAAAATAAAAAAGTTATTTAGATTTTTTGCCACTAGACAATAACCAATATCACGCAATTTTAGAATACACTGATTAAAATAAAGATTAATAATTTTACTTAGAGCACTGCATTAAAAATTAGTACTATAACTGCCGCAGAGTCAAAGTTTTATATGCAGATAAAAAAGGGTAAACTGTCAATTTGTGCTCTTGTAAAATAAAAACACCATGACCACAGACAGACAACTAATTTAACTCGGGCAGCGGTTTCCACTCCGCAGCAAAGTTTGTTGTAAGTTTAGTTTGGAAATGGTAATGAGGGGATTACGCCGACAAGCTTAGAAAAATAAATATGTATCATGATTATAACAAAACTATGGGAAGCAAATATAGGTACGCAACCACATAATAACTATTTATTCGTTTAAACGCAACGTACATATATCCACAATATAAGTATATAAGTCTACAATCTGGCTTAATACTGTAACTTTATTTTAAAATGTTTAAAATATTATTGTAATCACAAACTGCTTTGTAATCATAAATAAATAAATGATACATATTATTACTATAACTTTCGTTTGATGAATTAGCATTTTTATTTTCAACCCAAAAAACAATAATTCAAAATACCATACGTGACGCTTGGTTTTATACTTCTTTATTCAAATAAAACAATTATACTAAAAATATGGTTGTGAAAACAATCACATTATTATTTCGACTTTTCGAGTTCAAGTCCAGTTAAATGAAACCATTTCAAATCCAAAGTGTAAATGCAAGTTCCGCAAGTTTCCTTAAGAAAACTTAGAACTAAGTTGAATGAGTTATCAACATTAAAAACAAAGTTTTGTTATTATAAAATAAATGTAGGTACATTTTTTAAATGAAGAGCTATACATAGTACAAGTAATATTCCAGTAGGTAAATATTACGATTCATGGTGTGTACTATATTTATAACTAGCGGCCCGCCCCGGCTTCGCACGGGTATTAAACAAAAATTTCAGAAATTATACACACTAAAACGATGGGTTTCACAGTTTTCATACGGATCTTTACTTTTTTTAACAGCATTGGGGTTTTTGACATTGACTCGACATTCCAAAACTGACACTGACCGTAGAGAAAAAGCAAGCACCGTGCGCTATACAACCTCTTTTTCTATTCTGACGCGCCATAATAGAAAAAGAGGTTGAATATACAGCCAGGTTCAATTATTGATTTTTTCATGCGGATTCCTAACTTTTTTGAAAATATTATATAGCCTATGTTCATCACGGAAAATTAAGGATTCTAATGGTGAAAGAATTTTTTAACTCGGTCCAGTAGTTTCGGAGCCTATTCAATTCAAACAAACAAACAAACAAACAAACAAACATACAAACAATCAAATCTTTCCTCTTTATAATATTAGTATAGATACCCTGTTTCATAAACGGGAAATACTCATTTTATCAAAGAACCATTTAAAATATTTTTAAATTCTATAAAAATGTTATTTATTTTTTGCAGAAGGAAAGGGAACAAAATTCTTATGTCCATGGGGAGAGCATTCCAAAGACGCGTAACTTGTTCAGGGTAAGATTTTTCGTAGAAACAGGTACAGTAGGTGTAGTATAAGCAGGTGAGCAGTAGGTGTAGTATAAGCAGGGACTTTTAAGAAGAGGGTTTCAAAAGAACATTCAAACAAACCTTCAATTTAGCTAGAATTTATACTGTACCTTTATTATACCTGTATTGAATAAACATAGGGTTTTAAAAAAAGTTTGCTAAAAATGATTTGCCTTACCAGGAGGCGGGTTTAGTATATCTGGCTGGGCATGCTTTGGCGGCTTCAGTGTGTAAGCTACAACATATTGCCCATCACCAGCATTTATTTGTAATTCTGAAGATGGCTGCTTCGTTGGAGGTCTGCTTCTAAAATATTATCAATAGAGTTATATCCTAATTGTAGACGATACATTAAACAAAAAAAATATCTTTCAAAAGTATTTTTTATCTTTAAAATAAGGAATGAAAACTTTATTGTGCCATTTAAAAAACAACAGACATATAATCTTATTTGTTACATAATTAAATTGATAAAAAGCAATTTCTTACAGGCAACTTTATTAATAAATTAAAAGTTGGAGTACAACAGAAAGAAATAAAAAATTGTGAAAAAAGTTTTATCAATATAAAATAAATACAAACATAATGTAAATTTATGCATAATCTAAACTAGAAATATATAATGTATATAATCGTTAATAATTAAGCTGCAATTACATCAAAAGTTACATATTAAGGCAGTGAAATTGAAATTATTTATTTGTTCAAAAACACAGTTGTGCTCTAAAAACTAAACAGATGTTAGGACAACCTTTTAAGTATGTAAATAGACTTGTGCCAGGCTGTCCAGCTATGACCATAAAATATAATAATGTTATGAAATTTTGTGGTCCTAGTTTGTTCAAGCGAGTGAAGTTAGATAAGAATCTTCAAAGAGTTCAAAAATATTACCTCTTTTTCCTCAAGAAATAACCAGTGAAGATTGCTCCGCACGAACAAATGACTATCGTAAAGATGATTGCCCAGAATGCTGTTTTTGACACCCCAGCCATGAGGTTACTGCTTCCATCTGTAAGAAAAATTTCATATTGCAGCATGATTTAAAAAAACATTAACATTTCAAAGAAGTATTCTATAGGTAACCTTAGTTTCATTAACATTTTATAAGCCGTAATAATTATGAATGTTATAAAAAAAACCCTAAACTTCAGATTTTACGCGTCAGAAGTAACCACATAGAAAAGTGGTACAATCCCAGTGGGACCACGAGTCGCGACCCAATTTTTTAAATACCTATAAACTATATTAGTTAAAAAAAACTATTTTATGGATCTATCATAAAACAAACATCGAATTCCTAATTTCCATTCAGATTCGTATTCATCCAATTTCAGAATTATATTTATAATAGTTGTTTTGTCTGATTGCTCGATTGAAAGCAAAATATTCGTTTAGCTAATTTATTCCAAATCCAGCGTTAGATCATTGTTTGCAGTGAACAATTACCGTGGACATTGGTGTAAATTACGGTATTGTCCTAGTGTGAATCAAGTAATTAGGCGGGAGCTGTCTTTGTCTGGCATGCGCCTTATGCTGGCGTTGGAGAGAGAGATCGTTATAGCAGGTGTAGATAGCTGAGAATTTATATGACCGTTTCATCTGGGAGATTGTACCCTCATTGTCTATCTATCAGTACGTAATTGGTATAAGCGCTTGGCTAGTTTTCGAGTAATTTGGGTAATTGGATCTAGTTTGATGTACGTGCGGAGACCGATTCTACTATTTGCGATTAAACTTCAAGTTGATGGATGTTCCATTAAATTAATGAATGAAATCTGGATTTCAGTCTTACACGTAGTAACTGTTAGTGTTATGTGAAAAAGTTTAATGCATCGAATGGTTTTAACTTTAAGGGAATTAAATTTTAGTAAATCTGTAATGATTTTGCGTATTATAATGTGAATTGAATTTAATTTAGGATTGATTATTTCGAGATGCTGCGAGATTAGAATTATTTAGTAGAATATTTGGACTAAAAATCTACATTTTTTTAAATTTTCTCAAAACACATGTACCTACAACCGAAACTATTATGATCATGGTTTAATACAAAATATAAGATTGATTAAATGTTAACGAGAAACTAAAGAACCGAAGACCTAAGGCCATCGACGTAAGTCAAACTATAGGCAATCTGAAATGCCAATGGGCCAAGTTTATCTCCCGAAAAGCCGAAAACCGCTGAGGTAAACGTGTTCTTGAGTGGATATCACGACTCCGCAAACATAGTGCAGGTTGCCCTCCGACCAGATGGGATGACGACCTGCGAAAGACTGCATGCAGATTCTGGATGCGATAAGCTGTAGACATGGTGCTATGACGCTCATAAGGAGTCTATGTCCAGTAGTGGAAAACATGGTCTGATGCCATGCAAATCTAGGTTTTGATTTAATCTGAAAGAATTAAATTAAATCTGTAAAGGTCAACAGTCCACCAAAAGAGGATAGACTTTATTTAAATAGAGAAGCAACAGGACTGAGTTTATTTGCTTTGAATCTGTCCTGCGATGTCTACTAGGTCCCGTTTTTTACTTGTTTAAAGTTAAATTAGTTGAGCGACACTTTATATAATTAAAGTAAACTTCTGAAAGGTTTGCTCTGGTGAAAACATATTTTGTTTAATATCCAACAGTTATTTTTAAAATAACAGCTGCATTATAATTTTTTATGCTTAGTTGCATATAATGCCAAAGACTTGCAGAATTACAGAATTGTAATAATATTTCATATGCTACGTGTTTTACACTGCTACATAGTTCGTGGCCCAAATCATAATGAAACTGTAATGAGTTTTTATGAGCTGAAAACAGCTGGGGTAGACTTGTTCTTGAGTGGAGACTGTGACTCAGCAAGCGTAGTGTAAGATGCCCTCCGGTAAGTTGGCTACACACTGTACAGACTAACTTCTCAAACGAAAAACAAAACAGACACATAAAAAAACAGTCAATAGTAAAATAAAAAATAAATGTGGGACATGCTCGTATTTGAATAAAGTGCAATAAGAAAGTAAAGACTTATTAAAAATTTAGATAAAAAAATTAAGAAGATGCTGATTATATATTAAATATTTATAAAAAACACTTGTGTCGGTGCGGACCTCCTATGACTTATATAGGCTGACGATGATGAATTTTTGCGAGTAGCTTTCAGACCAACATAACGAAACATCAAGTTTACCTGTTCTTCTCTCTGGGTCTTGATACGTAAGAGCTTGAAGCATGATCCTTTCAGAAACTCCTTTGTCGTTTCTAGAATGTACTGTCAGTCTAAGTGCATTTCTGCTTGACCATAATACTGCAGCCGGCATGAGGAATAGCGCTACACCATCTGTATAAACGGAATGCATAGTTATTTGTATAAAACGGAATTCAGAGTATTTGTATAAAACGGAATGCAGAGTTATTTGTATAAAACGGAATGCACAGTTATTTTGACGACCTTTGGGACGCGTTGGGCGAAGCTCCGCCTGCGACGCAGGAGGTTTCTGGTTCGATTCTCTCCTAATAAATGTATGCACGATCTGCTGATTTTTGCTCAGGGTATTCTATTTGTTTGTATGAATAATAAATAAATGTAGCTGTTAATATTCTATTAATTATATCAATCATTTAGTACCAATAACACGAACTTAGCTTAGCTTTGGGTAAGATGAATTGACAAGACACATGAATTGTCCATCATTATTTATTTATTTAATCTAGTGTAGATTGGCAACTACTACTAACAATTATAAGTAATATAAAAATAATTTTAAATATTTGCATATTATAGGCTTGTCTCCTAAACACGAGAATTGCTTAATTTTCTTTCAATAGGGAGTTAGTGCAAGAAGTCACTTCTTACGACACCAACAAGTAATAGAAGCGTGGCGCTATATTATATGTAATCAATGTGTTGTAGATATCACATCAGAAATAGAGCTAATCATGAGAGGAAATGAAACACCGCACAAATAGATGGATCAGGTAACGTGTTCACACACTGGTTCGCACCAGTGAATATTGCGATACTGAAATTAGCTTAGACGTTAATCACACTATCGCTGATGATTTTAGACGTTTTCGGATGTTTGCTTAGATATGTGTTCATTATGACCAAAGTAGCATTATACAATTTTAAAACATAAACAAATTAGCATTATTTAATTAAAAATCGTTAATTGTAAATATGAAACTCGCTAAAACATCGATACATGAATCAGTTTTACCCCATCCCTTTTTATCAAATGACATGGTTTCTGCCAATCACAACATGTGACACTTTTTATTATTCTGTGTACTTTTTGGCAGAATATTTTTAATAACAAATTATCAGACATTTCAACTCTACTGGATACGTACTCGATGTTTTAGGGCAACAAATTCATCTGCAAAGTTCAAATCTAAATAAATACCCAATCTCTTATTTGTCAAAACATTATAATGTATTTAGATTGAAGATCATTCCACTATAGGTCAAAGTAATTACGGACTCAGTCGATTGTAGATCTTACATGCTTACAGTTATAGCTGATTACAAGGTACCACGGCAAGAGAACTCTTATTAGCAGTAACATTACACCGCTCAATTTCACTTAATGTACGTGGAACTGCGAACATTGCCGTTTGCGGTTAGCCGCAAACGCAGAGAAATTATAGTGCGGGTATAACTGGAGTACCTTTAAAGTCACCTCCCAAGTTAATCTCGTCATAAAACGTCTTAAGACTAGTTTTGAACTTGCGAACCAAGTAAACTTAAAAAAGACTGAATTGAACTTTAGTTCGCACTAACTCTGTAATTGCGTAAAAAACGTGAGATTTGTTAGTGGATTATGTGCAGAATCTAATTGCATTTGATCACTTATAAAAGAAATCTTTACCCAATTTTTGTTACGTAATTAGATTTATTTTGTATCTTTTGCAAACTGGGTATCTGGATCTGTTGCTCAAGGTTTCACTTTTTGTACAACAAAACATGATTAATACCTGTTTATAAAATCTTAAATTTACACATATTTTTGCAGATAAATTATCTTTATCTTATCTTTATCTTTATCTTTAACAGGATTAACCATGCGTTAAATTTTTTGACTTTTAGTAACAATCCCAGTTTTTCGAACACGCTTTATTTTTTGAGAACTTTATTATTATTGTTGTGGCTCATACTTTCATAATCACGGGGTGATAGAAAACAGGCAGTAGAGTCTTAAATCCTAAATTAGGTTTAACTATACACTAGAATTTTCTAGGATACTATGATCTAAAATCACACTTAACATGACAGTTACGCAACAGGCAAAGAAACGCCGTCTTATTTTATCAATTCCACTAAGTCGATCTAAAACCCAATCAAAAATCTTTGGGACTTTAAGACTCTCATGCCATAATCAATAAATGTTTTAAAAAATCCTCACCAGTTTCATTAGCCGTTACATTGAACCGCACTACTCCACTCCCCAAGTCCAGTGCCTCTAGCACCACCAGCTGTGGAAGACCTCCATCATAGCCCGTCACGCAGCGCACCACCAGCGCGTCCCCGTAGTCATCCCTGCTGGCCTCCTCGATCCAGTTGGAGCCGTTGCCTGATGATATCGTGCAGTTGCGGGGTGGAGATGGACGGGCTGGTATAGGAAATAATAGGGTCATTAATTATGCGTCTTTTATAAAAGACTAGCGGCCCGCCCCGGCTTCGCACGGGTATTAAACAAAAATTTCAGAAATTATACACAATAACACGATGGGTTTCACAGTTTTCATACGGATCTCTTACTTTTTCTAACAGCATTGGGATTTTTGACATTGACTCGACACTCCGTAACTGACACTGGCCGTAGAGAAAAAGCAAGCACAGTGCGCAACCTCTTTTTCTATTCTGACGTGCCTTTTTAGAAAAAGAGGTTGAATTTCAATAATAGAACCGTGCCCTGTATGCGCACGGTTCAAGTATTGAATTTTTCATGCGGATCCCTAACTTTTTTGAAAATATTATATAGCCTATGTTCTTCACGGAAAATTAAGGATTCTAATGGTGAAAGAATTTTTCAAATCGGTCCAGTAGTTTCGGAGCCTATTCAATTCAAACAAACAAACAAACAAACAAACATACAAACAAACAAACAATCAAATCTTTCCTCTTTATAATATTAGTATAGATATAACCGTAAATGAACCTGGTATCTAGTATTCAATAGACGAGTTTGATCTATTGCGAACTGATTCTATATATGTAAAAATAAGCACTGTATAATTATGCAGCCTCTATGCCTCTTTGTTTGACAGCTCCAAATGGATTTGATCCAATAGATTGACCAAAAATGCATTTTATGTCTAATATAAATAAATAATGCTAGCTACCTTGCGCCAAGCTAAGCAGAGCTTGTGTTATGGGTACTAGAAAAAATCCACCTAACATTCACAAAATATTAGTCACGAATAACCAATACGATAAAAGTCTTCACAACTGTTATTAGCTTTCCAATCGTAATTTGCTTTGAAAGTCGAGAGCCTTACATTAAGTTAAAACCCTCTAAACTCATTGGTAAATAAAGTCAAGCCTTCAAATTGATTTCTTACCCCTATAAAGATGGTTCAACAAGCTTTACAAATATTTGTGATGTAAACTTTGAATCAATTGGCTTCGTCAATAGAAACTGAGAAAGTTGAAGAGATTCAAGTTTATCAATTAAAAACTTTAGATAATTTTGCCGTGAAGGGTATTTCTACTTACGTTTATGAAAGGTCACTAGCTAGTTTTGGTAAAATGATAGCACGGTTGAAATTATCTGGAGCAGAGTTTGTGTATGGCAACTGAAGTTGGCACCTTGGCAAGCCGGCGAGCCATAATCTCTTTCACTAACTGCTGTAAATCGAAACTGGAGTACACTTCAGTTCAATATTGCTATGCTCGAAGTGGCGTTATGATTTTACATGTTTCATAAGACGACCCGCTGAAACCTTGATATATATGAATATGATTTAGAAAGAACTAACTATCTATGATATTTTTTTTATCTAGTATTACATTTTTGCAGTTCTGATATTGTTGGCTACAGGCAACAATTTTGAAGGTGCTAAATAAGAATGAAAAAATATTTTTTCAAATATTCTAAAGCTTATCGCAGCATAGCTTTGATTTCGTGTTAAACCCTGTTGGACTTCTTTCATTATCATCAACACAATCCTTGAGTTACTCAATGCTGGGTTTAGAGTAGGTCTTTCAAAAATCTTATTATGCAAATTAACTTAGCTAAATTAAATAGAAACCTGATGAAAACCAAGAAATATTTAATATACAAAATCGCACTAGGTATGAAAAGAAGAAACAAAATCTAGATTGATTTTGGTCGTTCTCGTTAAGTAATAAAAAATATCTATGTAAGTATTATATTGTATTTAGTATAATCAGTCATCTACTTACCATAACACAAAGCTCTGCTTAGTTAGCTAGATGATTAATGCTGCACAATTCACACAACATTGTTGTGTGCAGCATTTTTTATTTATTTATTATAATATTTAGCCTCTCTGTTCTGTCTAAAAACCTTGCATGCAGATGCACTCAAACAGTTAGACAGATACATAGGAAATATTATGAGAAATGTTTTTTTAGTAACTGGGACAGAGAGGACTACTGGGATCATAATAGATCCTGCGTCTTTGATCTATCAGCTATCTATAAGCTATTGATGCTATCGATGATGACCTAGCTTCACTAAATAGTATTAAATAAAGCTTTGATCTATAAAACTACGCAACGAATTTTGATGCGGTTTTGAATAGATAGAATGATTCAAGAGGAAATTGTGAATGTATAACAACCGCGCGAAGCCAGGGAGTGTTGCTAGTTATTGATAAGCAGACATCAAGAAGCCAAGTCTAGGGACTCAATCTCGACTCATTCGACTATGTTTAAAGTCACAAGCTAATCGAAGTCCTAAATCTAGTATATATAGGTACTGACCTGCTGGTACAATCTGGAACACGCATGGCTGCGCCTGATTGCCCACCGAGTTGGATCCTCGGCAGGTGAGTGCGCCGTAATCTCGCTCGCTTGCTGGCGTGTATCGCAGCTCGCTCACACTTCCATTCAACGTTCCTGAGGGGAAATATAACTAAATGAGGAAGCTAACTTTACCGGTGAGGCACTCTCTGCGCCCGCCAAAAGTCCGGTAACGCTGGCCATCTTTGGTCATAAAGTCCATTCGAAAATATAACTAAATGAAAAAAACTATCACAAATTTTTGTAAAGTAGGAACTACTTCTTTATACAACAATTTGTTGTAGTTTTGTCATACAGTATGGTCAGAACCAGAGCCAAAGCTGCCCTCAGGTTTTTTGGTGTACCTACTGGAAAATAGCTCAGTGGTTTTACAAAAATTTTGTAAACATATATAATAGTTATCGATCAGACGTTCCTGAGATTAATCTCAGGAACGTCTGAACAACAATTGTCTGAACAAAATTGTTGTTCAATGAAGATATGCAGGGATAGAACCAAACAGGATTTGAAAGTCTTCAGTTTTTGAACGTAAAATAACACTGTGTTTTATAACAATCATGTATTCATGTGTTTTGTTATCTATCAGAACAATATTGCTATGGCTATTGATCTACATTCATTTATTTTTTCATACTTTTTTTCTAGGAGCTTGGTGTAATATTGTAAGGGCCTGTCTAGACTTAAATTGATAACCTTGTAAGTTGTTTCATATTAATAAATCTAAAAGGTAATAAAAAAAAAAATTAAAAACGTCGCTAACGACCGTTTGGCATACAAAGTTGATGCTTTACTCAAAATAAAACGAATAAACGTATAACTAAAGTACTACAACATTTTTCGTTTTAACAGAATAACAAGTAATCTGACTTGTTATTCTGCTAAAACGACGACTTATATAAATAAAACTGATTATTCGTAAACTTACGCAATCTGGATTAATTTTATTATTAGTAATAATAGAAGATATTTATCGCGTTTATTTATCTCCGACGTTTGTTCCTGACACTAAGTAAACCTGTTCAATCGTCGGGAAAATAGGTAGAAAAACGCTTTAAATACCCTGATAGGTATATTTTTTTTTCGTAACTGGTAGACCTCCGTTTGGCCACGACCTCACCTGGTGGATTCTAAAGATGCCGACGACGACGTATCACGTATGTCTAGAAGATACTTTATAGGTATACCCGTAGATACTATTAATAAGGTAAAATACTGCTACTACCGCGGTTCAAGCAATACTGCGTACTATTTCAGCTTTAAAAATTTCAACCTGTTTGAAACTTAACCCAAAATTTTACGCAGAATCTCGCGCCAACGAGCAAAATTTAACTGGGACATATAAAATATTGTTAAATACTAACCTCGCCAGGTAGGTACAATGAAAAATGTTAGAATATTTCCATAGATAGGCAAACTGGATTATGGAAACACTGCCGGTGAACCGTAAATGAAAAATAATTTGGTAAAAGACCAAAAAATTTGCGTCGCTTTGCTAGCCACTAGCTACTTTAAAGTTCGTAATCGCATACAAACGTAAGATATTTGTAACTTGCGTAACGTACGATCAAGAATCTAAAATATTGTATTCAAATGCATTATTGGCTGATTTTTCTACTAAATTTCTCTCTTCCTTTATCTCTGTATCTGCATTTATGTAAGTAAAACTTGCGCCATCCTTTTTAAGGTTTTTAATATTTTCTGCATTCTATAAGAACTGACGGAAAAGTTATTTGGTGAAGATCATATTCGATTGTCTATCAACCCACTTTTTCGCTAGTTTTATAACTTGCAGAAAGCAAGAAAAAGGAAAAAAAAATGTTCAATGCCAACGCGAGACAATTAACTGCCAATACAAAAAAATAAACGACATAAAAGAAAAATGAAAAAATAACCACACACCGAAAGACTGCAAATTTTAGTTCGTAAATGGACCAAAAGGCGATCAAAATTATCAAATTATAAAATTGGTCAAAGATGTACCTAGATGTTTTAAAATATTGCCCACGAAAATATGTGTATATTTAGTTTTTAACCCCTATTTTAAAAAAATATCCCGAATTCTAAATCAAAGTAGGTACTATGTAGGAACAATCTTCAACTCCCTGATCGTAAGCGCGACAAAACCCAAAGAACAAAAAATCTTAACTTTGTTTGGTGGTGCGCGTCACCAAGCTCCAATGCAATCCCGAAGCAAGAGCGTCGAATCTAAATAAAACTGTAACAGGGATTGTCTGTTAAGCCAAGCGATTCCATTTTCGTAAACATTGCGCTTCGTTACACATTCAGGGCGACAGACATGAGGTGCTGATTGAACTGTCTCGATGCGACTCAGTGCTAGACGAGGGTGCTCTGGGTACTTACCTTCAGGAATGTGCTTAGAATTACCGACGAATATAGCAGTTTGATTGAAAAACGTTGGTACCTAAATTGTATTTTGATCGTGTTCGGAGGAAATATATTTGGTAGGTATGTTGTTTAGTTTCAAATACTTTGCGTAGGATGGTAAATCAATTTGTACCTACTTCTGAGGGTATTGTCGCGACGTGTGACTCGAGAGCTGGTCAATATCTGGCAAAGCATATCAGCATTGCCATACAGCGAGCGAATGCAACTAGCGTCTTGGGGACGCTTCCGAATGGTATTGATCATTTGAGCTACCGGTAGATTATTTGCAACATTCTGCAGTTAAATATATTCTATTGTACCTACTAATTCTAATTTGGTAATTTAAATGTAACTTCTTGAATTAATCCTTACAGCTACAAAATCACTGTCTTAGCTGTAAAGTGCTGCCAAAATTGAGGCGACTGATTTTAGCTTTTAACTGTTTTTATTTTGCGCAGATCGCTTTGTCACTTGAATCAATCCTTACAGCTACAAAATCACTGCCTTAGCTGTATAGTGCAGCCAAAATTGAGGCGACTGATTTTAGCTTTTAACTGTTTTTATACTGTGCAGATGGCTTTGTCACTTGAATCAATCCTTACAGCTACAAAATCACTGCCTTAGCTGTATAGTGCAGTTAAAATTGAGGCGACTGATTTTTGCTTTTAACTGTCTTTTTATTGTGCAGATGGATTTGTCACTTGAATCAATCCTTACAGCTACAAAATCACTGCCTTAGCTGTATAGTGCAGCCAAAATTGAGGCGACTGATTTTAGCTTTTAACTGTTTTTATATTGTGCAGATGGATTTGTCACTTGAATCAATCCTTACAGCTACAAATTCACTGCCTTAGCTGTATAGTGCAGCCAAAATTGAGGCGACTGATTTTAGCTTTTAACTGTTTTTATATTGTGCAGATGGATTTGTCACTTGAATCAATCCTTACAGCTACAAATTCACTGCCTTAGCTGTATAGTGCAGCCAAAATTGAGGCGACTGATTTTTGCTTTTAACTGTCTTTTTATTGTGCAGATGGATTTGTCACTTGAATCAATCCTTACAGCTACAAATTCACTGCCTTAGCTGTATAGTGCAGCCAAAATTGAGGCGACTGATTTTTGCTTTTAACTGTCTTTTTATTGTGCAGATGGATTTGTCACTTGAATCAATCCTTACAGCTACAAATTCACTGCCTTAGCTGTATAGGTAGCGCAGTTAAAATTGGGGCGACTGCTTTTTGCTTTTCAAATATTTATTGTGCAGATAAATTTGTCACGTCAACGCAGATAATGAACAACAAAGACGCGTTAGCTTTAAATGCCAGAGTTATAATAGTGATACTGCCCGTAGCTTTTTAGCCCTTTAACAGAACAAATTGTATCCAATTATAACTGTGCTTTGTTTTAAATTATACTTCACATCACCTATCAACCGATTTTTATATTTTTTTATCATTAAATAAAATTATAAAAATAAAACCACTACAAGCTATCACAATAATAACAAAAATGTATAATTTTGTAATAATACGTCTCTTTTGGTGTCATACTTACCATATCTAGCAGGAGAAACGTTAAAACTCTCTCCACTGTTGTTGAACTGCCAGAAGAATGTGACGTCAGCGGGATCAGCATGAACGGAGCAGCGCACGCGCAGTGCTTCGTCTATCGCCGCGCCCACTACTTGAGGGGTTTGTTCACCGCAGACTGGTGCAACTGTAGGAAAAATAAAGCTAAGGATAAACTTTTTGAGAACACATGAATAAATAGATCATGCTGGACAATCAACACAGCATCATGTAACCCATAGCTAAGCTGAGCTTGTGTTATGGTTACTACACTCGAGAGCAATGAATCCGGGTCACTCAAAGAATCCAAAAAATCTCGGAAAGTAAGAATGCTAGGTTAATGCAATAAATTGTTCTCCGACGAATCAAAATTTATGCTCTACAAGCACGATGGAAGACACAGAGTGTATAGAAGACCAGGGGAAAGATTCAAGCAAGCATGCATCGAAGAAAAAGTAGCCTACGGTGGTGGGTCTGTACTTGTGTGGGCCGGAATTTCCTCTGAAAGTCGCACAGAGCTGGTGATCATAGAAAACGGCTCTTTAACTAGCGTAAGATATGTGGAAGAAATCCTCAACGAACACGTTGGTCCATTTATGGTCAATTTGGGTGAGGATGCTATATTTATGCATGACAATGCCCGACCTCATACAGGTAGGATTGTGAATACTACTACCTTCAAGAGATGAACATTACTTGTATGGAGTGGCCAGCGCGCAGCCCGGATATCAACCCGATCGAGCATGCTTGGGACGAGCTAGGGAGATGCGTAAAACAACGAAACCCTCCCCCAATCACGCTTCCTGAGCTCAAAATTGCTCTCACAGAGGAATGGGAGAATATTCCCCAAAATCGTATAAGGAACTTGGTGTACAGCATGCCAAACCGCGTAAACGTAGTAATGGAAGCACGAGGAGGTAATACGAAGTATTGAAATTCAAGAAAATCGTCATAAAGTTCAAAAATTTCATGTTTCCTATTTTTGTTTTAAGGAGATATCAGCAGTTTTTTTTCTTTATGTAATTTTGTGTAAATAAAATGTATGGTGACTCATATTTTTTTAACTTTCATTTAAGGAGTATTAAATTGTCTATTAAATACAATTTATTGCATTAACCTAGCATTCTTACTTTCCGAGATTTTTTAGATTTTTTGAGTGACCCGGATTCATTGCTCTCGAGTGTATATTTATCACATTGATATGTATTTTTATTATACATAGAAAATTAACAGAACAAGCTGTGCTTATGCAGCTACTGGCTCTGTTACGAGATAACTGATATACCTAATACATCAATTACATAGATATATTAAGCATAGAACACCCTGAACAAATATGTGCAGATTGAACAAACATCCTCACTCTAAGCTGCATCGCAACGAGCCTTCGACCAGTGCGTCTCACTGGGGTACAGACCAAGCGAACAAGAGCGAGCGATCGCTACGAGTGGAATTTGACGATCGGTACCGAACGTTCACTCGTTTTCGTTGTTGTGTCTACACCAAACGAACGCATGTTTCCGCCATAACTTCTACCACATCACATTTGTCGTCAAAGAAGGCAGTCAGGAACTAATATGAGAGACAGAGACGGGTTGACGGTTGTATCACGGGGTTGACGAAATTGAAGTCAATTTCTAAGTACTCGACGCTACTAGTAGAAGTGAGACAGCTTAGATCGGATATTCCTTAAGAAGTCATGTATGGCCATGAACCCCTTTGGGTTGCTGAGCCACAGGAGTATTAGTTTACATACATATGTATTGAAAGCAGCCCCAACTTAGTCTGATGAGGGAAGCCGAGTAGTAAGGTACCAACTTATTAACTAAAGTTACTTAACTATTTCCAAGTATCGCTATATAAAGCTTTCTGCGACACAGAAATGCAATAATTTAATGATTTTTAGACTTCTGACGAATGTTACTGTGCTTTTCGGAATTAAACAAAAGAGCTGTCGTTATGAGTAATGAGTTGTGTGGATCAAAAACAAAGTAAACAAGAACCGTCAAGTGCGAGTGTCACTAACGCGCTGAGGTTTCCGAACTTTTGTCAATTATGTTAACAAATACTATAGATACCAGTAATTTCGGAGATTAGGGAGGTTGGTACAGGTAATGGTTTAACGACTTATTTCTATGTATTTATGGGTAAAATTCAGACAAAATTTAAATATTATTTTGGAATGTCAGAATTACATTTAAAAACCACTTAACATTGTCTTTTTAAAATTTGGACATAGTTTGGGTTTATTTGTACTGAAAAATTTCATTTAAATTTTACTGCACAGGCACACGATATACAGGGTGTCCCGTAACTCAACGTCAACCCGAAAACGCCGGACAGGTGGGTTCATGACGACCCAGAAAAACTATTTACTATACTATAAAATCATGGGTCTATCTTCAATGGTTTCAGAGTTATGGGCTTTTTACTGAAAATCATAAATTCTCTGCCCGGCGTCAAACTTTTCTATGCTGTGACTACAGATGTCAATATTTTCTGAATTTTATTTTTGTATCACAAACTCAAATAACACAGTCTTATAATGAATTGCAAAATTTAAACATATTGAGTAAAGTTTTTGAAGAAAAAGACTGTTTGGTTCGGTTATTGCATCAATGATTTTCAATCGGGAAACTTTGACTCGTCATACTGAAAAAAAAAATCACCACGATAGGCTGGCATATTCTGTAGAAAGTTGGCGCAGTTATCCTAGATTTCAAAATGGTATCATACGTCACACTTTTCTTCTTTAAATAATAGTAAAATATTGATTTTCTGAAATAAGACCTAAATTGAAAAAAGTTTCACAAGGAACATTTTCAAACGCAAGGGTAGATGGATTAGTAGGTGCTTCAATATTAGACCTTTTTTAAGTCTTTGCAAACTATTTGCCACAGTTCTTTGTATAAAAATGCCTCGTTGGGCTTTATAGTATAGTTACGGCATAGTTTTTCTGGCTCGTCATGATTCCACCTGTCCGGCGTTTTCGGGTTGACGTTGAGTTACGGGACACCCTGTATATTATTATTATTTTAAATTTCAGGTTCATAGCTGCGATATTTGCCGAGAAAAAAGAAGAGACAAAGCGTAGCATAAGTATTTCACGAAACCCTAAAAACGTTGTTACCGCGCCTAGTGAAAAAAGTTACATAAAAGTTGGATAATAACAGAGGCGTAGGTCAATATTTTCAGACACCATCATTTACTGCCCATGTTCAACATTCGCCCGGCTTTCTAAATTACAGGCATAAAATAACAATAAATTTAAAAACTCCAAACAGCGAGGTTTCCTGTCGTAAAGCGATAAATATAAATCATGCGAACAATTATTTTGGCAGTGCCCGAATTATTTCGTCTTCCCCTCTTTCAGCAATTAAGTGTGGGGCTGGAAACGTCCACGGAAGGAAACTCACGATGCGCCAATATACACGGCTGTTGTAAATCAAGCCTAGGAAGTGCTTGTTGATTTACAGACAACGGTATAATCAACGTGTAATCGAGGAGGTTCAAGGCTCTTCAATATGAACGGCTTACTTCCAAGAAACTTATAATTGCACAAATATATATATTTTTTTTAAACTAACGCTATCTGAACACATAATTATTAGTACTATTTTAACCTGTTGAAACGACGGGAAAAATTGGTATATAAACGGGGTTAATACCAGTTAAAATAGTGTTAATAATAATATATATTTAACTAAGCACAATATGCTTTAATTTTTTAATTAATCTGTTTTAAAGTTTAGTGTTCCTATAAGAAAAGATGTCGTAAATCCGATGCCTGTCATATGTCATATGTCTATCTAACTACTCCTCATGTATAGCTCGACCTTATTTGTTAATAAATATGTTTTCTTTTTCTCTTCTTATCTCTAGGGATAGCATTGATCCTATTAGGTAAGGATAATAAATGATCCAATGGAAATGAATGAACCCTATAAAAGTCCTGTAAAGTAAATAAATCTATGTATCCAGTAATTACTCGACACATTGCTAGCCAGTTATAAATTACCCTTGACAGTAAGTTACGTGCTCAACCTTGAAGGTTTGACATCTCAAGTAAACCGTATAATGAGTTTGGGGATGTTGCTGAGCCGGTCAACATAATCTAAATCCACGCATATTTTGTCTCCAATTAGCGGCGACCCTTCCCACTCGATCGGAATTAATTCAACACAAATTGAGGAAATATTTCGCAATAATTCTCCAGGGCCCCCAAATATTTTGGATATTTAACTTTAGCAATTAGTGAAATTGGTTTGAATCTTTCCAAATGGAATTTTGTTAATCGTTCCCAATACGCAAACTAAATCAAAATGTATATTAATCATTTTGTGACTCGAAATAAGCTAAGTTAGTCGGATGGCACTTACCCATGATCCATTAAAAATAATGAGCGAAAAAAAGACTTTCAAGTGCCTACAAAGTAATTTAGGTAGTAACTTAGGATAATTACTTAATTACGTACGTATATTAATTAGTAGTAAAAGAGAAAGATATGTAGGTAACTTTAGAATATCAATGAAAACAAAACAAACCATTTCAGTTTAGCAAGTCTACTGCACACAAGATTTCCTGAAATAGTACCTACTTACCAGTCTACATGCTGGGTTTCTCCAGTAAATTCAATGTATTTTTGGCGTAGGCTATAAATAATTATAGTCTAGAAACAGTAACCGCTTATTTCACGAACGAGCAAATGTATCTTTGGGATTTGCTAGGAAATTTATGCCGCACCGCCAAATAGAACATCGCTCTATGAATTAAAGTGTGCGCCACAGCTGATCGGTCTGGGTTGTAGAATGGTAGTAATATAGGCAATAATTTTGATGATTTACAGCCTTCGGTGCCTTCGTGCCAATTACTATGCGGGCGGTCGGTCTCGGAAGGAAGTCGGTACGTCGAACCCGACCGCAATCATTTGAATACTATTCGTAGACACATCGGTATTTATAGGTCAGTAATTCATACTCCCTCTCGGTGACATTTTATGGGTTGCCCGGTGGCCGTGTGTCCGATGTAGGTATATTAAGGTTATGCAAATTAGTTATCCGGTGTGTCCGGGAATTTGATGTTTACGTAAAAGCACCCCTGAGCTTCACACTTCCCTTGTAGTTTTGCTAAATTAAAATGTAAACTAAACTCGTTTAAGGCTCGAGCTAACCCTCAAGTAGACTTTATTACCCTTTTATTCAACGCATGTCTTTTGAGAGTGTATTAAAAAAAAATCGGTTTCGCTTAAGTAATCTGATTTCTTGAAACAAATATTATTTTCGTTTTATGACCGCCTATTTTTAGGCAGAATTGGAACTATCAACAGAACAACCCATTTAGATTAGGTTTTAACCCAAAAAGGTTCTTGGAAATGAGCAGAACAATACTAGGTACTTACATTGGACTCGTAAATTAACTACTTGGCTGGAAGTTTCTCCTTTTGTGTTGGCTGCCTTGCAGGCATAGGCGCCGGCTTCTCTTCTCGTGACTTTCTGGAGGACGAGCGACCGTGTGCTGACTATGATGCCGGAAGACATGTTCTGCGTCACTGGCCTGTCCTAGAGTAAGCTTGGAATTAGTTGTGCTGAAGCATTTATTGAGTTTCCGAGGCTTCCTGGGTATTCAAATCGTCTGAACGAAGCGACGCGTGACCGGAGAGCTGGTGATTATCTAATACAGGGGGATAATGCAGACGGCGTCTTGAGGAGGAGGAGGTATCTCTAGATTGTTTGCAACAGTCTGCAGTAAGCTTAACTTTTTAATATGTAAATACTTACTAGTCCTCGTTTTCTTACATTCTTTGATCGTAATTTTCTATATGCATCGATTGTCAAAGCCCGAAATAATCAAACTAATGACATTGGTTCTATCAAAATATCTGTCAAAATTAAATATATAATAATTTCGGTGTTTTCTAAAACCTAATCGGATTATAACATTGTAGGTAAGTAAGTAAGTGCCTATGGCTATGGGCGTACAATGTACGTAGCAAAAGCGAATATTGATTTAATATTTAAAAGTTTTTGTCACACATTATTTGTCAAAGTTAATCGTCGAAAATGCTGATCTACTGATTAATCTTTAAGAGATGAATTCATCCTTATAACCACTGTAGAATTAATAAAATTATTACAGAACAGATTCATTGTTATTTGAGGCTAAGGACAGAACTATAAATTTTACTACGCGGTTCCCAAAAGGGCTAAATTACAATATGAACTTTGGTTATTTGAAACTTACGTTATGGTACCAAGATATTCGATGTTCCCTCGGGTTCGCTCGTATATTGCACTCGAAGTAGACGTCGTCACCTTCTTTGATGTCGTGAGGGTTCAAAGTGCTGCCCAGTGTCAACGACACTAGAGGACTGTCTGAATGAAAATAATATCATAGTAAAAATACAGAATTAACAAGTAATCTTATTGCTTTATAACTTTCAAAGGTGTCTTGAGTTTTATACATTTTTGTAAAGATACTTGTAACGAAAGCTAGCTGCAAGCTCTTTCTTTTATCACCTTAACTACAGCGCAGAGGTTGCCGAAACCTGCTCGCACATTTCAGAATTAATTTGTTTGAAACAAATGAATTCTGACGTTCGCTTTGCTTTATATTACCTCTGGGCGCTTTAAATGGATAAACGCGATTTCCGATTGTACAATTGTTTCAAAAGAAATGAATTCTGACGTGCGCTTTGCTTTATCTTCCTTCAGCGCATTCGAAATGGATAAAAGGAAGATGTGTGAGGTCTAGCGTTATCATGATGGAAAACCACCCTTCTGTTGATTAATTCCAGCCGCTTTCTCACAACTTCTTGCTTTAATGTCATCAGTTGTTCGCAGTAGAGTTCAGAATCATTGTTCCTGCTTGGTGGTAACAGCTCGTAATGAATAATGCCCTTCCAATCCTTCCACACACACGGCATCACCTTGTTGCGAGTTAGCTCGGGTTTTGCCACAGTCGTCTGTGAAGCCTGACCGGCCTTTGACCACGACCTTTTCGCACAGAACGAATCTACTAATAATGGACGAATCTACTGTGTTGTGTTTCAATAAGTAGGTAATGGACATTCCCCGGCCAGTGAACATAAAAGGAAAATTACCTCTACTAAGTTGTTTTAACTTATACGTTCTAACTCGAACTATCCACGTCTTATCAATAAAACACGATTTAATAGGAGGCCATTTTGGTCATTAATCAATTTGGTAGATTATGTAGGTAAATATAAGTATAAATGATAGAATAGATACTGACATACATCTCTTGCGTTGCAGTAGCTACCTATAGTATAACAACATACGTCGTACGCCATTTGTAGCTTTAAGATGTTTTATGACTGTATTGTATGGGTATATTTATATTGTTTTTTATGATGTTGATAATTTAATTATGTGTGTGAGCTACCTGTAGTTAGTTTGCAACAGTCTGCAGTTAGCTGAATTACAAAAATACTTATTATTACTACAAAACTACATGGATAAAAGTTCTTGCTCGAACTTTGTGTTATTACTCCTTATTTATGTGTAAATTTTTTGTTCATCAGTGGACAAAAGTGCAAAAGAACCCACTAGATTGGCGGGTAACTGCAAGACAAATAAAATGACAACTTCTCTTATTGGAGGCCAAACCACTTCAGGTCACAGGGAGCCATAGTAAGTAGAACAGATACTAACATACAACATTGAGCAGGATTTGATCATCGATGGAGGTCATCGGAAGACTGGGGTTGGCTGCTACACACTTGATGGTAGCTCCGTTATCAGCTGGCAAAGGAGTGAAGAGCAGCGTGCTGACTGACCACGTCTCGTTCGAATGATCTGTTACCTGGGGGTGGAAAAGGTGATGTTTATTTTTGGGTTCATACTAGTCGAATTTAAACATATATAAAACATAACCCACGGGTTTTAGGTTTTTGTCTTGTTGTACGCCGGTAAGAGGCCTTATTTCCCATACAAACGTAATAACAAAATGATTTGTAATTTGAGCATATTCATCATGTGCTGCTATTATTGGTATTAGAATAGTATTTATCTGATTACGGTATTACGTTTGTATGGGAAATTCACCGGTAAGAGGCCCCTTTAAAGTTTAATTTTGCAGAAAATTCATAAAATTATCATTCTATTCCAGAATATTAATAGCAGCAGATCATAAAGTGTTTCATAAAGTTTATATTTTTCAACGTGGGTTCTTGTATCTATTCAACTTTCATCGAAAATCGCTTTTCACTGGAACCGAAAATACAAAAACTAGAGAAAAAAAATACTTTATTCTTTTGGGTTCCAGTGAAGAACGATTAACCAGAATGGTTGAGCAGGTACAAAAACCGACGCAGAAAAACATACACCTGAGTCGAGATAAATGTTGGATAGATAATTTTTTATTCTAAAACCTAATACCTAAATCGATTTGTTTATAACAAAGATCGTATAGATGGTAAGAGAATCGGCAACTCAGAAATAATTTCACTAAGCAACGGTCTAGAACTAAATCAACTTTAATTTCACTATCAACTAGACCCAGGGAAACGCCGTAATATAAATTTCACCCCAACCTCTCCCCACGTTTCTGTCACGAACTTTTTCAATAGCGCGCGTACAGCGTAAAACGCGCTAATTAAACTACGTTCACTCTAATTTCAATAGGCGAACGTGGCCGGTAATCCCTCAATTAACTTTCATTGTAAATCCAAACACGCAGTCCACTCGATTGTCGCAAATTCGCCCGCTGATGGACTGCGACGGACTATGATTAAGAGCTAATAATTTCCCGCATTTGCAGAGAAAATTATGGCGATGGGACATCAAACGGGCTCAGGATCTGCTTTAGTAGTGCGTTATTGGATTCTCTTTTGTTTTGGAACGACGTATTCAAAAAACAAAAGACTGTGGAAAACATTCAAAATTCAATTAAGTTTCAACGATTGAAGAGTTCTTTACAAAATGCACGAATTAGTGGTAAAAATATATTCTTTGGTACAGTTCGGTTAACTGTTTCTTAACAGTTCAGTGAGCTTCAACTGGACCTCGGAATATCAGAAACTTCCATTGTACCCTCAACTGGAATATGAATCGAAATATCAGCAGTATAACATAACCAGCTGAGCGGGACCACGAGCAAGCAACAAATTATTAATTTAAAATACACTAGCTACGAAGAGCTTATATTGAATAATACAAACACAAGCTTATGGCTGAGCCTTCGCAATTTTTGAACGTGCATTATGATCGTCCACATTAATATAACTATTAAGAATAATATAGAAAAATTACAGTCCCCTAAACAGATTAAATTCAAAGTGCTTCTATTACTCTCACCATTTTCTTGTCATAGCCCCTGTTGTCTTTATACCAAGTGATGACGGCGGCAGGTCGACTGCCATCCGCAACACATCTCAACGTGGACGGAGATCCAGCAATCAGCTTCGAAGGTCGGTTCACCAGCGATACCGATAGAGGGGGCACTAAAACCATAACACACACTAAAATAGATATATTTAAAATCTAGAACTTAAGGCTCCGATGACGGATGACTTTTTCATACAGACGTAGTACCAAAATAAATTGAATAATGTCTCTGTGCAGTTGTCCTCTTTAATCAAAATCGGTTATATTCGATTTGTTTCAAAACCACAGAAACGCACAGGTAAAGTGTGCTCAAACTTATTTATTGATCATGGAAAGCAATTTCGTCAATTCGTGAATAAAAACAAACTTTCAAGGTAAAATTTAGGAATAATTATGTATCTAGAAAAAGTTAAACACTTGTTGTCTAATGTGTAATGGTTTTGCAAAACATTGTAATATAAGATTAGCAAATGAGGTATAACATATAAATACTGTTTAGAAGCTTGTTATAGCAACTTTTTAACCGCAACCTCAACGAAGAAAAAGGAAAACCAAAGCGAGCGAAACTTGAGGGATAACTTTTTGAAGCACATTTTAAGCCCATTGTTAAATGATTAACAGCAAGTACAAAGATAAAAATGACTTTGAATTTGGCTCATTAATATAAATGTAAAATTGGAATTATTTGAGTGGACCCTTTATTCACTTAGAAATTGTGATCTAATACTAATATTTTAAGAGAATTAGTTTGATTGTTTGCTTGGATAGGCTGAGAAATGATTAGGCTCCGAAACTACTTGACCGATTTTCCCATGATGACTTACGCTTTAGAATGTTTTCAAAACAGTTTAAGAACGTTATGAAAATCATCAATGTCAATGAGTACGTCGTCGTCGGTGAATAGAAATTTAAATTTTTGAAATGTTTGTTAAATACTCGTGTAAAGCCTGGGTGGACTTGTAGTTATCCAGTTTTATGTGGCACTCAACTATAGTGATCTTTTCACCGTCGTAAAATTCAAATTTCATTTTGACATAGAGGTTTCATAAAATCTTTTCAAGCGGTACTGGACTCGGTTAGGCTCAAGTGCAAAATTTTTTCATTGCAGTTATTATATTATTTGGTGGTAAGCAGATTTTAATTAAAAGAAAATATAGCCAGGTAAAATAAATTTCAAAGGCTGTTGAAATTCCAATATTTATAACTGTCACTGTCAGTGTCACTGTCAGTGTCAGTAAGGTATTAGACTGGAAAGTGACATTTTCATTTTGTATTATCGTGAATCGTAAGCGGTTTTTTCATAAGTTAATCTTAGACCAATATTTAACAATTTTTTTTCATTTAGTCAACAGGCGGCCCGACTTATCCGCGAGCTAGTTAATCGTAATTGAGTTAACGTGGTTAGCGAACACTATTTAATGACCGATATGGTGCGGCGAAGGTCCGCCCGCGACGCAGGAGCGGGTTCAACGCTTTAGGATTTTTTTTTCTACGATATGCTTATATTTATTGTTTCGGATATTCAGGGTAATTTTCATGTAGAATAAAAATATCTAAGTTTGTTTGCAATTATTGATGCTGTGTGGATGGTCCAGTATTATTTATTATTATAAACGCTCACCAATCCGCTGTTCTGACAAAATTAAGAAAAAAACAAACAGGACTACTTTGCAGCCCCGGTCAAAGAAAGTGTAGTATAGAAACAGTTCACCAGCTTCTCCGTGAAAGCTTTCCACAACCTTCAGGAATTAAGGATAGGACAAAGAAGAATAGATACTCTAAAACTCACAGTTCAACTCAAGCCTCACACTCTTCTCCTGTGGAGGCACTAAGTTTGTATTCGCTGCTCTGCATTTGAAGGTGGTGTTCAAGTTTTCCCTCTTCAGATGTGACAGCTCGAGCCTGTTCACCACAACGTGTGTGTCAGTCTTCATGCCGATGTACTGTGGGGCTGGAGTTCCGTTTATCCACCATGTGACCGTTGGTTCTGGTCGACCTGCAAAAGGTAGGTTGTGTTAGTGATTACAGAACTGTAGGTAAATGTTGGTTTTTATTTATGTATCTAAAGACAAAAACAAGCTTATTTTGTCTTAAGATAGATAAATATAAAATACTTTATTATACCACACAAAGAAAGATAATTAGAACGATCTCTTCCAGGCAACCTTGGGATGGACTGGACATGAGGAACATTATAGACGGTGGCGCATAAATAATAAAAAAAAAGTCTCAGAAAAAAAGAATCAGATAGTATAGTCTCGAAATTCTCATTTGAGTTGATTTTACCGACAAAAAAAATACACAAAATGGCGCAGAAAACCAAAACAAGGAAACAAAATTCTTCGACATCTGTTCGGCGGCCACAAAGGCGTCCTCAGAGCGGACGTGTTGGCTCGGACTCTGAAAGGGTCACGTTCCACGGTACCTATTGCAATTGTATTGGGGTTTTCTCTATTCCGTGGTTTGCTTAATCTTGGAAAGGATAGGTGGGTCAGCAGAGCCCAAATCGAATCATGTGTTTCTAAGACCAGTGTACAGAATAACCTTATTGCATCTTCACTGTACCTACCTACCTAGAACGTAGTGATTATATGCTCTGTGGTACCTACGTACAAACTAGTGGAAAACATATTTAACTTCGTTTGCAAGATAATAAACTTACCATAAGGAAAATAATGCACACAATGTCCATTTCACGTATTTCTTGTTATTAAATATAATTTTACGGGATTTCGACTTCAAGATTCTTAATAATTTTTGTGATCTTTTTTATTATAGGTATATATATTTTCCTTAGTTATCGCTAGATGACATTCTCACTTTATCCAACTAAGCCTAGTTCAATTCAATTCGTAGCAAAAAGAGATTTTCAATCTGACACCAACTTTTTTAAAGTCGTATGATTCTACCCATTCTACCAACATGGTTGACATGTTGGTAGAATGAGTAAAATGACACTTTTATAAACAATCAACAAGGAGGCCCTGTCAATTCTATTTTCAAAATAAATTCAAATAAAACGTGTTTGTTCTTTTTGATGGAACACCAAGAAGTCCAGTCTTTATGTAAGAGGTGAAAATCTGGTACTGGCTGATGATTTCAAACAAAAATAAAAAATAAAAACTTTGAGGATCTACTGCCCCGGGCCTATACCTACTCGTACCTTATAATATGCTACGCAAGTTACGCTATAATAGAATAGAAAAAATATGTTCCCAGCACACCCGGAACAAATATTTGAAGATCGTACAAATATTACAGCCCAACTGGGAATCAAACCAACCTCCTGCGTTGCCGGCGGGTCCTCAGATCCTTATAATGACACAGTTTATGGAGCAAGAGAAGTGAAAAGGTTTTTTTTCACTCATATTTAATACGAGTAGGATTTAGATCTTGTATCCGTTACAGTAAATTTCAAACATAGCTTAGTAGTAAAAGCATAAGTTTTTCATTGACATAATATTCAATTTTTATGCGCCTTGTTTTTATTTACTAGAACCTTAAGAAAATAAGACTCAAACGTTTTTACCACTCAATTGGTATTTAAATTCGGCAATAACCCTTGACCGGCGATACGCGAGTAAATATTGAATGTGTGAACCGTTTGTGATTTTAACTGTGCCATTTTTCGCATGAATTTGTTTGAAAATGTATTTCCGTGTTTATTAAATTTTCGAACCACTTTTAGACGTACAGAATAAGCTGTAGGTTTTCTTTTCCGTAGGGGATTGACGAATTATTTTAATCATGCAATATCCTGTTTACAAAAGTATATTTTTAAAATTGTCTTATAGTGCGCCCTTTTCTCAAAATTAATTATGAATGTGAGTGGGAAAAATCTACGGATACCCTGCCTATAACGCAGTTTAAAAACTACCGCCCCGTCAGCCCTACTAGGGCTGGGCAGTGAACACCATAACTAGGATTTTTTTCTTCTTCTTATCAAACCGAAAGATCTTGTTCTTCGACCCGACTTTTAAGTTTTACAATCAAATATTAAATATAAATTCCTCGTTCTTGCGAATCTCTAATGTTGTCTAGACTTTTATGAGACTGGTGTTTTCAGAGGAGAGTCCAATACTCACTTACTAATTTATTTTTTTTGAATTATTTGTTTGATGGTGTGTGTGCACGGTCTCCACGGAAAATCAGCGCTATGGCATGATCTGCTCTACCATAGATCACGCTGAGTGGAGTCTGAATTAGTCAGTATTTTAGTTTACGGTTTATATAATGTATATTTATGTGTTTTCTGACAAAATAAAAATTAATGATATTTTAAAAAATATACAATAAAATAAAACATATCGGATGCCTGTCTATTTATTTGGTGGTATAATTAAATATGCCTGATAACAAGGTCAAAGCCTAAGCTCTCGTCCGCCTCGCTGCGTCATCACAATTGGTGAGCACACAGGCGAAGATAATCCGTACTGGCTCGACGCCAGGCGGCCATACTGCGGACTTTTCAATGAACCCATTCAGATGGAATATCTCTTCCAATGTTTCCATAAAAGAAATCAAGCAATAGAAAAATTTTACTCCACTGTTCGACTTCGTTCTTAATGTTTCTGAGTGGGACAGCCCTGGATTAACGTCTTTGAATTGTTACTGTTACTGGATTTGTCTGGGCTGATATCAGGCTGATTATATCTGAGATTTTTTTAAACTTTTTCCCAACACTATTGTTTTGTAGTTTATACTTAGTGTCTTATTGAATTGAATCACGGATAAAATGAAATAAAATTAAATAAAATCTATCTAGCTTCTTTGTTTGTTTGTTGAGCATCTATTTAAAGATTGTATCAACCCACACTTCCACGGCTACACATACGCCCCCATATAATACCACAAACAGCTACCCTGATCCGCCTTTATCAACCTACAAGTATGTATTTAATGTTTTACGTAATTTGCCCTAGGTCTATTTGCAGGTGCAGCTTCTTCTGATATTTGTTTTACGGGCAAATTCAGTTGAATATTGGAGTGCATTTGAAAATGTTAAATGTGTACGTTTTTATTTGCTGTCTTTCATAAGTATGCGAGATATGCAAGAGATATAAAAGAATATTGCAGGTGCTTCGTATGAATTGCAATCGGGTTGTATAATGGTATTAAATTTTGAGCGACGATCCCGAGTTGAATTGCAGGTATAGACGATGAATTGTCTGGGAGCTATAATTTTACCAACAAATACTATTTTAGAACTTCAAAATTAAGTTGAGATTGCGATTGGGTTAGCGACACTTTATGTATCTTTGATGTCGACGGCCGTTTGATTTGTATTTTAATATTTTGAAATTAGATTCAACGTTGACAAATAAATCTACGTTGAATACGATTTTCTAAATATTTGAGACAATAACAAAAATAATAAGTAGAACATTAAAAGTACTAAAGATGCTTGGCAAGCAAATGATCAAAAGGAAAAATATCATTTAGATAATAATCTCTCTCTTGGCACTAAGTCACCTAGGTGTCAACCGAGACCCAGCAGGATTAGTAGGGATAGGCTGATGGTGTGGTGTGGTATTTAACTGTCAAAAATCTTGTAGACTTACCTCCTCTCACTTCACAGATGAGCACCAAAGCCGCACCTTCAACCAGAGGCCCCACGATGCCAGAAACATCCGCCCCAGACTTATCGTAAAGTAAAATTTGATGAGGTGGCACTGAAAAAAAAACCTTGTTTTATATCGGTTCCGTCCACGCTTGATGCTTACTTATATATGCTAAAGTAACTCTATTTTTTCTGTGTGTTTGTCTATAACCTTTTTCACAGCTAAATAAATTTTAATGGAATTTGACAACGATGTAGACAAATTGATTCCCGGATTGACAACTTTAATCCAGAAACTTTTATTGTGAAAAGCCTCGAAAAAAGCTAGGTTTTTATACCT
Source organism: Eupithecia pulchellata (assembly GCA_963931895.1). Lineage (NCBI taxonomy): Eukaryota > Metazoa > Arthropoda > Insecta > Lepidoptera > Geometridae > Eupithecia > Eupithecia pulchellata. The sequence goes on from OZ007537.1 coordinate 5,871,201, forward strand.
AATTTTTATATGCGAAAATACTGCCCATATTTTAAATGCTACTCAAGAAATCTTCCATCGATAAAATCTCTAATTTAACGTAAAGCTGAAGCCATTCAAAGCTTACAACCGGTCCCTTCGCTCCCTTCAGTGAGATATAACATTAGCGAAATACCGTTTGATTATGATTTCACGCCATTAATACGCCCTTCTCCATTCTCGATGGTAATAGGATATTTTATGGTGTTATGAATACGGCTGATTACGTATGAGAGCTTTGTGCTAGTCCCTTTCAACAAAGATTCTCGCAAATTACCTCTTGGCGCGAACATACTAATGGATCACCCAGCAGAGCATATGCGTAGTTACTTTTTTAAAGGCTTTGTGCGGCGCAAAAGAAATTACTTCATCTTCTTTGCAGATGGTTTTTGCGCCTTTTGATTGCGTTGTTGAAAATAAACCGGCATAGAGAGTGTTGTACAACGCGCAGTGTAGGGTTCGGTATAGCAAGGTTCATAAACTGGTGTTTTCTTTTTAACTTTTTTATATATAAATTTTTGGTTTTATTTTACAACTTGGTTGGCGGTACAAATCAGTAGTAAATACTTATACCACAGTACAGTTTTCCCTATGAGCCAACAGACGAAAAGACGGTCATGGCGAAACTATAGTAGGGGATCCTTGCTAACAACGGAACCTTAAAAATATATTTTAATCTATTCAATGTATTAAAATGCATTGAACAATGCTTCCGAAGCAATTACTCAAGCATGGCACCGCGTAGCTTGTAACGAACATGAATAAAATCAATTTGGCGACATGTTTTCCTCAGTTCCCGAAATAATGAATATGACTGCCGTTAAAACAACATAATGTCATCAAGGCCCAATATGAAACCTGGGCACACGATATTGGAAAAGTTAATGAAAGTTTACTAATCTGTAAAATTTAAGACAATATGACGACTGAATTTGATTTATTCAGATCTCATTTTCTTTTAAATTTAACCTGTCTAGTGCAGATTTTATCTGTGTCATCGTCGGCGGTGGTTTTTATCAGCGAGGCAGCTGAGCAGCTTCGCAATCCAGGCGACAGTTCATAATTAAAATGTCTGCGCGATGTCATCAGCCGCGATGCTCCCGCGATGCCACCATAATGACTAAATTGATTCCCTGTCGGCGTGCCTCATAAAATTTCCATTATTACTTGCTTCTTTTGTTTTATCATGGAAATTTTGAGTCAGAGGGAAGGAAGAAGAACGTGCCTATAGAGGATGGAGATGAATTTTAATGGCATTTGATTAAGTAAGGTTTACTCCAATATTGGCAATTTCCTGTCTGATCATGTGCTGGAAGGTAGGAAGTACCTACTATAGCATATTTCTGGCTTTTCCGGGAAGTATATATGCCGTGTAGTGTTAGAAAGGTATGATTACTCGGAAATTTATGGCTTAACAAAACGGTATTTTACTCATTATGAGAAAGAGTCTAAAATAAATTATTAGCTTTGGCAAATTGCAGTCGAAAAGTGCAATTTTTATAAAAAATAAAATAAGATTCTATAAAAAAATTCAGTTTTATGAATCTGTTTTTAACACCATGATATAGTAGCCGTCATTTTATGACGTCATACAGCTTCGTAGAATTAAAAGTGTTACCTGAACAGAGTTTATGGACTTTGTACTTTGATCACATAGCCAACTGACGTCATGGCCACATCAACATCATGGCCGCGCCCACTGCGATCGGCGTTTTCGTCAAATTATACGCGTAATTATATAAAATAAAACTTCAATGCAACTGTATGGTTCACTTATCGTTTCAATAACTTTAACGTTTTTTTTAGTTTATAGCTTAGAATAAGCATAATATAATCTAGCTGAGACACTTTTCGAAAATGGATGTAATATTCAGGCTTACGCGATAAACCAGCGCTACGGCAGGATTTTCGGCCGTACCATCCGGTGAGTGTTGGCCATTTTTCATGTAACTTTGATTTGATCTTAAATTATTGTTTTAGTTTTGCAACAAAATAATCAAACTTTTACTTTACCTTACTTTAAATACCCTTGTTTCATATCTTTGGTCGACAGACAGTCTTCGAGAATTGTATAGCACACTCCTAGAGTATGTCGCTGTTAAAATTAGGGGAACATCGTTTTGTTTCTTAATATTTTTATAAAACTTACCAATAACAGTCAGGCGTATCTGAAAGTTCCTAGTCGGCGAGTTCTTGAAGTCTACTCTACATCTGTAGACGCCCTCATCATCCAGTTGAACTGAGCTGAGCGTCAACGAGGCTGGTCGAGCAACCGTCAAGAAGTATGCACGAGGACCAAATGCACCAGGATCTGACCACTGGAGCGCACTGTTGAACGACCGCCCTCTCACGTCGAAGCTAGAAATACAATTTAGTTTTAATAGATGTAAGAATATTACAGTATGTACTAAACAGAGTAAAACCATTACAACTAGTACCTATATACACTTAAATACATCTATTTCCTGAAAAATTTAAGCCAGCACAAGAAGGCACAGTGCCCAGAATGCTGGCAGTATGTGCCACGTTGGATCCTAATTCGTTGATCGAAATAGAAATCAGCACTATGTAGCTGTAAGTAACAAATGAAAATCGTAGTCCTACTAATTTTTCAAATAAATTTAAAACTCTACTGGAAAATTCACACAGCATCATCTAGCTAGCTCCAAGCTAATATGTTTTGTTTCACTTATAATATATTAAAGGTTTCTAGAATAACACTCAAAGATCTTAAGTAGGTATCTTATTAAATCTTTTTCGTACGAGGAACCTTGAATATTTTGAATCTCATAAAAATGGAAAAATGTCAAATTCCTTTAAAATAACGAGCTAACCGGGTGAAGTTTTTCAATTTCCGGCCTGGCTACATTTTTTCAATCTGCCGACCTCCATCCTAATTTATATAGCTTTGAAAAGGTGATTTGATTGTACACCCTGCTGTTCTCTGGCAGATTTAATAATTTAAGCACGCATTTTTATGTTGAAATAACCTCCACAAAGCGTCTGTTTAATCCTTTAACTACAGAGATTATGATTCTAAAAATCCGCTGAATCGTAATTTTACGCAGTGCTTAAAAAATATATTTTTTAAATATCTAGTTTAGAAAAAGCGGTGATTGAGTTCTATCCCAAATAACAAAGCTTCTTCTTTTAAACAAAGTACAATTGTTATACCATTGCGACATCAAGACCGACACTTAATGATCGCTATTACCGTTTACCAAAAAACTGTGCAGTTTTCCTAACGATTTAAAAGTAAAAAACATTTATTTGACTAATAAAAGTTTACATCTTTGTATGATCTAATGTGCTTAGCAAACTACTTTGGTACCTATGATGTATATAAAGTTATTTCTGATGGCACCCTCACTAGGCTAGGCCTGTATCGAGGGAGCCTATACAATTGTACGACTTATCAAAGTATTTTATTGTCCGGTTTACGGATATAACTGAATATAAAAATATGGAAATATATTTGTTAAGAGATATTCTCTTCGCGTGGTCAATCGTTAGATAAAGAGCATAATTTCTTAGTATACGGTGTACCTACTGATGCAAGTTTTAGCTATAATTGTTGGTATCGCGGGATTTCTGATTCAACGACTCACTTTCAATCTAACATCAAATGAGTCAAATAGTGTATGAGTTTTTTTTTTTTTTTTTTGCCGGACAATCTACACATCGTCATCTAGCCCCAAGTTAAGCAGAGCTGTGTTATGGGTACTAAATGACTGATATACATAATATAATATTATTACATAGACAGATATTCTTTTATTATACATAGAAAACGACCAGAACACCCTGTAATAAATATCTGCGGATCGTACAAATATTTTTCCCGAGGCGGGAACCAAACCTGCAACCTCCTGCGTTGCAGGCGAACCTTCGCCCACCGCGCGCCACAGAGGTCGTCATAATTTGTAATTTCATTTATCTTTATTAAATTTTGCACAAAAGCTCTATCTCTCTGTACCCTTCCTAGCAGCCGTAAATTAGATATTAAGTATTCAAGAAAACCATTTAAAAACAAGCTTTTACCAAAGCCGAAGATATACCCGAGGAGCACAAACTCAATGAGGTTATTGGCCAACTTTTGTCTTTAGTAGACCAGCTCGAAGGTACAGATTCCATTGTCACCGAACAATACTCGTAAGCAAACTCAAGTGTGGCAGTGACCGGCCATATTTCGCGAACAACCGACAACCGCTGGGGTCAACGGTTTCTTGAGTGGAAACCGCGATTCGCTACACGTAGTATAGGACGCCCTCCTGCCAGGTAGGATGACACATCCAGCATCTGCCAGCAGTCTTTCGCAGATCGCGCACAGGGCGCTATAGCGCTCATTAGGGGAGGCCTATTTCCAACAGTGGACTAACATGGTTTGATGATGAAGAGACCAGTATTCCTCAACAATTCTAATAACACAAACAAAAACAAAACCCGTAAATTGAGCAGTGCTTGAGCACTGCTTAGCTTGGGGCTAGGTGGTGATATAAAGTAATGTACATGTAAATACTAACCAGGGCAGAATAAACAAAAGCTTGTTACAAAGCTACATTACTTTATATTTTATTTCCTTCAGGTATTTGTGCCCGATAGAAATATAATATTGATTGATGAACCATACTGCTTCAAGTGAAATTGAAGCGTTTCTTTCGAAATTCTTGGTCCTTTTTGTTCACAAATTTATTAAATCATATAGAAGACTGAACACAATTTTATTTGGTAGTTATTAACTGTATGAATTACGTCCCAGAATACAGCATAAAGTTAGGTATAACCTGCCAAGTTTAAATAATGGGATTGAAAATGAGGTTTCAGACGTATTATTCTTTGCGAAAAGGATTACTTAAACTAAATTACTAAACAAAACTGACTATCTAGACGAAGGTTTGGATGAGTTTGGCACCAATTCGAAAACTAACAACCTAACAAGGTAAAGGTTTTATATTTTCCCACTTTAACCACTTGCATACGGCAGAATGTGATAAGCATTAGGATAGGTACGATGACCATAACAACTAAATATGGTACATAACTATACCAACATTTATGTTTTTAGGTATTCCTTTTATCTGTACCTACTAAGAGGAGTGATTTGGTTACATTAATGAAATTTTTATACGGAATCCTAACTTTATAGAAAATATTCTATAACCTTATTTTCATCACGGATGATGTCGGGCACTAATAGTGAAAGCATTTTTCAAATTGGTTTACTACATAGTTTCAGCGCCTATTCAATTCAAACAAACAAATATTTCATCTTTATAAAATTAGTATAGATATAGATATTATAATAGTAGTAGATATAATTAAATGACTGCAAAAATACAGCCATTGTAATCACTTATCAAATCTCTGTTTACAATATTGCAAGCAAAATGAAGTTTGTACAAGTCCAACGTTATTTATAAGAAGTGCCTGAACCTCCTTTGTGATGGAAGACACAATGTGTTATGGTTATGGAAATGTTAGGTCCCTGTGGCACGCTAAAAATGAAATTGTGTCTCATAGATTACAAAACACAATATCATTGTCACTTATGAATAAAGACGTTCGAGGTTGTTTTATTTTTCTAGTTTTGAGAGACACTTTTTGACAGTTATTAATTTTGTCTATATCTATATGATATCTATATCTACATTAAATAATCTATATCTATCTTTACAATATCTCTATCTAGGTATATCAATATAAAGAGGAAAGATTTTATTGATTGCTTGAATTGAATTAACGAGAAAGAAACTACTAGACCGATTTATACAATTTTTTCACTATTTGAATTCCACATTATCCTTGATGAACATATGCTATGGAATATTTTCAAAAAAGTAAGGGTTACGTCTGAAAACTTTAAAAATTTAACCTAAAGTGTGTAAATTTTATAATTTTTTGTTAAAAACTAGTGCGACGCAGGGGCCGACCGCTAGTTCAATGATAAATTGTACAATAATACAATTGGAATAATAATAATTTAATATTAAAATGAAGTCAATACATTTTGTCACTTAATATAAAAAAAATCATTTGTCCTAATTCCGTATTATTTTTCTCCGATAATTTGCCGGCCATTGAAAGATTCGACCGGCCACAAATCTCCAAGTGCGATGCCCTAACGACCACGCGACGTCTTAAGTGTGTTTGTATGTATGTTTCTAAAGCTAATTGGATCGGTGTTGCTTGGCTTACGTTCATCCGTTTAAGGGAGTGAAGAACGCTTCATTAGATCCGACTTCACTCGACTTATTAAATACCTATTCAGTCGTTTTTAAGTAAAACGACGTGTGATGGTAAATTGAGCTTGAGAACGGTTGTGAATTTTATTGAGTGCTGTTAAACCGAAGAAGAACAAGTTTTTGTTATATTATGCTGCAAATGCGAATATTTTGCAAATGCGAAATAATTAGATATATGCCCAGTGACAAATGAATGCGTTTTACGTGCTACTTTAATTTTACTTAAGAGTAAACTGCAGTTTTGATGTAGATAAGTAAAAATATATCGTTTAAACTGCAATAATACCTGTAAAATTACTGGCGAAAATAGCATGAAAAATAAAGCTGGATACAGACCACGCAGCATCATCCAGCCCAAAGCTAAGAAATTGTTTATGGGTAGAAGGTGACTGATATATTTAGTACAATATAATAAAAAAAATGATAACAGATCACCGACTCCCAGAGGTGGGAATCGAACCTCACTCACAGACATCTAAAAACAACAGACAAATATAACAAAAGCCATCAATCATTATTCATTAGAGATTAACTACTAACGTTTTTCGTGCTAGAATAACACCTACAATTACAATCGTAACTCTATGCTTCAATAACACTTACGACCTCTGTGGCACGATGGGTTAAGTCCGCCTGGAAGTTGTTTGTGGGTTCGAGTCCCGCCTCGGGACAAATATTTTTACGATCTGAAGATATTTTTTCAGGGTGTTCTGGTCGTTTTCTTTGTATAGTAAAAAAATATTATATAGAGGTATGTAGTAATATTGTATTATGTATATCCACAGATATATATTTACATAGATAACGCAAGTATAACGATTTGTATTGAAACCAAGCGTGCCAACTTTTTAATACCTACTGTGACGTCACAGTCGAAATTTAGTGATGGGAAATCCAAACCGATTCAAAGACACCGATGCTTTTCTCGATTATTTTTACCGATGATTTTCTCTTCCTTGACAATGATGAAGGTTTTTGTGGTGTATCTTTATTCTATAAAGCATAAAATGATTGTATGACAGATATTTTTATACACTATTAATTAAAAACACTGTTACACATGAATTCACTAACCTCATCTTCGCTGTCAACGACTTAAAACGATATCTATAGTGGGGCACGCCGTTTTATTCAACAATCTCAACTGTTTCGCGCAATCCATTTTTCTTTTATGATAGGATCACGTGGGAAAATAAAATAAATATTTTCAAATACAATAGATTTTTTTTTATTTCTTACTTACATGAGAGTTTTACCAAACATGGCATGCCACTCCCGTAATTCTAAAAATATATAAACACATTAATTATCGTCGTATACTTTAAAAGGATAAACAATAACACATTAAATATATGAACCCAAAAATATTACCCTCCTCTTTTAAAGCTGTCGTGTAAAATTTGGTCCTTCATGAGTTTGTTTTATCTACTAAATTGCCTTTATTATAATATCATTCGTTTGACGATATAATAATCGATTAAAATCGATTATTATGTTGTAGAACGAACAACACTAGTCGCTAGTTTTGACAGACGAATGAGAAATTGCCTGTATCACGAAGTCGAAGCGATGCGCGACAGTATCGCTTGTTCCGATATTCATCGTCTCTTAACACACAACGTCAGATCAAACGTCCAAAGCAAACGCGGCAACGTAATAAGAATACAGTTTACTTAACGTTCATTTAAATTTAGGTATATTATGGGACTCACAACAGCTTGAAATACTTAAAAATAAGTTTTAATATGAATTTACGCATAATATAATTTTAAAATAACTTACCTGTGATAGGAAATATGTTCCTGCCTTTGGGTGCTCGAAATTTTTAGGCTATTGCAGTTAATTATCACGCAATGAGGCATTTTTATAGTTTTTGCGGCCGTCCGGCTGCAACATCGGACGCGCGCGGACTGAAGTTAGCGGCGACCGACCTTGACGATTGGTCAGTGTTCGGACACGCGAAGTACATGCATTTACGTTATCTATGTAAATATATATCTGTGTGTATATCAGTCATCTAGTACCTAACTCTAGTACTTAGCTTGGGGCTAGATGATGCTGTGTGACTTGTCTATCATTATTTATTTATTATACCTATAAATAGGCTTTCCACCACTTTTCCTGAACCAAAGCACCATGTAGACGCGATCCTCGGTGACGTCAGGCGTGACGTCACACGGCAGCGAAGCCTTTCGACCCAGCACTGCATCCACATCCACAGTTGACACTGGAACAAAAGAGAGTAAGTTTAAAGGAGGTTATTATTTATGTAAAGAACACATCATAAATATTATAGCTATATTAAGAATATATTCTAAATATAGTTGTATCCTTAGAATAACTAAACTGATTATCATAAACTCCTTACAAATATTACAATTTCCCTAATTTATGGGGTAAATATTGATAGCTTGCAACATTATTTGTGCGCTTGTGTGCGTGTCGGCTAATGTAATCACGAGCCGCTTACGCACACATTGGTTGTTTTGTGGCTTCAACTTCGAGCGGAATTTTTGTGTGAAATTATCACTCTACGTCTTATTACTCTAAGGTTGTCGTCCCCGTAGAAGGAAAATTAAATAACTGACAAAACCAAAATCGCGAGAAAAACGTGATTTACCGATTTTTTGCGAGAAAAATGCCGATAACTTTTTTTTGGCAAATAATTTTACTGTGCACTTTTTGATATTTTAAAGATTATAACTTTACCTAGGTTTTAATTAAACAAACAAAAAATTAAGGTAATTGGTTTAGAAGAAAAAAAAACAAAAGCAACTATGTATTTTTCCCTCGCCAGAGTTTTGATTGTTTATGTCAGTTATTTAATTGTGTATGCTAGTTATTCATTTTTCCAACGACAATATTCTTCGCTGAAACTTTAAAAGCACACGGTAAATGCCCTTATTTAATTTTCCTTCATCAATGAAATCATAAACTGCCTTCTTTGTTTACTTTATAATTCGTAAAACCATCCTATTAATTTGAATAAAATGCAAAAGAAAACCAAATTATTCATATTTTGTAATTTTTTTTTTGTTAAGAGATAACATAGGAATAAAAAAATCCTCTGAAACGGCTACATTTCACTGTCAGACTTATAAAATCAATGGTAACGTTAGGTACTAGGTACTAAAATCAAGAAAATAAACAACTTTAGAACACAAATACTATTAAATTATTTAAAAACAATGCACTTGTATTCATAAACTTTAATTAACAAACCTTAAAATAATCAACTCTGATTCAGTCTCATCTTTATAAAATAACTTCAAATCAAATTGAACTTGAGATCGATTCAATGGCTTTAAGTTCAGTCCTACTATGTAGCTTAATTACTTCAGTCTTACTTACTTAAATTAAAATTGAGATCGGCTCATTAGCTTAATTAAAAATTACGAACAACTTTTCATTGAAAAGACAGTAAACTAGACAATAACATCTAATTCTATTATTCCTGCATAAGTAGGTAATCCTATTGAACTAGCTTTGTTTTGTTGTTGCACCTATGCATTTACTATTCATTAGTGGTTTCTATTCTATTCAGAATCATTTCCAGATTGGAAATCGTCAATTATTGTATTTGACGAAGGCAAGTTTCATACCAACCGTGTAATTCATAGGGTACTATGTTTTATTTTGCATAGATTAAGTAGGTCTTTTTTCCGTGATTGGAAGATGATTTCCATAAGCCATAGTCAGTACCTGTTGGGCAATGTTATGTTGGGTATTTTCGACGTTTTTTGCCCTCCTGGTCATACGTCCTGAAGAACAAGCTATGGCTACTTTCGAGGTACTCTCGACTACACTCAAATTTGGGTTGGTCTGAAGGAGATGTAAAAAATAGGCAGACATGTATTGGTTTCGGTTTTGGCCTGAGCAAGTATCCAAATAGAGTGACATTCGACACTTATTCTGGGATGGTTTTGACCCATGTATTAACGGCTGAAGCTATTTCTGTGCTGCCTCTTTTCCCATTCACCTCGGTCCATATCAAACAATGCGCGTTGTTCCTTGGAGGCTTAAATTCATACACAGATAAGTTGTAGAGATTTAGCTTCCTAGAGTAATACATGAGGCTGTCAGCGGTAGATGGAATTTGCAGCAAGCTCTGCAGGTACCTATACCTAGTAGCAGGCCATAATTATTATTAGTATGTACCTAGGTACTAATAATAATTATGGCTTGCTACAAAAATATTACCTATACGAAATTAAAATAAATAAATAATAATGCTGAACATCCACTTAATAAATAAATAAAATACTCGGAACACCTGGAACAAATATTTGCAGTTCGTACAAACATTTTTCCCAAGGCGGGAATCGAACCCAATACCTCCTGTGTTGCAGTCATGATTAAATTTAAAAATGCTTGTTATCATAACAAGTAAGATCTTACCTAGGTATCACAATAGAAAATAACCTACCACCACCTACCGAATAATTCATAACTAATGGTAAATTCAAACTCCAACCGCCTTACTTACTACTCAGATTATAAGTTACTTATTATGGAAACTGCAAAAAAATCAATTACTTTTGATCTGTGCTTCGGCCGATTTAACAAAAGTTAAACAAAATACTTTATCTTGTTCTGCTTGTCCTAAACTTGTAAAAAACCAGAGAGCTCTAGTAGACAAATTTAAATAAATGATTTTATTTAATTTCTACTTTATTATTAAACCACAATCATAACACACGAAAATTCAATAACTTACCTTATTTAATTTTACCTATTTCATTTGCTCCTGATGAACCATAAATTTGTCGAGGGAAAACTAAATAAGTGATGTTATGGCCTTTACGCTGTCGCAAAGTGATCAATGATTTCACTTATCTATTTATGGCTGCGTTATTTAATTTTCCTTCGCTACTTTTTTGTGTATTCTGAGAAGTTTATTTTTCCATCTGTTCCGACTTGCAAGTTTCAATGACAGATAACTTTTTGATAAATTAAGATAGCGAAACGTTAGTAAGACAGAAAGATGCAGCTTGAATTAGACTTTATAGAAATGCAATAAAGTCGATTTCGCAAAATGTGTCAATTATTTAATTTTCCACCTACGGGGACGGTATCAATAAGGTGAATATTCTAATACTGAAAACGAAGTTGTTTGTGTAAAAAAACGAAGTTTTGTAGGGTGCGCCGTCGACGCTGGAAGGTGCAAGGTAATTATTAATTTATTATTAATTTCTCGCCTAGGAACTAATGTACATCGGCAAATATTTGTTTCAGGGTATTCCAGGCATTTATAAAACCAAATTTCTATTACCGTAATTCATTGTATCATGTACAAGGGATCTAGTACTCATAACCCAAGCTCTGCTTAGCTAGGGTCTAGATAATTTTGTGTGGATTGTCCAGGATTTTAGATTCATTTATATGTACTTTCTCAAAAATATAAACTTGTTTTCTTCCTGACCATTACCAGAATATCACAAATATGACGACGATTTGACCTCATTTGTGTTTATAATAGCAGCTCAGATAAAAAGAGATTAAACATTTTACTACCCCCATGACAAAAATAGCTTGAGGCATACGACGCTTCTTACGGGGTTGTAAAAAATAAAAGTGTAAAGTTAAGGAACGTGTCCCTTGAGTAGAATTTTCATTATAAACGTGCGTATTTGGAGAAAATTCAAAAATATTTGAAGTCCTATTTCAAAATGTTTTCTTTTTTATCGTACTATGCAATAGGCAAGTTTTCTACTTTTTAGGGTTTTGCCATCGGTTGCAAAACCCTTATGGGATCACTTTGGGTCTGTTTTGTGTTTTGAATCCTTAATATCTCAGAAACTACTGCAGCTATTGACTTGAAATTTGAAATGATAATACATTTTGTGCGCTCGCACATATTTATAGAAAAATAAATGAAAAATCAAAATTAAGATTTTCCATACAAATTTTGAAATCGAAATTTTAAATGGGACCTACAAAGTCGAAAGTGGTATCAAATGAAAGGTACTCGTTTGTAGATTCCAAAATAGTTTTGGAAATTTTGGTTTCTTTTGAAATACGGTCAAAAAAGGGCAGGAAAATTTTCTAAAGGGGTGACTACCGCACCGAGTTGGGTATCAAATGAAAGGTATTGGTTTGTACATTCCAATACAGTTTTCGAAATTTTAATAAATTTTATACTTTTTGAAATATTCAAAAAAAGGTCGAATAAATGACCATTCCCCCCTATCTCCGAAGATTGCAGAGTGATCGATGTAAAATGTACTAAGCGTTTGTAGATATAGATCTACATATATTTACAGGAAAAATATAGAAAAGTCTTTTAATATAATACTTTTTGAAATATGGTCAAAAAACTAATTTTCATACAATGGGGGCTATTTCATTGAGAGTAATATTAAATCAAAGTTATGGATTTTGACAATTCAAAACAGGTTTTGAAAATCGTCTTAGTTTCATACTTAGTGAAATACGTTGAAAAAATTTGAAAAAAAGTTGTAGGTACCAACCCAACTTACCTACCCACTAATCTCTGTAGTAACTGTAAAGTAGTTACACAGCGCACCAAAACCGTTGTTCTCAAAATTTCAAAGTCCATACTCAATGTATTCAACTACGCTTGAATTTTTAGGTAATAAGTTTATTGAATTAAAGAATTCCACCGTGCTCCTAAAATTTTTGAGAAGAGATATGTATCCTGGATAATCCACACAGTATCATTTATCCACAAGCTAGGCAAAGCTTGTGTTATTGGTAGGTATTACTACGATAGCTGTTATACTTAATAAAGTATAAGTATCACATTAGATGATTTATTTTTGTGTACGTAGAAAAGGACTAGAACACCCGAACAAATAATCTGCAGATCCTACAAATATTAGTCCCGAGGCGGGAATCAAACCGCAAAATCCTGCGTTGTAAGCCCACCGCGCCAAAAGGTCGTTATATACGTACCTACCTAAACGACAAAAGTTCAAAACCCTCGGCGCGCGAGTTACACTCGCACTTGTCGTACTTGTTTACCACTAAACGACTGATAAGAAAGCTGTCAGATAGATAGTAACTGAGGAAAGCGTGTACAAAGGTAAATTATTAATAGAATTCACAGGTGATCGTTATGCTGGCTTTTATTTCGGTCAACGAATTAACATGGCCATCCACCGTGGCAATGCTGCCAGCATTCTGTGCACCCTGCCATATGGTGACGGCTTAGACTTTAAGGGAATAGAAAATAAGTGTAAACTGTAATTTTTAAATACTGTTAAGTTGGTACCTATTATAGTTTTCTTTGTTAATAAATGATTTATAATTTTTATTTGCAGGCTAGCGTATAAGAAAATTTTAGCGTCAAGTAATTATCGTCTCGGTTTTGCGCGTATTTTAAAATAAACATTCAAATATTATGATTTTTTATACAAATACACATATTTTTTTGAAAATATTCTGTTGCGTATGTTAATCGATACTAATGTTTCAAATCAGTCAAGTAGTTTTGGTGCCTATTCAAGTCAAATCTTACCTCTTCATAATTTTAAAACAGATATTGCTCCTGAAGATTTTTGGTTAAAATAATCGAAAAGTTTGTACGGTATTTTCGAACCATGAGGAACATTTAAACAAAAAATGTGAAACAAAGCAAAAGATAAGGTATTGTTCACATTTACCGATAAAACACAGCAATGCCCGCAGCAAGAGAGATAAAAAGAAAATGAAAACCGGTTCTTTTTCTACCAGCAGAAATGAACTTATTTTTGAATCTAGGAACTTTGGGTGTATTTGATACTAAATAATGGTCATGGCCGTCGTCAAAGGAATAAGTCACCGACAAATTTTGTTATTTTTAAGAATTTTTTGAAAATTATGATAATGGAGATAAACAAACAAACTATTTGTATCAAATATTTAAAGGTACCTACCTAAATCTTCTAGATCCAATAATATGTAAATTTAACTCTGCTGGTGAAAAAGTTCAGGTTTTATTGTTCTTATGTAAGTTCTTATGTAAGCTGAAATAGTTTGGCATACAGTTACTATACGCATGGAATAAAATACAGACTGTTTTTATTCCATAAATCAGTTTCCGGGTATTAATACATAACCATTAAAAGTTTTCATAGAAACATACGCATACAAAGACTTCGGAAATCTAGTTTACTATATATTTATATATATTTTCTCTCACAAAATAAGTTTTTGTTTTGCTAGAATACTTTATTGCAAGAAGGTCGTATTACAAATTATTATAGCTAACATGCTGAGAGACGGTGCCCGTTATAGTTACAATGCTAATGTAAAATGAAACGAGTCACCAGTCTCCTGTATATTTAAAAACAAGTACGACAAGTGCGAGTGTAACTCGCGCGCCGAGGGTTTTGAACTTTTGTCGTTTAGGTAGGTACGTATATTGACGACCTGTTAGCGCGGTGGGCTTACAACGCAGGAGGTTGCGGTTTGATTCCCGCCTCGGGACTAATATTTGTAAGATCTGCAGATTATTTGTTCGAGTGTTCTAGTCCTTTTCTACGTACACAAAAATAAATCATCTAATGTGATACTTATATATACTTTATTAAGTATAACAGATATCGTAGTAGTACGAATTACACAAGCTTGCTTAGCTTGTCGCTAAATGATGTTGTGTGGATTATCCAGAATACATTACTCTTCTCATATTTTTTTTGAGCACGGTGGAATTCATGAATTCAATAATCTTATTATCTAAATATTCTTCGAGCGCAGTGGAATACATTGGGCATGGACTTTAAAATTTTGAGAACAACGGTTTCGTGGCGCTGTGGAACCCTACTATTACAGTTACTACAGAGATTAGTGGGTAGGTAAGTGGGTTGGTACCTACAATTATTTTTTCGACTTTTTTCTACGTATTTCACTAAGTATGAAACTTAGACGATTTTTAAAACCTGTTTTGAATTGTCGAAATCCATACCTTTGATTTGATATTGCTCTCAATGAAATAGCCCCCATTGTATGAAAATTCGTTTTTTGACCATATTTCGAAAAGTATTGTTTTTACAGACTTCTCTATATTTTTCCTGTAAAATATAGACCTATATCTACAAACGCTTAGTACATTTTATATAGATCACTCTGCTATCTTCGGAGATAGAGGGGGGGGAACGGTCAAATTTTCGACCTTTTTCAAAATATTTCGAAAAGTATAAAACCTATCGAAATTTCAAAAACTGCATTAAAATGTACAAACTGATACCTTTCATTTGATACCCAACTCGTTGGGGTAGTCACCCCTTTAGAAATTTTTCCCGCCCTTTTTTGACCATATTTCAAAAATTATTGTTTTTACAGATTTCTCTATATTTTTCCTGTAAAATATAGATCAATACTTACAAAAACTTGGTACATATCAAATCGATCGTTCTGCAATCTTCGGAGATAGAGGGGGGGTACCGGTAAATTTTTCGACCTTTTTCAAAATATATCAAAAAGTATACAATCTATCGAAATTTCAAAAACTGCATTGGAATGTACAAACCAATACCTTTCATTTGATACCCAATTCGGGGGGGTAGTCACCCTTTTAGAAATTTTTCCCGCCCTTTTTTGACCATATTTCAAAAAGTATTATTTTTACAGACTTCTCTATATTTTTCCTATAAAATATAGATCAATACCTACAAACACTTGGTACATATCACGTCGATCGCTCTGCAATCTTCGGAGATAGGGGGGGGGGAACGGTCATTTTTTTGACCATTTTCAAAATATTTTAAAAAGTATGAAATCTACCGAAATTTCGAAAACTATTTTGCAATCTACAAACGAGTACCTTTCATTTGATACCACTTTCAACTTTGTACGTTCCATTTAAAATTTCGATTTCAAAATTTGTATGGAAAATCTTCATTTTGATTTTTCATTTATTTTCATTTATTTTTCTATAAATATGTGCGGGCGCACAAAATGTATTATTATTTCAAATTTTAAGTCAATAGCTGCAGTAGTTTCTGAGATATTAAGGATTCAAAACACAAAACAGACCCAAAGCGATTTCATAAGGGTTTTGCAACCGATGGCAAAACCCTAAAAACGAAATTATAGCTTCTACCTTTACCAAAATAACTTCAACAATTATAATGAAATACTTCTTATCTTACGTTTATACGTGCAGATATAGAGAGTGGGTGTTTCTGTGTGCTTATGTTATCATTATCTTTTTTTTTATCATTATGTTATGATAACATAAGCTGATGATAATAATAACATAACATAATATTGTTTATCTATGTATATTTATTATTGTGATGGTATGAAGGGTGATGATACTCAGTACCAATTAATTCGGTCGGTAGACTGGTAAAGTCTCATATAGTTATAATAAACGAAATAAAACTAATTAATACATCGATAAACGGTGTACTCATATCGCTGATAATCTGCTTTAAACAGCAGTTAAATTTGCATGACAATTGCTTATTAACCGGTTGGTTATCTGCAATATCATTTGTAAAGGTAAATAAGTACCTACCTCAAAAAAGGAAACGGGTTATTTAATATGGGTAACGATTTTAGCCAAATTTTTTCTTAAGGCGCTGCCATACGACAGACACCGTAAAACGACCACTTTTTCGTCGCACAGTTAGGCTTACTGCGACATATTACAAGCCCAAAAAAAATACAGTTTATAGTGAAGTGTATGGACAAAAGACTTATACAAAAATATTTCATAAAAACCATCTAGAAACTTGAAAAAAATATCGCAAGAAAGAACACGAAAATATTTTTTCGTCTCGAAATGCTCAATATTTTGAGTGATAACATTTTATAATTTTGTTACTGTAAGAAAGGTAATTTTATCATCTAGAGAATTATGTATAAAGATTTTAATTTACTGGTGTATTTACTTTTAAAATAAATTAAAACCGATAAATAATGTTGACATTGTCGAACAAGAGATTCAACTAAATCAAACGCATCACCATTTTCAACTTTATTTGTCAAGCGCTACGAACTACTAAATAATACTACTTATACCTAAATATTGTCTTTATACAGGGCCTTAAAAATCTGTAGTAATTATAGTCGATAGTCTTTTGTTGACCACAACTTGTTAGGTTGGTTCTGAGCGCGTTCGCACGTTGTTTCCTGAGTAAAATTAGATCGAAATATTGATTTGGTTTATAATTAATTACTTTTTAATTTATATTATGTATTTTGTTGATCATGATACGAAACATATAATTATTTATGTAGGCTATAGAAGGTAATTAAAAAATATTTTATTATTTTTTGTAGCACGTCACCATTCTGAGATATGGAGTTCCTTGTTTATTAATGTACCAAAAATTGTTTAAATACGCTTATTATTCCTTTTTGTGATTCAAAATTCATATTTTTATTATAAAAAATGTCACCAATGTGTAAACTACATTCAAATCGATTTTGTTGAGTTTGAAAATTGTTTAGTTAAATCGTGGTTTCCCTAGAGCAAAATTATAAACATTTTTTGGTATTTCCGGTCAAATCAATTTAAAAACTGGGTTTTTCATGTGATTTGCTTCAAATATACTTCAAAATTCATCGTGGTGAATTTTCAAATATTTTTTCGTTGTATTACTTGGGGTGGAGGATTATATAATTCCATTTCATAAACAAAAGTCATGTAAACTGTGTTATTAATTAATTACAGTCTTTCAGTATAATTTGTATACGTAGTGTCCTTAACTAGCCTAGTCTGTATTTAAGGAAGATTGTTAGCAAAATGTACGAAACATTACGTGAAAATTCAGTGGTAAAGTAAATTACAATGCACCTAGAATCGAAATCAAATAACGTAGACCAACCTATTCGGATTCAAACTTGCAAATAACAATATTTGCATTGAATAGAACTGCGGTGCAGGCTAGGATTTCAACGGTTTGAACTGTTGACCCAAGTAAAACAAAACAAAGGCGCTTATTATGTACCAGTACATTTACATATATCGTAAGGTAACGTGCCGCTTCGAATGGACTCTTAAACGACTTCGATCACGCGATTCTTGTCCAAATTCTCGCAGTAATAGTCTGAAGCCGTCAAATAGTAAAATACAAGGCGCAATTCATAATTCATTTCAGTAATAATTTTGAAGAAGACTTAAACTAAGAAAATGATGGCTAAAATAGTTGAGTTCTGTTTAAGATGAAATTTTAAATGCTTGTTAATTTATAATAGAAACAGTTGAGCTAACTGCAGACTCAAATATGATATTGAATTGAATCAAAATATGAAATATTTATAACATTATGTTGTTTTTAGTTATGTTTTATTCATATTTATAATTTTTTTTATTAATCATTAATGTTTAGTGTTCATGGTATGATTTTAATTTATCTTTGGTATCCCCCTGCCTTTCATAAATACAAATGATTATTTCCATCCAAAGGTTGCTTGGACGAGATCGCTTTTAAGGGATAAGGCCACTTGTGATGTTATTTTTCTGGTGTACAATAAAGCGTTTTTGTATTGTTAAATTTCTACTAATAAAATCAAAATATTGAATTTAAATTTCCCAGTACGGTTAAATATTCTAAATAGGTTTTTATATACATACTGCCCTCATCTCTGTGCGCTGCATTCTGTTAAATTCATCATAAGGTAATAAGCCTTAAATTTTAGTCTGCAGTTGAAAGACAATAGTTTATAGGACAAAACCCGAGTGTGAACCAGCCCTTACAAAATCGATATGACCACACATTAAGGGCAAGACAATGAGGAGCATCGACGGTAATGGCTTAGTAATTTTGTAATAGAGCTTTGAAACTGACGTGGCTCTGATTTATAGAATAAATCAAAAGTTATATAAGATTCAGATTTCGATTCAGTAACTTTATTTCTTTAGGCTTACAAAATAAGCACTTAGACAAGTTTGACAAGGTAGCTTGCATTTATGGCTCGTGACTATTGTTACATATCAATCAATAAGTAATGAATTAGCCTTGTACAAAAGTTTTGAGGTCACAAATCCTACAAATAACAAAGCTTCACGTACGACCTGGATGAGACGTAGTCTGATATGATAATAATAATATTATATTTTAGTTTATCCTTGTACACCCCCTGTCTTTCTTAAATACAAATAATTCTTTCCGCCCAAAGGTTGCCTGGCAGAGAGAACTTCTAAAAGATAAAGCCACCCATTGTTCTTATCTTATGTAATGTATTTTGTTGTGTTCTATTTCTGGTGTACAATAAAGCATTTTTGTATTGCATTGTAACCTGACTATGGGAGGGAATTGGTGCTCTATGCGCCATTAGCGCATCATAATGTAGGAAATACTAGCGCACGTATTCCTAGCCATGTCATTATCATCATCAGCACTCAAGAATAGTAATAATAAATAATACTGGACAACCCACACATCATTACCCCCAAAATAAGCAGAGCTTGACTTGTGTAAAAAACTATAATAATAAAAATTAAAAAATATAGATACGTAGATAGATAAAATATTTTATTGAACACTTAGAAAAAACTTAGAATAGAATAACAATAAAATAATCGACAATTGGCAGTATTATGTTAGAATAATGTAGTGAATTCATGTCATTATTCATCGTAAAATCATTTTAATTTTTTCCGGAATATTTTATGGACACCTATAGCAAAAATTTTGAAATGAAACGATGTCCACGATTTTATTACCTATTGTGTTTTCTGCTAACTCCAACTCATCCGACCAGTTTTTATGTTATTCAACTCTATATTCTACATTCATTTTACATTTTGTTCTACATTTCATCCATATTGCTTAGGTTACACTCAATCCACTCCTCTATATCTCAGTTTTGTTTACCCACACGAGCAGCATCAAAACGAACGAATTTAAATAAGCCCATGAATACTTTAAAACCAGTTTGAAAACCATTCCGCCACTAGCTTTATAACCCACTACGTTCTTTGCAGTAAATTCAGACGGGGCAGGCGAGGCGTCTTATTACCTAATTGGTTTGAAAACTAGACTGTTCAAGTCTTGTGCGCCATCTTGAATCGATTATTCAATTCAAATCCATCTCACGTGAGATTCGAAATCGGTCAGCAGGCCCGCAAGGAGTTCTGACTCCCACATGACAGCACGTGACGTGACTTTATTTCAGGCTGAGGGACAGTCACCGCGTAAAAGAGTTGAACAGATGAAGATTCCAAAAGTCCGTGACCGCAGAAACCGCTAAGCAACACAATTTGTCTACTAAGTCGTTAGCGCCTTGGCGTTGGATGAGTCGGATCGCCAATTTAATCTCAATAGGTAAGGACTGAATGGTTGAGTTGAAAGTTTAATTTCATACAGACGTTCCTGGATTCTTACCAGCCGCTCTATTGTCTAACTCAACTGGTAATCGTAATCGGCTTCAATTTGGCATTTCAAACCTAGCCTAGACTTCGATTGTCACTTTCGTATTGTGTAAATAGCTGAAACCGAAGACCAGTAGACAATACCGACAACATTCTGACTGGGTCTACAACTGGTAATCGGTTTGAAGTTCACTGGTAATGGATTTCAAGTTAGACAATAAGGCTGCAGGTAGGTATTGTTGCTGTAGATTTTTTTTATTTACGTCGTATTTATTCGAATACTCGATGTCTTCGAGCGTTTACTGGTATTAGAAACGGTGTGGTGTTCCTTGTGTACAAGGAGTTTTTGAGTCTTGATATGTTCATCTTTTTTTGGCGGAAAGTATACCAAGTCAAGCAGTGATTCAACTTTTAAAAATATACTTTAAGTTTTAGGTTTAGGTTTATTGTGTGACTCTATGGGTGGCTCCAACGTTATTACTTGTTGCCTTAAATAAATTTTTAAAACATCCTGATCTTTTTAATTAACTCAGCTTTTCTTTAATTTTGGATATGCTTTTTATTTTATTTATTGATCAAAGTAACCGTAGCAAGCGAAGATCTGAGTGGCAGATTAAAGGTGAAATTGTATGTGTACTCTGGTACTCTGTACACATGTAAGATATAATGATAGAAATATTGCTGGTAACTTAGTGGACAAATCCGTCAAGAGATTTTGAGATAAGGGGTCCCAAGGGTTGGGGTAAAATCAATCAATTAAATCAACTTAGATCTCATATAAAAATATACAATTACAAAGAATACTTGACTTTTTGATTGATTGATTAGACGTGTACGATACTTGAGCTTGAATTTCAGAATAGTAATTTTTTCTGGAGTTTTATTTTTATTATTCCAAGTTTTCATACATACTCAATACTTCGGTGAATAAGCGGTGTGAACTAGTACGTATTCAAAATTGAAACAATTGAGCTAACGCCAGACTGTGGCAAAAAATATACAGGTAGCTCAGTTGATCAATACTCATCGTATGGGGCGTCTACGTGATCAGCAGAAGACAGTCTGTAATTTGGGGCCAAGGGAATTTCAAACCGTCATAACTCCGGCACCAATCGAGACAGATCTACATATATACAAATACAAATGTTTATTTATCGTTCTCTTTTGGTCATTATACAAAGCACAGTATTCGTTACCTCCTCGTATATGAATACTTGTATTAAGAGGTAACTCTTCCATAACATACATTTTCAGTTATAATGTTCTTATAAGATTTCACGATAATAGTACTAATAGAACGTTAATATCACATCTTCGACTATATGAACTAGAAAAATGAAACTAAAACCCTCTCGACAACATAGTTAGGCTTTCTCTTAGACTAGCTACTACTTTATTTCTTAATTAAGGCAAATAGTATTACACAGAAAACTGAAACTAATAACAAGAAACTACAAAAGGCTTCATAATATTAATCTTCTTGAATACAAAGGGACTGAATAAAAATATGCTTTGAGCAATGAAAATATATCATGATGAAAATTGTTGTATTACTAAATATTTCTTTACTATGTTGTCTATCGCAAAATTGCCTTTATTGCTTGTAGGTACATAGTTGCTGAAAACAATTTTCTTTCTCACGTGCATGAGAATATTTGATTGACATGAGTTTTGTAGAATATTTGATTTTACTTGTTGGACAACGTTAGCTTGTAGGGAAAATGTTGAGTTGGGTTTATTTTTCTCTCTGACGTGTGTTCGAATGGTGCTTCGTTTTATTTTTTCAACTTGTTTGTTTGAGAATTGCATTCTGTGAACGTGTTTTTGAGCATCTACTTTCTACATTGTAAGTCATGAAAATTCAGGTGGCAGGTGTTTGTAAAATGCTGATACAGCAAAAGTTCACCAGAGTTGTATGGATAAAATACACAAAATCATTAGAAATATACAAGGTGTAACAAAATATGTGTACTAAGCCGAAGGGGGAGGTTTCAGACCCCAATGGTGATCAGTTGTGGGGGGTAGAAAATTAAAAAATCCTATTTTAATTATACTATTTTCTTTATTTTTTTTCCCTCTTTTATTTCCTTATCTGGGTAGCCTATACATACCTACTACCACTGCAGTTAGGTAGGTATTTATCTTCGTAGAGTTCAGCTATGGCGGTGCGGGAGACTACCTAATCTATCTATCTACCTATCTATTACTCTACATCTATGCCCATACTGACGTCATTGTCACAGGTACAGACAGAAGCATTAATTGGTAACCCCCCTAATAGCTAAAGTTTACATTGCAAATCACTGTACGATTTACAAATCTTTTACTCAAATACTAAGAAACAAAAACGTAACACCCAGTGGGAATCGAACCAGACATCCAATCGCTCACATGACAAGTTGACCACGCACCAACCAACTAAACCAACGAACCAGTTATCAGAGCGTCGAAATTTTATGTTATTAGTGTTCGACAGCGGATTTTTATTTATGAGATCTCTTTACACTGGATAAGAAAAAAAAAGAAGTGTTTGAGGGTAGATTTAAATATAATCTTGGTGAACAATGAAAAGGTCACTAGCCATTTCCAATTCTAGTCTTGACTTACTGGTTTGAATCATAAATGAATTGAAGAATATTGAAGGAAATTATGCAAATAAAGAATTTTGTGAGAACTAAGATTGCGGTGCTATTCGAACAGCAAATGAGTAATCAGGAGATTGCTCGTTTTGAATTACGGTAAGTTATCAACTTATTATTCTTGTGTCATAATCGTTACGAAACAAATACATATTTTTTTTTTAGTAAAACCTTGTTATCTTTAACTTCATTTAAGTATTGATTTGTTGTCTTACAGATAAAAACCGTGCGCTTAAGTGTAATGTGGGGATGTGAATGTAAGAAGCAATGGCAGATAAACAACAGGAGTGTATACAAATCAGTGAAGTCGCCACAATAATATTGTTGACATTCAGACTAGTTCGCCTTTTGCATCCACTCGTTCTACTGCTCAACAATATTTGATATCAACATCAACAGAAGGCATTTGCATGCAGCTGATATACTTACACAATTATCGAGCAGCAAAAATAGGACTGTCTGCTGAACTCCACCGCAGGGCATGAATAACTTTAGGTAAGTGATAATACTGATATGTAATTCTCAACAAATTCGAACACCTTTATCTCTGATGATTTCATCATAAAACAAGTTAGTATTTACACGAACTAAATAAACATTATAACAGTTGATTCTTTTTCTTTTTAGGTTTTGGAGATGGATATCCTCTATGGGTCCTGGAGAAATAGTAAAAATAACTGGGCGCATGACTGACGAGCAATTGAAAGTGTTGAAGGTTACTACGCGGATCGCGTATCCAGAAGCCCAAATTTATTTTGTCCATGATAATTGTGGAGTGCATCGTACGCGGATGGTTTCTCAAGGGTTGTGCATCTCTAGAAGACATTACTGTTATTTCTTGGACATCTAAAAGTTCGGACCTAAATCCGATAGAAAATATGTGGGGTCAAATGGTTTTAAATTGAGATCCGATCCGTTAGCCCTTAAGCTAGTATCACTAAATATAAAGGACGATAAATATCACTACCTACTAAACCCTAATTTTACCTTTTAACATTGTCAGAAAAACTCCATTTGACCTCATTTACTTTCAAAACTACCTGATTATTTAGTATTCCATGATTTACAAGAGATCCAAATTGTTTAATTCACTAGATTAGCAAAGTAAACGAAAATCTAATGAAAACATGTGTATTCTCGAGCACTAAATCGAAAATGGAATATTATTTTTCAGGATAGGAAGCTATTTGTAAGTAGGCTAAATAATAAAATAAAACATGTCAGAATTAATTACATTTTTTGTGTTGTTGTTTGTATCTAAGGCAAATTTTTGAAAAAAATAAACGAAATTGTTTACCTTGAATTATTATTATTGTTTCATTTTATCAATTACTTTAAATTCATACTAATAGACAAAAACTTCACTATTACACATGAATAAATGTCATTACATTACTAAAATTAAGTAGTAGTTAAAAAACAAAAACACCCACTGCAAGGATTCGATGACGATCATTACGATGTGCAGTGACAGAATCTCGGTTACACTAACCACTACACCATAGTTACATGTGATACAGGTTCGAAATTTCAGTATCGTTACTCCTGATAAAAGAAATGTAGGTGTTGAAAAAAACATTCGTTTTTATTTAAACAATTTAATAAACTTAAAAAAAAAAAACAAAAATAAAAAATAATGTAAATTAAAATGAATATATAAATCTTCACGGGTTTGAACCTACATGCTACTGAACGATAACTATGACATATTCTGTGAGGGGGTTACCAATTAATGCTTCTGTCTGTACAAGAAACCGCTGCCTTTAGGGTTGTCACTTCGTAAAAAATCAGCTGTCCATGTTGAAACTTTGCTGCAGTTTTTTCCAAAATACCGATCGAAAATCGAAAAGTCGTGGAACAAAAGTTGGTCCCCTGGGGGGGTGGAAATTCACCCCCTTTCGCTTAGTACACATATTTTGTTACACCGTGTATAATCGAGTTCGTATAAAACTATTGGATTTGTTGGATTGTTGTCAAACCATGAAAAGTCTGCTGAAGAGTGTTTAATGGGAATTTTATTTTATTTGCTTGTATAACGTGCACAGTACGGTCTTCCTGGAAAACCAGGGCTACGGCATGATCAGCATCAGCCATTCAGCATGTTCTATGGTAGAGCAACCATAGAACATGCTAAATGGAGTCAAATTTTATTAGTTTTCCTTACAGTTTATCTAATCTAAAAAATGTATTTTGAATAAGTAAAGATATCTTTAAGATAATCTTTACTTATCCAAAATATTTTTTTCCCTTTATTGCATAAATCATTCTTCAGCTTTCGTTTTATATGAATAAGTTATATTAAAATCGTCATGTGTGAAAAACCTACTTAAATAAATGTAGGGAAACCAATCCCAAGTTTGCGTGACTCTACGTTACACAAGAGTAGCTTTTGTCCTAATTGGACGAACAGCAAATTAATAAACCGAAAACATAATGAGATATGTCACACGCATCGTATAATTAATGTGTATAATGTAAAATCCATGTCAGATAACTGGAGCATTTTTAAACAATCCTAATTAGCGAAATGATAATAAACCTTAATCACTGTAGGTATATTATAAATACGAAAGCTTGAACGGATGGATGTATATTTAATACTTCTTCACGTCAAACTATTTTGTTTTTATTTTAATAACCTAGCGACCCGCCCCGGCTTCACACGGGCAAAATACTAATGCATGTTAAACATATAAACATTCCTCTTGAATGAGTCTTTCAATTAAGAAATCGCATCAAAATCCGTTGCCTGTGTAGTAGTATATAATATATAAGTTTACGTACATAGGGAGATACAGACAGACAGTGGGGAGACTTTGTTTTATACTATGTAGTGTAATCTGAAAAATGAATTACAGATAAAAGTGATTATGTATTATTAAAATAAATCAAGTACAGTGGAATAGAATTACCTCAAATGGTTTTCATAGCACAATCGGGCAACTTTCTGATCCCGGATACAAAGTGCACCTTTGTGCAATGCTTTCATGGAAGTAAACTTTGTAAATATAGTGACTCTTAACAAAAATTTAAACAACCCCTAGTACCAAGAATGCCGTGTTTAACTTGAGGCAGCGTAGGCAGATACCATGTTTGTCACATTCAAAGTTGCGAGCTCACAAAGCCAAGTATTCTAATAAAACTCCCTCAAAAGAAATCTGAGAGTTCCTATCCACGTAGTAAAGGTGTATATTTGCATCATTTTAATTTAATTCTAACGAGTATAGTAATAACTACACGAGTTGTAATCTATGACGGTCTACCATTGCTGTAACCAATTATAGTCCTAAAAATAATAATGTGCAAGTAAATAATCTAAAAAGCAATAACTTAAATACTTATTTCTGTCTTAACCCACCCGGTATTCGGTAGTTAGTTAAGTTCATCGGGGATAATGTAGGATTTTAATGGTGATAGAATTATTTAATTAAAACAAACAATCAAATATATCCTTGTTACGCACGACTGATGTATGGAAAGCGCTGAACTTTCATCGACCTGGATACCTCATGGACTTTGAGTGTTGTGCTGCATCAGCGGCACATGTACTGACGTCAATCGCGCGAGTCTTCGTTTACTTAGATTATAAGAAATTTGTCATTCTCGATTCCAACTTCGAACGAGTTTCAACTTGTAATTTTGGCTAATAAATTAGCGTTAAATATTTTAAGTCTTTTTTTAAAAGCCACCCCGGAGCGTGACATACACAATTTCCTTTATAATATTAGTATAGAATAGATAAATCAATAGAAAAATATTCAAAACACAAATTCAGCTTATAACATAAATTATAATTCAGTTTTATAGTGGAAACCTAGAGTCTAGATAAACCTAAGTTAGGATTAAAGACTCTATAAACGGTACCTAAATAGTTACTTTGTATAATTAAAATATAATATGTATCTAATCCTTGACCAGCCATTTTTTTTTTAACCGAACGGTAGCTAAAGCCAAATGGGTGTACCACTTCGCTTTTGCTACCATTCCCGAAGCTCACTTTGATTTTCGCTTACCCTGGGTAGCGAATTCCACGAAGATCTGAACAGGCCTTGAAGTAATTAATTTTAGGTATCAATAGTCTTAGGTATTAAGTGCGTTTGAGAATCATATTAAACATAGTGCCTCATCATCATCAGCCTATGTTAGTCCACTGCTGGACATAGGCCTTCCCTAATGAGCGCCATAGCGCCCTGTCTTCGGCTTGTCGCATCCAGCAGCTGCCAGCTGGCAGGAGGGCATCCTACACTACGCTTACCGAGTCGCGGTCTCCACTAAACAACACGTTTATCCCATCTCACATCGAACATAGTGCCTAGATGAACCTAATTTAGGATTTAAGACTACATAGATACTATAGTATTTTTAAACAAGGAATCTAAAAACAGAAATATATAATTTCGTATCGTACACGACACGACCTATATATGGTACCTATACAGTTTACGTGCCTTTAAAGTAATGATAATACTATCGCTATAATAAAAAAAGTTCCAACAAAGTTACACAAATAGATTACCAAACATTACAGTTTCTAAGTAACGACGAACAAACTCAGCAATATATCAAAAGTCTCAAATAGAGCTGAGTGAACCATTAGTAAACTTCTGAGATCAATTGCAGTCACATCACTAACGAACTGTGACTCCACCTGTGAGAGCCTTAACGAGCGCCCACGCCGCATTCGCTAGTGCTGACAAAATATGCTGATGACGTCTAAGAGATTTGGTTTTGAACTCTCAACTAGCTGACAAAATATGCTGATGGTAAGATAAGATAAGATAATAATTCTTTATTCTCAAAACTTATGACTACCTTAGACAAAATAAAACTAATAGGAAACAGAATTGGACTTTTCGCTTAAAGCGAAAAGGTTAAAAAAAAGCGAAAAAGATATTTCTTTCAGTCAACCAAAGCTAAAATAAAAGATTTTAGGAAGGCTGTGCATGTGCGAATACAGAACAAATCTAATATCAATACAATTATAAAAGAACAATAATATTCTAATACAAACTAAAATAATCCTAATACATAATTATATACTAAATAAAAACATTCACAAATATCAAAAAGTGACCATTGCTAAGAATGCAAAGAAGTTGATTACGTTTTGAATACTTGATATTTATTGTCATATAATAAGTTAAGGTTATATATACTTAGCGACTCTCTAGCAAGAAGTGTTTGTCCAATATATTTCATTCGTGAATCAGAATGGAAACAGTTTACCATATAATTTCTCACTCTATAGTATGTTTTCTGTAGAAAACAAAAGATTTTTAGCTATTACGTAAACATGGTCTAGAGAAGTATTATTAGTGTCAACATAAAATCTTTTTTCCCTGTTTCTTAGCTAGTAAATTGTGTAACAGCTCAATATCTCAACCAATTCTGAATTTTCTCTCTGCTAATCATATCAGTCTCCAATTTAGGTACCGTAACATTATTAACATATACCGTACGGTCATATTATAACTTTACGAATAATACTGATAAACGAGAATTTAATAGCAATCTAATAGGCTAGAAAATTATTTTATCTAACCGAAAATAGACATTACAACTTGAATAAAATTATCCAGCCAATCTAAATTTAGTACTTAAAAACAAATTTACCAAATGAACACTTTATAAATAGTTATTTTCATCTGGTAATGGACAATAAACTGTTAGCTTTTTAACAAATTGCCTTCTATTTATATTCACCTATTAGATTACACGGTAGCAAAATAAGTCAAGTTTTCCGTGGGTTTCATATTTTCAATAAAAATACTAAGTGAACATAAAACTTAGTAGACTGGTAATCAAAGTTGCGTGACTGGATATTAAGTACACGCACTGTTCAAGGAGTGATGATTTGTTGCCTAGTGGGAAAAACGAAGTCAACCTTGGACTTCTTTGTCTATTTTCTCTTAAACCTATGATTTTCTCTGAAGTTCAAAAAAACATTAGAAATTAACCCCAATGATTGGAACATTTCGCCTCGGATTATTTGAGTTAAGGAATAGTGTGGGGTGCACACATTTGTGCACGGGAGACTTTTATAGCCTTCGTTGTCTTTTTTGAGACTGGTTGCCGATGACAATTTTAACATCTTGATTTTATACTTATTTTGAGCGAGATATGATAATAATTCTTTATTTTTTAATAACTAATGTCTAAAACAATAAAAAATAAAAGGTTCCAGAATTGACGGCCATATCGCTTGAATTGATTTCTTGCAGGCAGCCAAAGCTTGAAAAAGAAGATTATAATATTCTATTTGAAGTAGATTTAGATCTCTTTCAATTAATATATTTCTGATTTTATGACAGAAGCTAGAAAAGTCATAAGTTTAGCAACTCTGCAGCAACCTGATAATCCGCACGCGTTCAGTATGGGATGGAATCATTTCGAACTAAAACGAATCAGGGGCCTCGGTATTAGCCCCTGCTGTTTACCTGTCGAGCAGACGGCCGAGAAACCTTTTCTCCGATCTCGAAGGACTTTCAGCTTTTTACAAGGTCCCATTCACGGTTTGATTTTACCAAACCACAGGCATTTTCGAGGTCGTTTCGTCACTGTGTGAACAAGCCTTCATCCACCAGTTGACCCGTCACCCGAAGGTTCTTTCGTAAACAAATTTCCTACTAATTCCTTCATGCGTGTTTAACAGTTGGATTACTCGATTAGCCCTCCCGAATTTCTAACAACATTTTGGAGCACAAAATTCAGCAGTCTTTTAATTGACCGCGAAAGGCCAGTTGTAAATTGGAAAAGTTTTTATGTCAATGGAAAAACGCTATTACAAATGTCGAGTTGTGTTCCACAAAGAGAAGTTTTAGGGTTGCCTGTTTGGTTGTTTCCACTCGCCTTACCCAAATTTTTATCGATATTTATTTATCAGAAAACAGATTTAGTTATCTCTTTTCTGATAAATAAATACCAAAATTAAACTTTATGAAGGTAGTCCTTCATGAAGTAAAATTTCTAATAACGATGGTATTTTACTTTCTTAAATCTGTCAATTAAAACAAAATAACCGGCTCATTTTGCCTCTTACTTCACAAACATAAAAAGCGTATTCCATTAAAGAAACCCTCGAACATTATCTCCCTACTCTATTGAAGGTTTTCTAGCTAAAGAGATAGATAGCTGAGCCTTCAATAAATCTTTAACCTATTCAAAAAAACCTCAAGGTCTATTTTCCCGAACAAAAAGCTGTCACCCCAGACAATCGAAAGAATTAGCGGCCAAGCAATGGTAGCTACTGAACGTTTCCAGATAATTTATAACAATGGATTGTCCTAAAAAGGACGTTAAAAAGTTTCACCTAAAGAGCACAAATGCTCTAGTCCTTATTCAGTAGGTAGGTTTGCAGAAGTTGACGCAGGCCATAGAGTAGGCTTGAAACAGAAGAAACAGTGTTTACGAAGTGTTAAAAAGCACAAGTGAAGAGAAAACTGGACTTGCAAGTGACAATAACTATATAGTTAGCAAACTGAAGTGGCAGTGGGCCAGCCAGATTTCGCGACTCGGTAAACGTAGTGTAGGACGCCCTCCGGCAAGGTGGGATGACGATCTGCGGAAGACTGCTGGCAGATGTTGGATGCGAGAAGACAGGGCGCTATGGCGCTCATTTGGGGAGCCCTATGTCCAGCAGTGGACTAATGTGGGCTGATGATGATGATGATGATTAACTATATGAATCATGTGATTTTGGTCAAAATTAGCTCACTGTAGTATTACGAGTAGGAGAAACAGGAAACATTTATTCATAGTAGATTGTTTGAAACAGACTGCACTTAGTTCAATTATTTCAATTGTACCTAAATACTGGTCCTAATTTGGTTTTCTTATTTAATTATGATTTTGTATGTTAATAAAGGTCTTTTTCTAATTCATTGAACAGTTATGACGACGACTGAAGTAACAAAAATTTTGTATAAATGAAAGGTATTTTTATATTATTCATTGGTAATAAAATAATCAAAAGATTGTTGGTTTCAAAGCAACTAGTTATAGAAATAACTAGTTGATTGAGTATTTAGAAAAAGATACTAATAATAAACTATATTTTTAAAAGTGTTTTCTGTACTCTAGTTACTCTATACAAGTGCTCGGGCCAAAATGGTATGAAAATGAAAAGTGTAGGTTGGTACTTGCATGCTCGAAACGGCTATTGTAGATTTCGCAGTACTGAATTGGTTTGGGTTTCAACAAAGTTGTAACAATGATTTCACTTGACACCCTTAAAACTTTAGGGGCCAGCACAATATATCCTTGAGAATTAATTTTCTTTGCAGGAGGCAATGCAGCCAGCATCTTGGGTATCTACACTTCCAACTGGTATTGATATGGATCAGTTGAGCTACCTGTACTTTGTTTGCAACTGTCTGCAGTCAGCTCAATTGTTTTAATTATAAATACTAATTTTCTTTGTTAATAAAGTTTTTACCAATATAAAAGAAATCTTTAAGGAATATCAAACTGGGATCTTCAAAAAGAAAGTGATATATAGGTAGACAATTTATCAAAAAAAAATATTTATTTCTCGAAATGACATACTCGTAAATGGACTCTGATAGTTCGCACGTAATTACGAAGTCTTAATTTATTATCACAAAACTACTTAACGCGTGTAATTGTGAGACTAATTGGCCCTCAAACCGATGCAGTTCACTTTAAGAAACCACATGCTTATTTTTGCAACCAGCATATTAATTTAACTAAGCACTCGTAGTTTAATTAGCATGGAAGTCAGATTAAACTTTTCAACAACTGAACATTATGGTTAAAATTTTGTTACTTTTAAATAAAAAGCATAAATAACTCAACGTAACATACATTTATTTATAGGATAAATTAGAATAAAATGCGTCATCATTGAATTTAAAAAATCATAATCTAAATCGATATCCGAACCTTAGAGTATAATAAATATAATATTATATGTATCAATGTATTTTCTAAGCCTAAGACGATTACCTTACCTAGTGTCCAATTCTGTTCAAAACAGACCCGATTCATCCGATACCATTCCAGATTTCAGTTTGAATAATTAAACTGTGCAAGCCATTCCCCAGCAAATTCCCTTTACCATCCAATTACTGATCCACCCCATAACTTATTCATATAGAATCGATGTGAGTTAACGGTAGTTGGGTATATAATATCATATTGCAGTACCGAAGTGCGGATGCTACCGAGCTACACTAATTGGTACCCATACCTGCTTACAAAATTCGGGTAGAGTAGGCAAATCCAGACGACCGCACATGACTTGTGAAGTTTGCCGGCCTTACCAATTAACCCCTGGGAGAAATCCCCAGTGGTATTATACAAAATTGAGTCCAATATAATTTTACATTCACTGCCAAATGAGATTTTCATAGAGTTTCGCTTTTTAGGGTTACTTGACTGGCTTCAACCCGTTTCGGATTAAATAAAAATGTAAGTACAACCATAATCGTACAGGTTTAGGTATAGTGTTAAGGCTGAATCTTATACATATTGGAAACAATCGGCACAGGAATGGAAACCCCTGTATTTTTAATCCATATTGCTAAAATATTTTCTTCTACGAGTACACCACTCGTAGTAGCCGATAAGATAATTTCAATTTCAGAGCTTACTCACTGTATTCAATCCAATGAGCTACCTATATCCCGAATACAAATCATCTTATCTATTTACTTAGATATAATTCCATCGGTAAACCGAAGCGGGTTTATTTGTGCGTACAGTAATAATTAGGGTTGGTAACCATAATTACTATGTTTCGAAACGCATATGAAGTGTTAACACTGGTGTAGCCCAAAAATATTATAATAATAAGGTCAACTTACAAAAAGTTACAAAGTCTCACTTTGCATGTGTCGTAGATTGATTTAAGGACAAAATAGATAACTACAGGTATACCATTCGTTTCCAACTTTACAGTAAAAACGGCCCACGCAGTTCCCGCGGGTTTAAAAATCAGCATTTTCATTCAGTACTCGTGTAATCTGTGTTTTAATGGGATTAAATGCGAGACAGCGTGCTCTACACAACAAAATACAACACATGACGTCATCCCATTACACCAGATTGTATTTTCATAAAAAAAGTCAACATATTTTAGACGCTCTTCGGATAAAATTCTGCGAAAGCTCAGCAGCCTGGAAGATTTTCTGGGAACGGCATCACCTAGGTATAGGTATAGGTCCTCACAGTACTATTTTATAATGGATGGGAGCTAACATGTTTTTCCGTACATTCGGTACGTATAGCAAGGGAACGTTCGGTTAAATAACATGGAAGATGATACTTTTACAAAGGGAATTCCAGACGTGACATAAACCGGAAGTGGGTTTGGGTTCCCAAGGCCCCTCAAACAAAATATGACAAAGTTAATATGCTTGGCAAACAAACAAAAATGTTTTATAAAATGTTTATTCCTGCCGTTCTAGGCGACGACAGGAATAAACATTCGTCTCATCGATTGCATATTGTTGATTATTTCTAACAGCTGTCATAAAAAGGAAGGTATTTTTTTTAAATACTTCTGTGGACTGTATTGAGCAGGTTTATTAGCTTTGCAATATTTTGGAATGTTAATTATGATATATAAATGAAGTTGCACTAATAATAAATACATTAATAATGCTAGACAATCCACACAGCACCACCTAGCCCCTAGCTGAGCAGAGCTTGTGTTATGATTACTAGATGACTGATATACTTACATAATAATAATAATAACTTGAGTTAATTAATTTCTAAACCCAATGCAATTCTGGCACGTACCCTACCCACCACTTTGATTTGTAAAACTCAAAAAGCCAAATTAAGTTAAGGTTTTCAAATTCAAAAGGGTTTGAGTAAATCTGATTTGTCCATCGCAACTTACCTTCAAAAAGACGAAGGAAAAGATAAATCTCCTCCCCGCGCTTTAAAATTACACTTTACAAGGCCCATCCCAAGTTTTTACAAAACACAATTACCCACCTACTGGCCGCTGATAAAGTTTGCGCTAAAGAAGCACCAGCCATGATTTATGTTGCCTTACGTCCGAAACGCGTCGCGAAATTACCAAGTTTTCCAAGACGGAATTTCTAAAATTCTGAAGAGTCCTTCCTTTTCGGGCGACACTTTTAGGGCTAGTTGGACGTTGTTTTGCGGAGCGATAACGCGTTTACGCATGATACGAAAGATGACGTATACCACAAAAATATGGGTATTTTGGTAGTCAAAAGGAAAGTAAAGCATGAGAAATTAAACAATTTTATAAAAATTATACGAACTTGTCGAACTCTGCTCGGTTTGGTTTGACAATGCATTCAAGGGGTTTTCTGAAGAAAAAAAAATAAAAAGCCAAATCTCTCTATTTAAAAGTTGTAAACAGTTTTGGAGATTGTCCGCTTATCGCTCAGCTCACACCAGGTCTAAGCCAACAGGAGCCCTCCATTGTCTGTAAACTGGAAACTTTGCGAGGCGGGTTTAACTTAGTAACGCCTTAAATATAAATTTCACAAGTCGCCGTTCTCACGAATGGAGTTACGTTACGTCGCTCAACAAGTTAGCCTTAGATGTGAAATTTCAGTTTTCATAACAATGGATACGGAAAGTAATCTTACTTTTTCATGTAGTTACTTAAAGGAGTTTTGAAAATATCACAAACTTTGAAAGAAATTGAAAGTTACGTATGCAAACGATATTTTATAACGTATAATATTTATTTCTTCCACAGACAGACGCATCGTGCGGACGCGAGTCAATACAATTTCTGCCCAAGGCTTGCACACAATGTTTCTATGGAAACGCTAGTGGTGCGCCATGGATTCAAACGGGTATATAACAAAAAAAATATATAGAAATTTGAAAATTTTAATGTGTAAAAATGTGTAGCACAATAGGCTTTATCAACGATACACGTTCGGTTACATTATTGGACTTACCATATGGATTCCTAACGTTTTCAAAATATTCAATAGGCTATGTTCATCAGGGATAATGAAGAGTTGTAATGGTGAAATATTTTTTCGAATCGGTCCAGTAGTTTCGGATCTTATTCAATCGAAACACACAAACAATATATTAATATAATAAACATAGCTTATGTTTATTTCAGGCTAGGGAAACTAAGGGTTGTACCTAGTAGAGGTACAAAGTGTATTCAAAATTTTAGTCCGATCCGTAGTTTTGGCGTGGAGTAACAAACATTCACCCATCAAAACATCCATTCATATAGAAACATCCAAAACTTCGCATATCATATCAGTGTGATGTTTTTCGACTACCGGACCAGCGAAGATTATAGTTTTTCTAAACAGCAGATTATATTTATTTATTATTTTTAACTGACCACTGTTAATGCAAATAAATTATTTTATTCTTATGCTATTTTTATCATATGAATTTCTGAGTATATCACATACTCGTATAATACTAGTACCGCTGTTCATTGGTTAATTTTATTTTAATATACCTATATTTGGTAACATAATGTAGCCAATTAGAGATGAAAATAGATTTAGAACGTCTGACGTCACTTACGAATATTCTGAACAACAAGCAGAGCCTTAGACGTCTATAAAGACTGCTTCCCTTGTCCAACAGTACTCACGACTTTATTACTAGCCGGCACTATTACAATACTTTTAAATCGAGGTTCATGAACATCATTTTTTGACCAAGCAGGCGGTGGAGACTCAATTTTTTATCAATTTAGATTTTTTCATCATCCAAAGTTAACATTTTTATTTTACTTGCATTTGGGATAATTTATTATATTATTTCTTGAGAAAAATGTATAAAAGA
Organism: Eupithecia pulchellata; assembly: GCA_963931895.1. Classification (NCBI taxonomy): domain Eukaryota; kingdom Metazoa; phylum Arthropoda; class Insecta; order Lepidoptera; family Geometridae; genus Eupithecia; species Eupithecia pulchellata. The sequence goes on from OZ007537.1 coordinate 5,907,146, forward strand.
AACTTATGGATGTTTTAGAATCCTTTTTATCCCTAGTATTTGATAGTTTGAGGCTTTAACTATGTGCATGTTATTGGTAAATACTGGGAATCATATTAGACAAATACATGGAAACCGTTCGCCGAGCAAGTTTGTTCGTGTACCCTTACCCTTAGATAGACGTCTACGTTTACCTTTACATAGAATCGTTCGTCGATACTTCGTTCATCGGTACATTACTTGAAAAATAAAGAACAATTCACACGGACCGCACACTCATTACAACCACACGACGAAGACACGTGGTTGAGTTCTGATGTCTATGAAACTGAAAAATTTAGTTCAGATAGACCACATTTTCCCGCCGCATTCAACCGTGTGATCGATACCGGCCACATCGCAACCACCTCTCATCCACAAAGCCACAATGCGCACTAGCCGCTGGCCTCATCGCAACTATTAACATCAACGTAACCACATCGACATTTTTTAGCTACCACAACGCATCTGCAAAAAACTGCGGCGACGCTTTACACATAATTATAAAAACGTAAATTTCAAAAGGTTTCAAAACGTTGCTCAGCAATATTTTGTCGCTGCGATGTGGTGTGGTTGTGGAACTTGAAATTGTCCCTAAGATCGTCTTAAATTTAGCTATCATACACTCTCGTGGTTAGATGCTAAAAACTAACTTCATACTTTCACATACACCACTACACTCTTATAAAGTTACCTCGAGTTGCTAACCTTTCAAACCGCTAAGAACTTTTAGAAAACCCAGCACTTGTATCGACAACTTACTCAAACTTTCCGTGGAGCTTTCAGCTAGCAATTATTTATAGTAACTACAGCTCTACTGAACCTTATTAAGCTAAAAACAGGACCGGCCAAGAGGGTGAGACTCTGAAGCTTAAAGTTGCGTATTTACTTGTTTTCTTGATTTGCTAGTTAGACTTTGTTTTGTCTCAATTTCGGAGTCGAATTGTAACCTCCGCAATTGGTGCGACCCGAAGCGTAGAGGTTCACTGTCACGCCGAACCTAAGGCTAGGCAGTGAATGATATTGCGCTTTCAGTACTCAGCTGAAAAGGCGCACTGCATCTCCAAAAAGGTGAAGAACACTGTATGCCTCGTTGATATGAAAGTTTGAATAAAGAATATTGTACCTGCTTTGTACACTCATTTTTATAGGTTCGTGTCATCGTTCAAGATGAGCTGCAAGGACTTAAGAAAGATGGTGGTTATCATCACAGGTTACTATGAACTGAACTATCATCTTTTCAAGGATAGCGCCACAGACAGCCCTGTTTCTTACCTACTCCTAAGAAGAGGGGACTGTGGAACACTCTGTTACACTGCAAGGCAATAGACAAATCGGGATTGAAGAGCATTATTTAGACATAACCCCATCCCACAGGAACGCCGAATCGAAGCTGTCAATCACCAAAAGAGCTCCTCCGGTACTTCAAGGAGCTGGGCCGGTTAGGTTAGGTTAGCCTGTTGTGCCAAACTGGCATGGGGGATAATCGACAATACACTCCCATATGAGATGTCAGATCTCAATTCTCATTCTCTCACTTATAATTAGAATAAGATTATCGTTGTAAAGGCAAACACACGCTCCATGCTTCAAATATCTTACAAAAGTACCCTAAAATACCTCCTCGTGATACGTGATTGAGATTTCGAAATATGTCGAATATTTTCCATCAAGTTTGAACAGTTACTCATAGTAAGGTCTTCCCCGCGGAATGTGCTGCGTTCCAAACATTCCTGCTATATTTCCCTAGTGTAATGCCAAAGTGAAGGAAATGCAGTATGATTTGTCTATGAATGCGAATTTGCGACGAATTAATTTAAGCACTGCATGTACTTCATATGAATTTTATACTTATTTAAACTTAAATCATCAACATTGAACTTGTTGTGAGTTTATTCTAGGATTATTATTTTTGCTGTTTAATCTTCTAGACTACAACGGTTTATATTCCTGTCATGTTATTCGTCAAATTACAAAAGGTTTTTACAGTAAAATTTATAGACTCCCCCGACTTCTAGGAGAAGGGGTTCTTGGGGGTCGTAAGGGGAGTAACATCACGGCTCGCTTCGCTCACCGTGTTCCGAGTAGTCACAATTACGGCGAGCAATTGTATGCGTGATTGATTTGTCAACGCGTTGCGCGTAGTAAAAAATAGGGTATTAGGTGCATTTTGACCACTTTGTGTAAGTGGTGTCTAAAAAATATAGAGATAGAGATCGCTGTTAGCAATAAGGCCACCGATTGTGTTTTTCTAGATATAGTTAGTATTATGATCGTGTATCCTTTAAAGTGTATTAACGGTGCAATAAAGTAATATTCTATTTTAATTTAACTTAAACCCCATATCAAGCGGAACTGTCTCACTGGTCTTAACTTGTCTATGGCCACCACAAACTTACGAACAAAGGATGCCTTGTACGTCTTATACGGAACACGGCTTCACACTGCGTCGACTGCTGCCGATTCATGACAGCCAAGCCAATACAGAGGCCTTTCAAGCCATTTCTACCGCACGTACGGTAGAATTTATATTATCACACTAATATTATAAATGCGATCGTTTCGATGATGAATGGTTTGTTCACGCCATTACTGGTGATTGGATCGTGCAAAATTTTTCATACAAGTAGTTCTAGGTCTGGGATAAAACATTGGCTTTTTTTATCTCATAAACTATAATAATGCTGGACAATAGACACAGCATCACTTAGCCCCAGGCTAAGCAGAGTGTGGTTTGGATACTAGCTGACTGATATACTACATAATACAATGTATTACGAGATAGATATTTTTTATTATCACCGCGCCACAGAGGTCGTCGATATAATTGTTTACAGGGTGTTAAATATATGTATACATCGAAAACAGACCAGACACCACTGAACCAATATCTGCAGGTTGTACAAATATTTGCCCGAGGCGGGAATCGAACCCGCAACCTCCTGCTTTCGCCCGCTGCGTGACAGAGGTCGTTGCGTTACTTTTTTTACTCCGTTACTTTTGTAATAAAAAACTAATGTTTCAAAAAAGCACTGTATACAAAAAATGCAGTGCTGCGTCTAGGAGGGTCTAGCCGGGTCATAGTGTACGAAAATTCTCAATCATTTTGTTTCACTCACCATGACCTGAAGTTGCTCCTTCGTTTTGTGAGAGGTTTCCGCTTCATTGTTCAAGCTTTAGCGTGAACACAATATCACAAAACTTCTGCATGACTGGTTTTAGTTGGAACAGGTCAAAATAATTTGTTTATGTCCTAGATAAGAATTTTTTCTTTTTGCTCAGATTGATCTACTATGTATTGCAAAAGCGCGAAATTACTTTCCAATTTTCTTCCAAATTTTTATTATAATGTCACATTTTAATTTTTTTTAACACATACAGATCTCATTATGAATGTAAGCGGGTTAACTACGAACCTAAGAACACATAATGAATTCATCAAACTACGATAGTTTTTATACATACAGATCTATCTAAAAACTAATCTTAAACCCTGGCGAAATCTAAAAACATTATATTTAATTAAGAGTTATAAGTAGTATAATTTTCTGCAAATTTAAAATCAATATCTCGCCTTCCACATTATTTTGATTGGAAACGTTTTCCGAGAAACGGGTCAATCGACATTGATTACACCTAAATCTTTACAATATTGTAAACGCTCGGTCTGAACAGTAGCTAATCCACCTTGGCTCACCCGAAACGCCTTTGATCTTGTTGTCAATATCACTTCTCGTTCTGGACAACCGTTTAATTCGCTTTGACCAAAGGGCTTATCGTCTCCTTCATCCGATTTTAAGCCCAATGACAAAGCCGCAAGATCTTCTATCGAAGCACACATTTCACAAAGAGATGACTGTAGGTATGTCGTATCAACCATTGCACGAATTTCCGCAAAGCTAATCGGTTCAAGTGACTAAAGCTATTTTGTCTCGAATGGTTTAGTTTGTGTTATTCGTTTGTAGGTATTGCCAAATGCATTTGATTAAATTTGTCTTATCTTAAACATAACTCGGGCTTTCCAAAATACCTTGGATAAATATGGTACTAGATAAAATAAAATATAGACATCGTTATTCCATAGAAGACCCTCAACCTTCTATTAACCCACAAGTATAAACTAAGTACGTTCAAAGTAATTAGTACCAAATAAATCAATTAGATATTGACCTAGTTTGTAGGTCGATGACGAAAAGAAAATTGGGAACTGATTACGTTGCTATAAATTTGTAATATAAAACAGTATATTTTTTTTATTAAATATTTAAGAAGCAGAAGTACATATTGTTATGGTAAATAAAAACAAATGTGAAATCTGAAAGTTCCTACAGAGTTACCCTCAATTAGCTACAAAAATTCCACCTCATCGCGTAGGCCGCAAAAAGCGAAAATTACTACGACGTCGCACTAATACCTACCCCAAGGCCCAGGTGGCGCTACACAGAAATGGAGGCTTTAAACGATTCCCCTTCCCAAAAGCTTACCATGTTGCGGCAATAAAGCCTAGTTTTACCGTAAAACAGCGCACTAAGGCTCGGAACAGACGGGTAACTAGTGCGAATGCTAACCAACGACCAACCATTGAACATAATTATTTGTTCACATTATAGAGTTCATAATGGTCTGTTTACCTCAAAAAAGGAGATAACCAGAGTTATTTCATAAAAATCATAATGAATAATGCTGGACAATTCACACAGTATCATCTAGCCCCAAGCTAAGGAGAGCTTGTGTTATGGGTACTAGATTACTGATATACATACTTTGACTTATGTCTATACAAGATGACAGAGTGAGAAAGAGCTATGCTATTAGTTAGCAGATTATGAATAAAGTATCGTCTAAGTAACTTATTCTGCTCTAATCCATAGCTTGGATGAATTAGGTTCCACTGTTTGAATTTATTCCACTCTGATGGTGCAGTCCATGGCCCGGTTGGTTATGTTCCACTGCTTGATTATCCTACTCTAATCCACCCATATGTCGGTTGCTTGATTCTATTCCACTCTGATGCCACTTACATAAAGTGATAAGATCACCGATGTTGCTAGTTTGCGAGAACCCTTGCTGTGTAAATATTTCAGCTCCAAGTAGCGTACATTTTGTATGGACTAGAATCATCGCCTCGATAGAGTTCCGTAATATGCTTGCTCATGCACTCCGAACAAACATCTTGAAAGCACTTTGCGAAAATAAGCCTTTTGTGGTGGCGTTGATTCAATTTACTTTCAACAGTTCGCTGAGGATTTTGTTTTATTATCAAAGTGGCGAGCATTTTAAGTGAGATGGTTTTAAGATGCCGCGGGAAGTTCTGTAGAATTGTGTTTAATATGGTATTTATAACAAGCTGTTTACGCTGTATTGTATAATAGGAATCAACTTTTTAAAATTTTATTGGGATAGTTAATACCAAATATTAATATTTTATGTACCTACCTATATAAATAAACTAGCGGACCGCCCCGGCTTCGCACGGGTATTAAACAAAAATTTCAGAAATTATACACACTAACACGATGGCTTTCACAGTTTTCATACGGATGCCTTACTTTTTTAACAGCATTGGGGTTTTTGACATTGACTCGACACTCTATAACTGACACTGGCCGTAGAGAAAAAGCAAGCACCGTGCGCTATATATTCAACCTCTTTTTCTATTCTGACGCGCCATAATAGAAAAAGAGGTTGAATATACAGCGCACGGTTCAATTATTGAATTTTTCATGCGGATCCCTAACTTTTTTGAAAATATTCTATAGCCTATGTTCATCACGGAAAAGAACAATGGCAGGTCTCCATACTAAGAATTGTCTGGGATCAAATTGAAGCGTACCGTAATGAAAAAAATGTTAAAAGATTTGGCGTTAGCTCCAGAATCTATAAATGAGACTATTTTCTTTGGGGAAAGCCGGAAAAAAAAGATTTCAGTGTTTGAATTTTTTGGTTATGAATGAACGTCAAACAATAATTGTCTATAAAACATCGCAGATTGAAATCAAATCATAAAGAAATGGATAATGTGGTTTGGTCTTGGGTTTGGTCTTATCAATTAGACCACGCCACCTTAAATATTCGAAATGAGAAATGATACACAAAATGAGCAAAACAAATTCTAAACTTCTTGTATGTTTACGAAAGCTGGGCGTGTATTAAAAAAAATGTACCTACTTGCCCCGTAAACACAAAAAAACTGAGGGTTTTAATAAATAATGTTGGACAATCCACACAGCATCATCTAGCCCGAAGCTAAGCAGAGGTTGTATTATGTTATGAGTTCCTACTAGATAACTTATTTACTTAAAACAATATATAAAGGTATACCTAAATTAATAGATATTTTTTTATTTTACATAGAAAATGCCCAGAACACCCAAAACAACAATATCGGAGTCCTATGGGCACGCACTAGCCAGACACAGGGCAGTATCAATCAGTCCATAAACAGTCCAGGTCGGGTGTTACATATGTCGCCTGTGGCTTCCGTAATTCGGGTAAAAATAAATAGAAAACCAAAATATAAACACAGCAGAAATAAAAAACGCCGAAGTCTCGGAAGGATTCTGTCAAAGAGAATAAAACCACTACGTTCTAGATTCTGTGGCGTCTTGACAGACAACCGCTGACAACCTCTGAACTGACAACAGGACATTATCAAAGACAAATCAAAGACAAATGATACATTGCATTCAATAATTGTAGATTATTGTATAGAAATATTGCGATTTATCTCCGATTTATACGTACTATACGTAGCCTACTGCGCAGGTTCACGCCAGCGTTCTTTTTACATGACGCGAACTATACCCGCACCACTATTAAAATGGTAACATTTCGAATATCATTTGATAAGCTTTTAAATATCATAAAATAACTCCGGCATTTACAAGAAGTAGTGAATAATTAATAAATCGTAGAAAATTTATTAAATTTGATTCATATACATCAGATCCATGGACGCAAAAAAAAGTCCAGACCAAATTCTGCCATTGTTCTTTAGGATTCTAATGGTGAAAGAATTTTTAAAATTGGTCCAGTAGTTTCGGAGCCTATTCAATTCAAACAAACAAACAAACAATCAAATCTTCCCTCTTTATAATATTAGTATAGATATATCATTTCTTTAGTAAGATATTTGCAACTTTACAAAAACAGCTAAGAAGTGAGCTGTTAACCCGAAAAGAACTTAGAGGTCATTCAGCTTCCAGCAACAAGTGATTTTTTTTCATTAGACCTTACAGGAAGAGGTCCTGATCCGTCACATAGAACAAATTTACTAACAACAAATACCACAGTAAAATAACTCTCACATGCAAACAGACTCAATGGGTTATTTATAGTTTGTTCTAATAAAACCAAAAACTGACTTTTCATTACTCTATGCTTAAAGCTTTTAAAGTTTTATGAGAAAAAATGCACTAAATACCTCAGCAATAAACTTGTATAACACCTTAAGGTAATTCTCTAAACAAAGCCAAGAAGAACCCACAAAATCGGTCCACGATTTCTAAAATCGGCGAATCCATGAAAATTACATTCAGCCAAACATAGATCCGACCTTTTTGTTCGACAAAAGGAAGCCTTTCAAAGAAGTCGGCTGAGCGAGTCCACGAAATGAGTTTTTACTAGTCCAGTTACACCATGCAACCAGCTGTCCACAAGTTCCCGTGCGGATTCGCAGTTGCATTCCTACTCCTACCCCCATTACCGGCTCACACGTAACAGACAAACCGCATTCTGTTCTGGCGTAGTTAACACGTAATAGCAGGGGACCGCACGGAATTGACTCGGTTGGACTTCATTGCATTACGCACCTCGATGTCTAGAGACAACCCGTAAGGCGACACTGCTGTTAAAGCTTAGAATATATGTAAGGCTACAATTTCCAGGAATGGAAGAACGCCAGAACCTGTATGTTGGTATAATAATATATTTAGGACCGAATATGGCATACTAAGTGAGACGATAGATTTTTTAAAGTGGGCCGAACTTTCTAGGGTCGAAAATGGCATAAATCGATTTGACATGATTTGACCTTGTTTATGGCCGTAGAATACGGGTTGTGTGCGCATTTTTACGAAAACTCTAAAATATCAAACAATTGAAAGATTGAGCAGCTTATCCTTCCATATAATTGATGTTCTGAATATGTTCTGAAGCACTGAAGGACCTATATTTATAGAATGACAGCGGCGATCCAATAATTTCAGAATTACTACACAAGTAAGCGGTAATCAACTTTAATAAATCTGTTTTGGTATTTCGAAAACACATTATGTAGTTGGAAAAGGCCAGCGAAAAGGCATAGGGATATTAAGGATGGTGTGTTTAAACCTGTTTAAACAGAATAAAACCACACGTTCGTTTGGATGTGTTTTCCAAAATTAAAAAGTAAACACCTAAAACTCTTCTTTTTCTTCAACTTCAACTTCTTTATTTCCGGAGCCGCTTGCTTTTCGCCACGACGGACGCGCGACGCGGCGGCAACGACTCTCCAAGTATCGGTGTCGGTATGTCATAAACTTCGAAACAGAATATGATCGGTTTCGTACAATAAACTCTGACAATTTTGCACTGAACGATTATGCTAAAATAAATGGACAACACAACATAAAAAAACATAATGATTAACGCAAAACTTATTTCATGGGTCGCTGCGTGTTGTTGCCACAATTCTGTGTCCTTGTCAAATGAATCACAAGCTTTAGTATTGGGGGACAAAACACCATAGAAAAGACCTCATTATAGGTATAGCCATTTGTATTCGAGGTATAAACCTAATTGATTTTTTTTAATTCTACCGCCCTTATGATTTATTTATTGCAAATACGCCTGCATTCTATTGATCTCTGAAGGGATGCTCTTACTTCTTTTCCCCATTCTACGACTTTGCAATTACCACACTGGCCGAAAAGTGGCAAACAGACAAATGTCATATTGCCATAGGTAACAAAGATATCATGTCAACACTCAATCTAAGATCCAGCAGCCTACTTTCTGAACTTAATAGCTAAAAGCATAAGTAGACTAGGTAACTCGCCGATTTCGCCAAACAGAACGTTTTGGCCAGTGAGGCGTAGTTCGCCATCGAAAAACAAAAGATAATAAATCATCTTTAAGAACTACTAGAAAAGGGTTAGCAGGCTTAAGGATTTTTTAAGCAGATTGCTCTTAATATGTGTGACTAAGCCTGCAATTATGTACCTGATACCTATATCACCATTGCTTATCGATGTGTACGATAGTGATCATATTTGTTTTTTATGATTACACTTCCGTAAGTAAAACAATTAGATAAAGAATATGATCTGAATTCATAGTTATATAAATTAGTTAAATAAATAAAAAATGCTTAAAAATCCACACAGCATCATCTAGGTCCAAGCTTAGCAGAACTAACAGATACTAGATAGCCACAGAGGTTGTGGCGAGTTATAAGATGAAAACAATAGCTCTTATAATTTTAGTTCTATTTGAGTTTCCGTTTATGAGATTCCTGTTCAATCTACGGGGAGATCTACGCCTGCAGTTGCGCGCCTATAATACTAATACGTCTCTCGGTAAGTCCTAGATTATGACTAAAAGCCAATTAAGGAAGCCCGGGCCCCGGTGTGTCTTTGTGTATGCGTGTATTGTGATGAACCCGGTGTCAATTCTGTTCTGATCTGATCTAGGTGGAACAGAATTAAATCGGCAGGGCTACAGCCGCGAAAAAAATTGACTTTTCAGTATAGTCGAATTATTTAAAAAAAAACGCCGTCGGTTATTTTTGTTCCATATTTTGCAGTGCTGAAAGAGGTAAACATAAACGTTCCTGTGAAGCAAAACTAAACTAGTGAGTTAGCCTGACATGTGCTGTAATAAATATTTACTTGAAATCGTAATTTTAAGTAAAATATCTGAGAACTCACTGCTAGGCAAACCTATCATAGGCTTTAAGGCACTGTTTCCCAAGCTTAAAATTTATAAATGATCTACCTAATTTCCCAGAATATTACGTTTTCTACCAAGTTTCAGTAAAATGCCCACACGATAAAAGGCTTTCGACCACATTTCCTTATCCAATACCTATATTTATTTTACTTATCTACAAACCGAGCTATTTCGATAACCAACTCAAGCATAAAAACAGCAAACTTTCTGCTTGAACCCATAAAACGGTCTCAATTCCCCCACTTTACATGGGTTTACGGATGAACGCTTTTGTCCATTTCTTCGCCGAATCCACAATATCGTGTCTTTGTAGAAATGACCGGGTGGGACTCTTAGCTCAGTCGAAATAGTTCATTTATTCAGCGTAACTAGCTTTCGCCCTCGGTTTCATCAAACGTTCTCTTCCAGTCTTTTCCGTTCAGGCGTCAAAAAGTAAAAGAAAGACTTCCTAATTAATGTTTAAATTATATAATACTAATCATACTTCCTTTATTCAATAAAGTCGATAGTTTTTGAAGCTCGAATTTATCTAGGTTTCGACTTATAACATCATCAATCATCATCCATGATTGCTTTCATCAATCAACAAATGCACCTCTCCCTCCTTACCGACGTTTATTATCGAAGAAATAAATACAAGAAAAGAAAGTTCAGGTGAATAAAGTCAAAAGACTTTCTTTCTAAGGTATCAGCTGAATAGAATCCAAAGTAGCATAGTACCAGGTAGCCCTAGTAATTGGTTCATGAATTGAGAAGATATTAGAAGCACGACCGGTGCTTAATTAGTAACAATTAAAAAAAAACCAGCCAAGTGATATAGCGAATAAAACTCAAGTCTTTTTTACTATAAAAACTATCGTAGTTTGATGAATTCATTATGAATGTAAGCGGGTTAACTACGAACCTATTATATGCTGTAAGAACATCAACGTACTCAGTGAGCGCATTGAGGCGGTACTGGCGCGACGTGAGACGTGAGCCGCACTCACCCTGATGAAGTCCCTCGTTAAGGGATGAAACGTTGGTGTTCTTACAACATATAATAGGTTCGTAGTTAACCCGCTTACATTCATTATGAAAACTCAAGTCTTTATTCCGGTTTTCATTCAGTCAATATCTAAGGAATTAAAATAGGTTCCTATAAGGAAAAATCAAGAACATTTTGGTAAAACCAAAATATCAAATTATTCCAGTATTTGATTCGGTGCTGTCAAGTGTTCGATATTATTTTGAGAAACTGTCCTTTTGAAAAAATCTGCAAACATAGGAAAAAATCTATTCAATGTCATATAATGTGGTAACTTATCAGAATTTTTGAAGCATATAAAACAATTCCAACAAATGATTAACACAGTTTTCTCAAAAACGTATTAGATAACTATTTTGCACTGTAATGAGATGTCTAAATACGACTCAATAAAATAGAACTACATAATCCTGAACCCACACAAAATCATCAAGCTCTTCGTAAACTAAAATTATACACGGGCACCAACTAGATAACTGTTAAAGATACTTCCTGTGTGTAACTAAGTACCTATCTATAATTTAATTTTTTTAAATAAACTACGTAAACTCACTTCAATCGATTTACGTAATATCATTTAAGATTTGAAATTTTCAATATACATTACATTACAAGTAATAAAATGTTATGCAACAATTCTCGTTAAATTACCTAAAAAGCTTGGGTACAATCATGTGAGAATGGGATGATATCAGGGATAATTTCGAAGCAAGCCTAATTCATCAGCCGGGCCTCAGCCGGACAAAAAGGAAGAGCTACGTTTGTGTATTTTTCATTATAAAGCTTATTAATTTTTGTTTGTAAAGGGCACCCGTATCAAAGCCATTGTATTCTCGGATATTGTATACTAGTACTTACAATTTTTGATATTCTAAAACAGCAGATAACTATGGGAAGTAGCCGGGTTTTTATATTCCTAAACTATAAAGACCGCTTTCGAGAATAGAATGAACTAAGTTCTTACTTTCATTAGAATAACTAATGATTTTTCATCTTTGACTATTCGTGAGCTACCAATTTTGATGAAAAATTAATATAGAAATGAGACAGAATCGCCAAGAGTTATCAATGTCATGCAATCAAGCAATCACAATCAATATTTATTAAAAAAATATTATTAAATTGCATGGAGGTGGAATATTTCATTTTAATTCGTTTGGAAATGTTCGTTGTGATAATTTATCATTCATATACACATTATACATAAAGCCTACATATTATGAACTAGCGGCCCGCCCCGGCTTCGCACGGGTATTAAACAAAAAATTCAGAAATTATACACACTAAAACGATGGGTTTCACAGTTTTCATACGGATCTTTACTTTTTTTAACAGCATTGGGGTTTTTGACATTGACTCGACATTCCAAAACTGACACTGGCCGTAGAGAAAAAGCAAGCACCGTGCGCTATACAACCTCTTTTTCTATTCTGACGCGCCATAATAGAAAAAGAGGTTGAATATACAGCCCATGGTTCAATTATTGAATTTTTCATGCGGATCCCTAACTTTTTTGAAAATATTATATAGCCTATGTTCATCACGGAAAATTAAGGATTCTAATGGTGAAAGAATTTTTTAACTCGGTCCAGTAGTTTCGGAGCCTATTCAATTCAAACAAACAAACAAACAAACAAACAAACAATCAAATCTTTCCTCTTTATAATATTAGTATAGATATAGATATCACAGTATCAACATTATGTCGGGTTTTGACGTAAACCTACGTCATGTATGGAATCTAATTTGTTTTTAGGGTTTATTCATAGGCCAGAGCACATTGTAAACGTAATAACCTCTGAAATAATATACACTGAAACTGAGAATCAAAAATACCAAATACCTACACGTCTGCCAACTCTCTGTATAATAATTATTTGCTGTATAATGTTTTTGAGCGTCAGCGCGATAAATCTCAACATTACAACATTGCGGGGGTGATAACTGCCATGGAACGTATCATTTATCGTGCATAAAGTTGCCAACTGACACCGTGCCGTGCGTGATTCTACAAAAATTCTACCGCCACCCGGCCGGTGAGGGTTTGTTTTTTAGAAGAATATATTTTTATCTCTCCCCTGGGAGATAAGTTCGCTGAGAGTTTTATTAACGACAGTTCGGAATAGGGACGAAGATTAGGCTTTTCTATCAAGTAGGAGTTTGCTCACTTATGTCAGTTTGTTTTTGCGGGGGAGGGAAGCCGCAAGTTTGTCGTGACTCGCAGTTTGGAACTTGACCGATAAACGACGTTATACATACCTTGTAATCTTTTAGCAGAACATTGATTCATGGGCTTTATTGTGAGTGACAGCTGTCGAAATTCCATATACACAGTCATTATTATTGTTCTATCCAAACTAAGACCCTTTTCCACAAAGTGAGATTATAGCCAAATTTTATTCGTAATTGTTCAAGAGACAAATTTACCTGCTTACGAGAAAGAACTGTAAACGTATTGTAGATACCTGTACCATTATAAAAACTCAAAAATCGGGCTATTTTGTATATAAGTTTAAATTTTATCTAGAAAACAGAACTGTTTTAATAGAAAGAAAATTAGTACACGTCTATAAATCAACTATTTCAATGATTACTTTCACTACGCGTGTGTAAAAAGAAAATAATAATGTGACTATTTACGTGCTACAAAAAAATATGAGGTAAGAAGGTACACTGCCACGACTGCCACTAAAAAATACATGAGTCGTTTTCTTTAAAAATAAAATCTATTTCAAAAATACATAGTTGGCCTGTCAAATGATAAATTTTATTTTACAAAAGAATATTCATACAGTTCGACCAGTCTATCCGAACTATTTATGAAATATTGATTTCGCTTTGCGGATATCAAAATTAAGTGGCATAGACTATTTGTCTTTGACACTCAGCACTGAGCCTCAAATGAGCTTGACACCGACAGAGACGTAGCGATAAGTAAGCGGTGCCATTAAAATATAAGTTGAAGTTGATCTCAATCGCCGTCTATTGAGTTTTAAAGTGAATGGGTTTTTTAGTTGAAAAACGCCTCTGCAATCTTTCAGTGTCGTGTACAAGCGCCCTATCGGTCAAGTTAATGCTTCGAATGAATTGTTTCTAGTCGAAGGAGGAAATTGTAGTTTTCGCTACCTGGGGAGCTTTTGTCAGTTGAACCCTGCTTAACTGACATGTTACCTTGTTTTCTTGTCTATAACAGTAATAGTTACTAGGTAAGGTGCTTTTACATAAAAGCTCCTTATATACAATAAAACATTATTATACAATATTTTGTTATACAATAAAACATTTTAATGGAGACAAGACAAATACAGGGTGCTACGGAAAGGGTGTCGTAAACTAAAAGGGTGATTTTGGACTTATTCGAAATTCGAAAATGTCCCTTCAGTTTATATCCTAACTGAAGGGACATTTTTGAATTTCGAATAAGTGAGTATTTTTGATATTTTTTTCTGATCTAAGTTTTGTTTTTCCTTTTCATCTTCTTTGAAGCATTATTGCATTATTTATCGATTGTTATTTGCTTGTTTTTTTCAGAAACATGTGTTTTAACATTAACAAAAAAATATGTACTTTCTTTTAAATATACAATTATAATAATAATGAAAAAAATCAAATAAAAAGACAGTTTTTTTACTAGCAAACTTTTTTATAAACAGATTTAAAAAACTAATTCCAAAAATTGTAAAACAAACGTTGACTCGATGTCCAGAATAACCCATTTTCGCCTTGGTACACCCATTACGTGGCACACTGTATAAATGTCATTTGATGAGATATATTAAGTTCAAATGTAGCTGTAGTTTGACTAATATAAAAAAAAACTTTTGAGAGGAGGGTGTGTACTAAATAACTGTTGATGCAATTTCCTTGCGATGATTATAATAAAAATGTCTTCTTAACATTATAATTAGTACACAAGTGCGTTTGCGCACGCACTAGTGCACTATTAATAATGTCAGAATAATAATACAGATGCCTTTTTCTATTCCCTCGGTCATTGGATTATATCCAATGAGACGGACGCAACCAACACAGACAGCTACACAATCAGGGGCAGTACCAACACATACATATGTATATCTTACTATACTAATGGTATATAATATAATGGAGAAAAGTAGTTTGTTTGAATTGAAAAGGCTCCGAAACTACTAGACCGATATGAAAAATTTACCAATAGAATGCTACTAACACTAGAACCATTAGAAGCCTTATGAACATAGACTATAGAATAATTAAAAAAGTTAGGTATCCGATAAAACTTCAATAATGAAACCCAACGTGTAAATTTTAATTTATACCCGAGCGAACCGCTATTCGTATCTAAAGTTAATTTCCGATTGCGGAAATTGGAGATCAAAGTAGCCTGCACAGCGACCAGCGCAATCCATTTGCCTATCGTTCCAGATAGGGGGCCAAGAACAAACAGCCTCTATCTACGGGCTTGTGCTCCAAGCTATAGGTATGTTGGTAAGACACGCATAGCTGCGCAGCTAACGGTCAACACTGCGAAAGAGCATTCTCAACAGAGAAGGCCGAAACCAAGCCTCTTAAGAACAAGCGAAACCTAATACTCTCGGCGGTTGTATGTGAAGCTTTCACCAACGCTTCCGTATCGGCCAGTGGAGGGCTACTTGCTACAGAAACTTATTTAAGCATCGAATCCATTGTGGAATCATAGAATCAAATCATCGTTCTATTTTTTTGTTTGTTAAGTAATGGAGTGGTTTTATAAACGTTAATAAATAAAGTTAAAAAATAAAGTTTAAAAAGTTATACAGCCCCCAGACATCATCATAAATTGGAAAATATGCCTTGATCAGTACAAGCACCCGTGTTTTGTGACAAAAAAAAAACAAAATGGCTTCCAATTTCTCATGGAGAGATAAAATAATTAGTAATTTGAAGATATAATTTTCCATTTATTACCACCCAAAGCACAGAATAACAAAAAATAGAAACTATTCAAATAATATACAAGAGTTCATTGCCCTCTAAGAGGTATTTGTACCTTGTTAGGTTCAGGCCATGTCTGCAAACGTAGTATACTTAAAAGGCTTCCTTGAAAGATGTCAACCTCTATTACAACTGCCTTACGGCTTATTTTATAAATTACCTTACGGAAAAAAATATTTTTTATCTTGTTAGCTTTGTATGGGTTTTCCGAGAAAATATTTTAGCCAAAATAAATATTGCCAGTGTATTGTCACGATCCATAAAGGCCCGTAGCATAACTCCACCGCGAAATCGTAAAAGATGGACCAGCAGTAGTTTCACCATCAATTGTCAGTCGTACGTCAAATGAAACAGAGGCGAAAATGCCTTTCCTAGAGCATAAATTCATACTGAAAAAAAAAATATTCTTTCTCGTGCATATCCCCGATCTGATCAGATGCCAATTACATCAACAGCACTTGGTCCGCCGTTTCGGTGCAATACTGAAATCGCTTTCCGAATCGGCTGTTGTTTTCGTGGAAGAGATGTGCGACCACTGATTAGATGACTGAATGTATGCTTAAAATTAAAAATATTTGAAAATTGTGGAACCAGTGGAATAAATTTACAAAAGAGGCTTTCATAAAAGTGGAGTGGAGCAAGGATATTCAAAATAGCCCTGAGTATGATGACAAAAAAGCAACTTACCTGCATTAGTTATGTCACGAAATTGTTGATGACGCGTCCAGTTGGTTTTCACGGAAGATCAGCGTTGTGTCTCCTTTTCCCAACAACGGCTAAGTTTCACGACATATTATGCTGAGTCGGACGCCATTTTGTAGCTTGACATCTTAAGTTTATTACTCAAATTGTGTAGGTAAGCTTTGTAGCAGTAGGTACTGCTACAAATAAAGTTATCTTAACTTAATCTTCATGTGCGATACAAAATAAATCTACGATCCACTCTTGTCGAAACCTGACCTTAACCCTAAGTGTGGACCACGAAATATCGACCCGAACCATTTGAACTATAAAGTAAACAAAGAAAGGCATACTGTCATTGTTAGCAGAGTCTCTAAATCAATTAGAGGCAAGGCGGTGCGTCCCCACCGGTTTAATAAGGAGTTACGGCGACACCCGACTCGGGACATAAAATGCTGACCAGAGCCCAACAATGCTCAGATAATGGAAAATTGTCTGGAGGGATTTTTTTTATTATAACCTCAGTGTGTCCACTCGAGTTAGAGACGAGAATTTGTGGTGATTTTGCTTTAGTGCTCCAGATAAAGCTTTGAGATTCGCTTGCAAAAAGGATTTCTGTTTCAAAGGATTTTAGACTGGGTCGTCGACAGAGCGTGATTTAACATGGAATTTAGTAATTAACATGGCCTTTTTGGTTCATATTTTAAATGTTTTTGCAACTGCCTTTACCAACTTCGTATGTGCATAAGAATGTGTTATATATACGCTGTTAGCATTCCTTACTGTATAAATAAATAAATAGAAATAGGGAAAAAATTTAACAGAGGTTTTTGCTATAATCACCACGCTTGGACGGCGGTGTTTGCAGTGGAAGTGTTCAAATACATAGTAGAATGCTGTCCTTCCTCTAGTATCCCTTAGGCAGTTCAAAGTTATCCATGAGTTAAAGTAGGGTTGAACCTTCGACCGCGACCATAATAATAATAAAATAATAAATAATAATAATAAAATGTTTATTTCGGTAACTTATAAATTAAACATACATGTATTGGAGTCCTCCTTTAAGCAAAATTTGCTTGTATTGGAGGAAACCGCTCTTGCCAGATTAATTTATTAACATTTTATAAGTTGGTGTACAAATAATATTTAATATTTTATTATGAAAAACAAAAATCAAAGCTATATAAAATAATATAAGAAAATTACAACAAATGATAGGAAAATTATAAAATAGGTATTTACAA
Organism: Eupithecia pulchellata; assembly: GCA_963931895.1. Taxonomy (NCBI): domain Eukaryota; kingdom Metazoa; phylum Arthropoda; class Insecta; order Lepidoptera; family Geometridae; genus Eupithecia; species Eupithecia pulchellata. Next base: position 5,924,999 of record OZ007537.1, read on the forward strand.
GATCAGAATCAAACAATCAAAAGAAAATGGTGTCATGTTTTATGTACCTATGTATGTAAAGAGTAGTGTATATAATATGAGTTAGGTAGTCCTTCTCCAATATCACCGGCCTCATAAGAGTCGGGTACCAGAGTAGAAAAACCTTTTATTTACTTATGTGTGTGCAACTATGTTTTAGGCATTAAAGCCTCATCCTTTGTACAATGTGAAAATAATAACAATAGTGCTGGACTATTATTGTATTATAGTTTTATATTATGTGTCACTTTTCTGAACATTTTCTCACAAGGAGCTCAGAATTTATATTATCTATAGAGGACCTCTAAGGCACGGTGAGCGAAGATGACTGTTGGAGGTTGCGGTTTCGATTTCCACCTCGGGACAAATGTTTGTATAATCTGCAGATATTTGTTCAGTGTGTTCTGGATGTTTTTTCTATGTATAGTAAAAGTATATAATTATGTAATTTATTGTATTGTAACGTACATAAGTTGTCTAGAACACATAACACAAGCTCTACTTAGCTTAGAGCTAAACAATGTGACTGTTTGAATTGTCCAGCATTTTTTATTTATATTAATTTCCCTGTTCTGAAATTAGTAAGCTGGTGTAAGCTTTGTTTTGAACAACATATTCATATTACGTACATACCTCTAAGGTAGACAAATAGTTCCCAAAGATTTGTTCTTTCCATACAAGTGGTTGTCACCGCCGAAAAATCTTTCCACTTAGACAACCAGTTCTCCAGTTTGGTTGTCTGGGCCGAATAAACCTACCTGACTTACAAAATACAAAATGTCTATTATATAGAGTCACCAATGTTTCTATCATTTGGGATAGAATATTGCATATCTTATGTATCACAAGGAAATGTTCTATAACACACATTGCGTATGCTATCAATTTCCTCATTATTTCGAGATACATTAACTTAGAGTTCTAGTTCTTTATTCATAACAATAATTTATTAGGTTACATATAATAAAATAATAATATGTTATGTTTTACACATAGAACACACTTTCAAATAAATTAGATAATAGTCAATACAACATAAAATTCACATTATAGGAATACTATTGTTTTTCTAAAGTATTATTATTATTTTATTTTAAAATGATCTATTAGTTCATAGTTTTAGTACACTAACTCGGTCCGCCTATAGAAGATTCTTATTCAACTGAAAAGTTTAATAAAAACTTAATTTTAGTTACTTACTCGTATTTAAACATACATACATACATACATTCAAATACATCTTACATACATTATGTAAGGCTACAAAATATATACGAGGATTATTCCGGTGTCGTAAGCTCGATTTTTTTTTTACGAACTTCGAGAAGTTCCTGTAAAACCGAAAACAAGATAAATATCAGAGCGTTTCTTCAATATTTCCTCATACCACTAAAATAAGATATAAGATGAAAGGAAAAGATTACCTAAAATGTCAAAACCGCTGACAGGATAGGCACGTCATGTCCGTATGTTTCGGAGTGAAACGTAATTCCTCTGTTAAAGATGTTTTTTATTTCTCGACACCACGTGATATACTGTGGCTATTAACCATTAAGCAATTTAACAGGGAAATGTTTTGTAAAGCAAGCCTAGAGAGTAAATTGCAGTTTTGTCGAGTAGTGGACAAATTGTAGGCGTTGTATGAGGGGTTTAATTACGGTTATTTTTCTTTGAAATTAGTGTTTTACTCACGTTGGCCTGGTTTATTATTGTTGAGTTTTGTTCTAATGTTTCATGCCAAGATTTTTATGCCGTTATTTTGAAATTAAAGAGTATTGCTTTCGTAATTTTCTAAACTGCACTGAGTTCAGAAAATTACGCGTTTTCAGAGGATTATAACTGCTTTTTGTAAATACATACATTCTGTCATTTTCGTCTTGATAATGATCTCAAAAATGAGAGTAGGTGAACGAATCTAGATTTAAGCTCGGCACTTACACCATTTGTTGTCTGCTACTCTATCCGCAAGCCTCCACTAAATATATATTAGGTACTTATCTCAAACGAGTGTCAACAAGCTTACCCTCTATTCCATCATCGTAATGAAAAGTAAATTTCCACAGACACCACAGCCTACTAAACACTTACTACAGCGACATAGCTTACATACACGTTACTAGAGAAATCCATAAAACTATTTCTCTACCCATCTCGGAATATTGTATTGAAAATATTTACCCATTTATTTTACAAGATCCGAAGCTATTACTCGTATGATACACGAGAGAGTAGGGAAAGGTATCGAATGACTTTCTTATTTGCAAGGATGTTTTAGACATCAGCCGGAAAAACCTACGAATAAATAATGGGAAAACGAAGGTGCAAGGATATTTCTAGACTTAAGACGGAAAAAAACAAAGGTGCTATTACAAGGATGTTTTTTTATAAAGGCTGGGAAAACGTATTGATTTACAATACATATATTAGCCTTATACCTTAGCTTATTCCTAATATAAGCTGAGAAAACTAAGTTGTATTTATTTCATCATCATCATCATCACCAGCCTATAATAGTCCACTGCTGAACATAGGCCTCCCCTAATGAGCGCCATAGATGGCATCATTATTTGGGGGTTATTGCCCATAATCCCCACGCTGGGCATGTGGGTTGCGGATCGCAGTTCGGTGTAGTTGTTCTGCAGAAGGCGCTGCTGCCCGCCCCCCGGTGTGTTTCCCTTAGTCGCCTCTTTGGACACCCACGGGAAGAGTTGGGGTGGTGAAATTCTATGCCGGCACCACACGGCAAACTGTTAGACATAGGCCTATATATATTTGTATTTATTTACAAGCATGTTATTTAATATATTTTTAGATATAAGCCGGAAAACGAAAGTGTAATTAGAAGGGTGGTTTTTGATATAAACCGAGAAAACGAAGCTGTATTCTTGTTAACAAAAGTAGTAGCTGATCTGAGCAGTTATACACATTTCCATGATAACCAGAAATCTAAATTAATATTTAGGTCGCGTGATCTTTATTAAAAAGAACAAACGCAAGGGTAAATTATACACACAGACTATCTTAAAATTAAATACATTTCCATTTCCCTCTCCTAAAAATGAATATTTAATTTCATTAATGTCAGCAAAGCCAGCTTCCTCAAACACTAGTTCTTAAAGCTTTTAAGACGCCGAAAACCTACGCTAATTGATTTAACAGCACGTCGTCATTTAAGGAGCCCTTCGCACGCTACTTTCTACACAAAACACAGAAATACCTAATTTTATGCAAAGGTAATACGACTCTAATAAATAAACTGAAAGAAACGTAAGGTGAGTTAATTTTATAAAAGAGTTCGCCGCACTAACAAAGGGACGTTTAAACGCAAGGGAAGCAGAAAACGACGGAAGAAAAATGAATGATTACAGCAAAAAGGGCCATCAAAACGAATGATGAACGAGCTTAATCCGAGGACCCATCCTTGTTTTATTACCATTGGACGATTGTAAAAACGTATTAGTAGGCGTTGCCACACTACGTGGATCGCATGAAGCGCTGGATCACTACGTTCCATCATTTTTTGTAGCGCATTATTAGAAGCTAATGGGACTCCTTGGTTACCAGAATAAAAGTTTTATGTTGCTCGAAAATCACACTGTTCTTACAATCACACTTAATAATAAGATTGAAACTATTAATAAAAAAAATATTTGTCTAAGTGCTTGGATTGTAAGCATAAAGAAATAAAGTTATTTAAATCTGAATTTTTGTATCCAGAAACGGACGTAGTCACCTGGATTTATACATAGGGTATTTCTCAAATCAGATATTTTTGACGACCCCTGTGGTACGGAGGGTGAAGGTCTGTGAAGCAGGAGGTTGCTGGTTCGAATCCCGCCGCGGGACCGATGTTTGTACGATCTGCAGTTATTTGTTTTGGGTGTTCTGGTTGTTTTCTATATTTAATAAATAAATTATTATCCATGTAATGTAGTATATTGTATTATGTTTATCAGTAATCTAGTACCCAAAATAGGGCGTGTATTGTCCATTTATTTATCTATTTTATAACTTTTTTTCGAATTTATTTATTTATTTTATAACAATTATTGTAGATTTCGAAGGAATATACTTACAGGCTTTTTTAGATTATTTTTATTCTAGAGACAAAATGTGCAAAACCACGAGCAGAAACTAGTTATGTATATTTTTTGTAAAATTTAGTAATATTTTTGCTGCTTAACTGAACTGCAGCACAGTTTAAATAACAAATATGAAAGTGTTTTATTTCCTTTAGACCTTACAGAATTCTTGAACACGTCACAAAATACAAATTATATTTTAGTAAAACTAGCAAATAAAGTGGTCACTTTTTATTTTTGATTTATTTATTCACTTCAATCTTTTAAGGTAAACGCAGCTAAACCAATTTATCTTTATACCTTTTAACCGTCAGATTCTGTTAGCTAACTACATCCCTACAGACCTCAACGAAATTTATTTAAATTCAAGTACAAATTTAAAGATTTCGGACAAATTATGGAGTCAACAAGCTTTCCTATCAGAACTTCACCATCAATGCACGTCCAACGACCATTCCGCGATCTATGACACTTAAGGCGACCTTTTTATAACCAATAGAAGACATTTCGTGGTTATTTATTGGTGTTTTATAACCCTCAAATACAATCGAACAGGTTCAATATCAAATTATTAAGGTTTCTGATGTAGTTAATGTGATTGGAGGGACATCTATTGTCTATTACTGTCTTGGTATAAAAGAAGTTTTTGTATCTTATGTTTTACTGTTTTTTTAGATTCATTATTATCATGAGCTTCATAGTCCACTGCCGGACATAGGCTTACCCTAATAAGCGTCATAGATGGCATTATTTATTATTTAGGGGTTTGCCCATAATCCCCACTTACTTGTTACTTGTTACTTGTTACTGGACTGGTTTCCGCAACTAGGCCACAGATGGGCCCTTTTTGCGTGACGGGTGGGGTCTGCTAATTTAACCACCCGATATCCTCTAGGAAAGCCAGCAGCTCGCTGACGCCGGTGCATGCCTCCCTAGATGTTCTCGGTCTCCCGAGGTATTGCAATCTTTGAGAAGCTACGCTATCGCACTCTACAAGCACATGCGCCGCCGTCTCCTCAGCATTCATGCACCCTCTGCATAGAGGGCTGTCCGTGATACCCAATTTAAAGAGATGTTTATTAAGCATGCAGTGTCCTGTGATCACACCGACAATTAGCCGGAGTTTATCACGCTTCAGATTAAGGAGTTTGCGGGAGAATCTCGGGTTTAAAACCGGGAAGGCCTCCTTTGACTGCCTACAATCCGTAATACTTGCCCAGTACTCTTGATGTTGTTTAGCAGTATGTTGACGGATCCATGAGCGGACTTGGCTAAATGGTAGGGGAATTATTGGCTCGGGTCCTGTTGGTTGCCACTCTGAGCCTCTCCTCGCCAGTGCATCAGCTTCGTCATTACCTCTGGATCCGCTATGACCTTTGATCCATTGCAGTGTGACTCTATTGGACTTACTTACCTGTTCCAGCAGGTGGTGGCACTGTATGGTAAGTCCTGAGTTGTGTTCTCTCTTGTTCAGGGCCTGTAGTACCGCGGCGCTGTCCGAGAGGATCCTGATGTTTTGATCAGTGATCTTCCTTCTCAGCACTGCATTCATGGCCTGGATAATACCTACACATTCCGCCTGGAAGATGGAGTTGTGGGCACCCAGCGCTGTTGTTTTGTGGATGTTGAGGTCTTCCGAGAACGTTCCTACCCCGGTGCCTGTTTTCATTTTAGAGCCATCTGTGTATATTCTTACCTCGTGTATATTTGAGCTATCACTTGGCTCTTCGTACATTTGTACAGTGAAGCTTTTTGAGTGTATGTGTTTTTTCGGTACCCTATCGTAGATCGAGAGTAACATAGGGTTACTCCTTGCGTATTCGTCTATGATAGTGGTGTGTAGTGCTCTAGTGTCGTGTACCCATAAATGTATAGCCCAGAGTCTATAGGCAGCTGCGGCTGCCTCTTGCTGCACATGTAAGTGCAGTGGCGTAAGGCCTAACAGGGCTTCGAGTGCTGCCGTGGGAGCGGTTCTCATACACCCTGTTGTCGCTACGCAGGCCAGTCTCTGTAGCTTTTGTAGTTTGTTTATGGTTGTGGTTTGATTTGTTCTTGTCCACCATACAAGGGCACCGTATGTCAGTGATGGTCTGATAACGGTGTTGTAGAGCCATAGGGTAATCTTTGGGCCGAGACCCCATGTTCTCCCTAGCATTCGGCGACACTGCCAGAATGAAATGGTGGCTTTCTTTGTCTTGTTTTCTAGATGTGTGGCCCAGTTTAGTTTGCTGTCGAGTGTTATACCTAAGTATTTAACTGAATCCGAAAGTGTGAGTTGCGTATCGAACAGGAAAGGGAGACTGTAGTTCCCTAGTTTACGCTTGTTGGTGAACATTACTAGCTCTGTTTTGGTCGGATTCACGGTTAATCCGTAGTCCGTACACCATGTTTCGACGACTTTTAGTGCGTTGTTCATAGTGTTACACGCCACGCTGGCAAAGTGACCCGATATGAGTATTGCCAGATCGTCCGCGTAGCCTATTGTATAGAAGCGTTGCTCATTAAGCTTGGTGATTAGATCATTTGCTACAAGGTTCCACAGGAGTGGTGACAAGACGCCGCCCTGGGGACAACCTTTTGACACCACTCCTCGGGTTCCCCCGTATACGTCAACCCGCACTGCTCTTAGTTTGAGCATGTTAATGATCCAATCTACCAGTGTCGCCTCTACACCATGTTTCTGTAGGGCAGTATTGATGCTGTTGAAATTTGTTTTGTCGAAAGCCCCTTCTATGTCAATGAAGGCTGCCAGACATAAGGTTTTGTTAGAGATGTCTAGTTCTAATCTGCTAACAACTGCATGTAGTGCAGATTCTGTTGATTTACCCGAACTGTAGGCGTGTTGATGTGTGTGTAGTGGATTTAATGTCAGTATGTTATCCCTAATGTGTCGGTCACATAGCCTCTCTACGGTCTTAAGGAGAAAAGAGGTGAGACTGATCGGCCTATAGGACTTTGCTTCAGTATAGTCGCTTTTACCTGGTTTGGGTATGAAGAGGACTCTAACCTCCCTCCACATGAGCGGTACGTAGCGGAAGGCCAAGCAGGCTCTGAAAATAGTCGTCAGCGCCCCGCCTATGTGTGGTGTACCCCAACTTAGTAGGGCAGGAAATATTCCATCCATGCCCGGCGACTTGTAAAGTTTGAATGTTTGAATGGCCCAGTTTACCTTATCTTCGGTGACCACTGAGCATGCTACTTCCCAGTCAGACGCTGACGGTGTGATTGGACTGGCGTTTTGCCACTGTGTTACACCGTCTATGAGGCACCCTGGGAAATGTGTTTGTAATAGAAGTTCGTGTGTTTCTGTTGTCGTTTTTGTATATGTGTTGTCAGACTTTTTAAGTGAACCGATCTCGCGGTTTGGTTCTGATGCTAAGATTTTTCTGATTCTGTTCGCTTCTGAGTTAGACTCTATGTTGGTGCAAAAGTTTTTCCATTTTAGACGACTCCTACGCCGTATTTGTTTTTTATATTCGGCCTGGGCCTTCTTGTAGGCATCCCAGTCGGAGTCGTCGAAAGTGTTCATAGCTCTATTGAAAGTCTTACGTACCTTACTCTTGAGCTCCTCCAGTCGTCGCGACCAGCCCTGCTTACCTGTATCGGTTTCCCTGATAACGTTGAGAGGGCAGGCTGCTTCGAAACTCTTTGTAAGGCTGAGCGTTATGTGTTGTACCGCTGCTTCTATCTCTGCAGTGCTGTTTAGTTTTGTTTTCGGTATTCCTCCACCTAGGTTCTGTTGCAGAGAGTTTGTAAACAGTACCTTATTTGTTTTGCGCGGGTTGCGCATGGGTGTTGGGATTGTTTTGTTTAACGTCAGTTCAAATCTGATCCACCTGTGGTCGGAAGAGGAGGTCTCATCTGATACCCTCCAGTTACGCACACAGTCAGAGCAGTTGTCAGTTACCAGAGTCAGGTCAATGATGGTGCGGCATCGCTTCGTCACGAAGGTTGGTTCTGCGCCCCTGTTTGCTACGGAGAGGTTGGTTGTAAAGAGAAAGTTTACCAGATCTTCTCCTCTGCTGTTTGCCACGGGCATGCCCCAAATGGGATGATGCGCGTTTGTGTCTGTTGAAATTATCAGTTTACTGTTATTTAGGTAGCATTGTCTCACCAGATCCTTAGTGCCTTTTGGGGGCACGGGCTCGTCGCCGGGCATGTAGGCTGATGTGAGCACTACATCGTCTGTCTCCTCTCCGAAAATGCCCTGAAGCCTGACGGTCGTCAGGTCTCTGGAACAGAACTCGGTTATGGGGGTAGCTGTCAAGTTGCGTGGTACAAAGATGCACGCACGCGGGTTATTGCAAGTGTTGTCGTATATAAGTTTACCTTTTAGGTTGTTGAGACCACACACACGTCCAGCCCTGATCCACGGCTCCTGAATCAGGGCTATGGTCTCGCTGCTCGTGTCCTCCAGCACTCTCCGCAGGTTAGCCGTGGCAGTGAGGCTGTGCTGGAGGTTTGCTTGGACGATGTTATAAGTGGAGGGGTTTTGGGTCGCCATCATTTTGGTTTCCCTTCTCCTCCTTCTTCTCCACCACGTCGTCCTCGTCCGAGGCCAGCGCCAGGTCCTCACTCATCTCCTCACACAGCGCCTCCATCGATGTTGAGCTCGACGGTTTGGGCGATGAGTGTGGGGGAGGTGGTGGTACCAGAGAGTCGGACGTTGCTGTGTTGCTGGGACCGGGCTCAGGTTCTGTTCTCGTCGGCAGTGTTTTGGATTGCTCGGTCGGGGGTTCATCCTGGAGCTTCCCCTCCACCCCGAAGAAGCGTACGTAAACGCTTCCTAGGCCGTACGCCAGCCGACGGTCATTCTCCATGATGTCAGGGATAAGTGCCTCTGGGATCCCTAACGTCACGAAGAGTATGTCCTCTGCCAGTCGCTGGTGAGTGTAGAGGGTCCACTGATGAACCTGCGCCCATCTGTTTTGCTTTCCCAGTATGAGGCTAGTGTCTTCGAGGGAGTACGTGCATTCAGGGAAGAAGATAGCTGCACGTACTTTTTTAGTCAATTCGCTCTGCTTGACAACCACCAGATTTGGGCAAGCTGCACTCGGTAGCTGTTGGATGGCGTTTTTTAGCCACTCCACTGAAGGCACATCTATGCACCACAGCTTCAGGGCCCCGTCTGTGAAGATGGGTTTACCCTGGAAGCGGGGGGCGAAGGTGATGTCGGGATTCCTCATCTCATCCCGGAGCCGATCATTGAGGTACTTCTTCAGTACAGTGGCTTGCTCTTCTGTCAGTTGGTGGTTGTCGTTCTTCTTCACCGCCACGCTGAGGTAGCTTTGCGCCATTTCAGCATAGCTGGCAGCGGGAGCACGAATAGAGCTGTCAAGCTTTTGCTTCTTGTGTTCCCCTCTCGGGGACACAGTATCATCCAGTCGCGTCCTCTTGCCTGGCTCCACTTGGATCGAGGCCTGAGCCGGGATCGGAGCCGCGGCAGGGGCCTGTGCGGATCGAGTGATCGCAATGGCTGCACGTTTCTGGCGATTGAAGCGATTGCTGTCCCTAGTCTTCTTTTCCTTGCCTCTGCCAACATCAGACCCGGAAGCCTCTACGAGCAAGGTCGTAGGATTCGCCGGCGGGGCTTGCGGCTTGGAGGAAGACGCATACTTTGCATTTTGCCGTTGCTTGTAATAAAGGCTGGGACTGTCAGCATTATGAACCGTGGCTTCAGAGCCTGAAGCCGCCTGTCGTTCTTGCCACTGTCTCAGCCTCCTCAGCTTCCGTTTGGCATTCTTACCTATTGGGGCGTTAGCCCCATCATAGGCTCGAGTAGTGGTATTCGAGGTTCCAGCCACTGGCCTTGCCTCTTTCCCTGCCTTGTTCGGATTTTTGGCCTTGGATCTGACGATCTTCCAGCCAGCAGTACTACCCTCCGCAACCTTTATGGCTGCGAAGGCTTCTACTGCCTCCTCTGCTGAGGGCGCAAAGTGGTCACTTTTCTTTTCATTCTGCATATTAATTTGATTTAGTTTTCATCATCCCGGTCCCCACCCACCACGGAGTCCAACCAGGGGGGTGTAATAGATATAAACACCAGGGTTGCCGGTCCGATATAGAACGGGTGATCGAGTTGCCCACGAGCCTCAACGGCACCACTATACTCGGCGTTGACCAACACCGTCGAGCTAAAGCGTGCACCGCCGGCTGCAGACCCCATCGACCCCCCCCTCTCACCGGCGGTGGCTGAAGGCCGACCGCCCTGCTGAGTAGTCACGATTGGTTAGAACGTGACCTCCCGTTTTCGGAGGAAATTCACGCCAAAGAGGAGTGTTGCGGAAGAGACATCTGTCCGCTCAGCCACCAGGACAGTTGCATCCCCCCTTGCGGGCCCCCTACGCGCAGCAGCAAAAGCGTAGGTGGTCTTCCCCCCGCCTCTCATCACTCTCTTAGGGGATGGCAGGCCCACGAAGCTAGACCACCTAGCCTCGTAGCGGAATAGGTTTAGGATGGGATGGGATTTTAGTGAGGGGTAGGTATTTCATTGTCATTTCTATCTACCTTCTGTTCCTTTTGATGATAGACCCGCCGGGACATGACGTCAGCATCTCCGGCAGTGTTCGTCTGGTGGTTTTGGTTACGTCTATTTCTTATGGAATTAGACCAATAGCAGGGGACAACCACGTGAAGGATGCCCCACCAGGCTTGCCCCAGGGATCGGCGACTGTTGCGCTACTCTCCCCTGGGGCCGTTCGCACCTTACATTACTTGAAGAGTCTTGTAAGGTAGGTCTGTATCTATACTATGCAAGCGGCTGATCTAGGTGACTAGGTAAGCAAAGCAAGCTAGGCAGTGCAACTATTAAAGCATGGACACAGCCCCCCCCCCATAATCCCCACGCTGGGCATGCAGGTTGGGGATCACAGTTCGGTGAAGTTGTTCTGCAGAGGGCGCTGCTGCCCGCTCGTATTATTATTTTAGATTACTTTGTGTCAAACGTATTTTCTTCCGTAACATCATGAAAAGGCTCTGACGGAAGACCAGCGTTGATGTTGGCGTTGTAATGAGTGTACAATAGTCAACATACACAGTAGCATGTTTTTGTATGAGTTGCAATTTAAAAACATTATAAATCTAGTAATTTTTTTGCTGGCTGAAAATGAAAAATGAGACATTTTTGATTAATTTATGGTGAAGTAAAGACTAATGATAGTGATAGGGGGTTTACATTCCAAAGTCTGCAACAAAGGCCAGTGGATTAGAGCTACATTTCAGTATGAATATTTTAGGTAACCCACAGTATTTTGTCAACTCCTTGGGGTGGCCCGACATTGGTGTCTAAACTCCGTTAAAAAAAAACCAGATTGATAAATCTATAAGTATTGTATTTTTTAGTAAAACTAACTTGCCCGATGAACTTCGTATCACCTATATCAGTTTGTATGAGAAAAATGGCTTCTATATTTTCTCTCTCTAAGTTTAAACTTTCCCAGAACTTTCACAAATTAATAAAGGTTAAATGTAGTCAAATTGTTCCAACCATTCTCGAGTTTTAGCGACATTATATTATACAGATGATTTCGAAAAGTAAAAGTATTTTCCCTTTATATTTAATTTGTTTTTTTTTATTGTTCATCTTGTAAGTTTTATGTATATATAATATTGTATAGATTTATAATAATCTGATATAAAAGAATAATAAATAAATTACGTTCTTGCTCGAGGAAGGGTCAAAACTAAACCTTTATAAATTTAACAGACCGACTTTTAAAACTTGATTCAATGACCCCCAATAACCTGAAAACGCCGTCGTCACAAGAGCTCTACAAAACATTTGTATTTACTGAGGAAGTAAATTTTTGCTTTTTCTTTTAACTCGAGCTTTTGAGAGGCGATTACTCTAGCGCACTCTTTTTAGGTATCTCTAAACAGTTAAAGTAAAAGCTGGTACTTGAACTCCGATCTCGCTGAGTATCCTTTTGCATTTGCATCCTATTTAGGAGCAGTAAAGTCGCTGCGAACGTAAAAAGAAGGTGGATCATAAAAAAACTGTCAGGATACATCACATAGAAAATAATCCAGAAAAAGGCACCGGGCGAAGAGGAACACAAAAAGAATGGAAAAACAGGTTCAAAGAGCTATTGACTCAGTAAACTCCAATCATATCACACAAGTATGATAAATGCAAAAGTTCAGGCGTTTGCTACCTCTTTATGCCAAAACTACTTTATGAATTTAGCCGAAATATTGCTTAGACGTCGCTCAGCAACCTTTCAGCTATGAAAGGAGCTATGCTCGGAGTTTCTCTGAGGTATAGGATTCGTAAAGAATACATCCGACATAGAACAAAAGTTATCGACATAGTTCTAAGAATTAGCAAACTGAGTTGACCTGAGTGGACCAGGGAGACCGGGACTTGGAGAACGTAGTGTAGGAGAGATCCAAAAACTGCAGGCAGATGTTGGGTGTGATATGCTGAAGACAGGACGCTATGGCGCTCTTTAGGAGAAGAGGCCTATGTCTAGCCGTGGTTAGTCCACGACTAGACTAGTCCATTGGCTTATGATGATGATTATGATAATTGCATAGAATATTTATAATTGCATAGTTCTAGACTTGGAAAAATATGGGCTACTGCCACTCCTGGAAAAGCGTTTGCTAAGTGGGCAGAGACCCGTTTACCATAATAAGTAACCAATTTTATTGACCAAGACGCACATGTTCTAGTTCGCTGTATAGCTGCAGCGCGCCTCTTCGGGTCACCGACTAGTTTACTACTGGTAAAGAAAATAATTCTTATTTTACGCTCGCAAAACAATAGACTCCCCATTTCGAACAGAAACCCGTAACTCTTCATACTCCTGACGCAATACACAAGTAAATAAAAGTGAGGAGCTCATTACCTGTCTGGAGTTCTTGAGGGCCTTGATGGGGAAGTGAGAGGGCACGAGTGTCCCGGGCTGTTCTCCCTTTGCGATGCCGGAGGGGTCCCAAGTATCCGCGTATTTAGCCAAATATAAAATAGCTTATGGATGCGGTACGTGTACGAAAAGTGCGCGAAAAGTGAGTGAAGACCCTGTGTTAATTGAGATACAGGAACTTGCATTAATTTGAAACTAACGACCCGCCGCGGCATCGCACGTATAAAATGCTGATACTAATGCATGCTATACATATACACCTTCTTATTAATTCCTTCTATTTAAAAGAACCGCATCAAAATCAATTGCGTAGTTTTAAAGATCTAAGCATGCATAGGGATAAAGATAGAGTGAAGAGACTTTTTTATACTATGTGATAGTTAAATTTGTGGCAGGAACCTAAATAAATTCTATTCTAATACTTTTCTACAAATAATAGCAAACCATGGTGAAAATATTCTCAAATTATAAATCATTTTAGTACAACGTTTGTACGTAAAATTCATCGGTTGCCGGAACCTTAATGCTGAGTTAACCTAACGGTAACACATTAGGTTATTATCACATAGATGATATCACAATGTAAATTGAAGTAGCAGACTTTTAGACTTTAAATCATAAAATATAATCAACAACGTTATTTAACATAATCGTAGCAATATTATCTAAATGAAATCCAAGAAAACGTCGCTCGCGCGATGTAATTACTTCGCCAAAAATATTGCCTTCGGAAGTCATAAAGAAAATTTTATCTAATGAGTTTTGGTATTAAAGGGTTATAATGCGCCTTAATACTATCTCAATCCCTTTATTATAAAATACTTATTATTATGCTAAACCGTTTATTAGATTTGACTTTGTGTAGGTTCTCCTGTAGGGAAAAAACTTCGCGTTGTAGAAACAACTTGGTATGTAAACGAAAAAAAAAAACATCTTTTCTAATATTATAAATACGAAAGTTACTCTGTCTCTCTGTCTGTCTGTCTGTCACGCCTGTACTATTGAACCGATTTTGATGTAAATCTGCGCAAACATGGTTTAGACCAGTAGAAAGGACAGAGGATACTTTTTATCCTATAAAAATAAAGTTATTAGAAGACAGACATTGTTTCTCTGTAAGCAGTATTAAGCTTATTTGGCGAGAATGATGGTTAATCAGCGTTTTTATTGTTTACCAGATAATACGGCATATAACAAATAAACGTAATATCACAGCATATAACAAATAAACATGAACCAAATCAATTCAACTTTCAGCTATTACGATGGTACGTTTATTTTAGTGTTGACAGTTAACTGAAATCAAATGTAAACCTTAATAAATGCAGGTTGTAGGTTGTACTGTAATCAGAGTGTGGACAGGCTATCTAAACCTCCAATTTCACGGTGACAACCAAAAACTGTGACAAACGATCAAATCACACTGCTAATATATATCCAGCAGTATTACAGCTGGATCGGAGCGGCGTGTTTTATTGCAGCAGCAGAGTCCGGCTGGGAAACTGTGGAAATGCTCGATGATAGAGGCAGACTTAAAAATACCTTAGATCCTACTAATATTATAAACTCGAAAGTTTGTAAGTATGGATGGATGTTTGTTACTCTTTCACGCTAAAACTACTAAACGGATTTTGATAAAACTTGGTACATTGATATGACCTGGAATAACATCTGGGCCTTTTTGTCCCGAAAATCCAATGGGATCGGGAGTTACGCGGGTGAAATCGCGGGCACCCAGCTTGTATTTTATATCATGAAAGATAAAAAAGATTAAAACTTACAGAAAATGGTAACAAGATTTTAGCAAAAAATAAAACTAAAAACACACGTATAATTTACGCGCGGTAAGTTTTGTTTATCAAGTAACAAGTCAAATGAGATTCTACGATTTGCTTTGATAATTCCAGTCTCTTAAAATCTTTAACTACAATATTTTTGTATTTGTGTTCGCGAGCTCCCTTTTGAACAAATTAATTTAGCAACTAAGTTGAGCAAACTGAGCCCTTCCTTATTGAACTTATTTTGTTCATAATTACTGAACGCAACTTGCTCAAGTCAGAAAATCAACAAGGTCATAATAAATCTTTATCCAGACAGGCTAAAATAAGATTATGTAATAACAGTCAATGCCAAAAAAGACAGCTGATGCTTGTATACAAAAAAATTGGATTCTATAATCCTAACGTATAGACGCTTTTTGTGATTTGGTAATTTGATAATTGAGTGAAAGGTTCGCTTTCACATAAATCATTTGATGGATGGATTATAGCGCCGAGTTTTTCAGATGATTTGACTTTAATCGTCTGCGCCATATTTGTTTCTTGGTCATTTATCGCGGACCGGATTTTATGGCGGGTTTATGGGTTTATGCACTTTTGACGACCTTTCATAATTATTTGGATGAAGGCTTCATACAGCCCTACGGTAAGTCGGTACTGTGAATTTTCATCTTCAGTCTTCCAACCACTAAAATATCTATGGTTTACTTCACCTGCTAAAATTTCGAGCTCACTTCGTCTCTATAGACTACGCTATGACCTAGGTTCTCGTACAAGCGTCCGTGTGTGGCATGTGGATAGAACTGTGGCCTATGATTTAGGTGCTTTCATTTCACTAGAGTTTATTTGGCCTGGTCATTGTCCTTTTGTTTTATAGAAATATTATTTAGTTAGTTACTATGCTGGCACCGTATACGTACCCATATTTTTGCTTCACACGAATATCACATAGGCGAAAGATTAAATTATTATACACTTCACGGCGAAACTATCATAATAATAAGCTGAACTCGGCATGTATCATCAAGAAGTTCCTCTCTCTGCAGCCCTAGTGGGTATAGGTGATCCACCGTTGTGATCTATTTTATAGGTCAGAATAATATTATTTTACTGTATAATACTGGTATAATAATTATAAAAAGTTAATTTCAAAAGGTCTTAACAGTAACAGAACAGTGTTCTCTACATATAACTAGTTTCCAAGCCTTAGTTTCAACAACTCTAGCAACACCTCAACTACGTTCGATACTTATACATAAACGTGAGGCACTAATGACTATTACTGACTGATGAATAGATTATGCTAAAATTATATAAGCAAATCACTAATGAGATGATTTGAAATCAATATACTATGTTTCAGTCTTTTCCGGAGCTGCTGCTTATTAGAAAATCTGTATGCTAATCAAACCTTTTCAACCGAATTCATTTGAAAGCTCATCTCTCTCTATATACCTAGGTATTTGCATCCCACTTCTCAGTTATTCGTTTGAATGCGGTTGCTGCGGTCACAGTTGCCGGTCGTTGTATGTTAATTTAGAGGAGCTACTCCATACAGCAGTTTGAATCAGTAAAATATAATTATCGCTAGGGATTTAACAACCTCATAATTTAAATTCTATTTATATATCTTTTATACAATTTTTGAAAGATACTTGAACCATGATTTAAAATTTTCAGCTAAGGAAATATACAGCGTTATTGTTTATCTAATACCCAATCATATTAAAAAAAAAATTTAATCGAAGGTACACATATCGCGTTAAAAATATGGTTAAAATCTTAAACCCGACTACGTAAAATTCTTTAACTATTGTTCACAGAATATCACACCGTAACCTTTTTTATTTGATAGTTAGCTAGTCGTAATTAATTTCATTCAAATTTTATGCTATTTTCTTGCGAATAATCTATCCGATTTTATTCAACTTTGGTAAATTACAAACCAATGCATCGATGTACCACACGAGCATATTAATTAACATTTCTTTACTTACACCTCACCATCACGCTAGATGCCTATTTGTATATGACGTCAAATATCCTATAACCATTAGGGTATTAAGATAAAACATACCATATACATAACACCTCATTTGTTACAATCGGTTTAGTAGTTTCAGCGCATATGGGGACAAAGAAATCGGCTGCATACAAACACACATACATAGAACACCAACCTCATAACTGAACAAAGCAGGTAATCGGGTAAAAAGTCGCCTTCAATCACTTTATGTGACAATGTGTGCTTTATGCTTTCTAGCTATCTCTAGTTAGTTTTTATTCAGAATTATTCTATGAATATTCTTTTTCTGTGTTGTTACAAAATATTAAAGGTTAAAGTAAACGTACCTTTCATATTTTGTAACAACACAGAAAAAGATCTTGCAATTCTTTTTCCATATTTGACCTGGTCTCAGATTTACTTTCGTCACATCAAAGAGAAAAGAAAACTAATCGTATTAACATCATTTCGACGAATGGACACCTTTTACCTGGAACTGGTTCCTCCTAATTTGCGTTAGTACTATGGGAAGTTAGGGAAACTTCTAAAGCTGTTTCTGCGTTTCCCGCTTTTCTGTTAATCGGTTTTAAGCATACCCTTGTAATTCTATTGGCTCTTATTACCCTCTGGCTCTTTCACCCTCGACTAAACAAAGAAATAAAATACCGTACTCGACCCAACGAAACAAAATATGAGTGCCGGCCTTTATAAATACTTGGTTGCCGTCGATGTAAAAGTTTCTATGGCAGTCATTGAATACTTAATATTGAAATCTGAACCTTCTTGATAGACTTACGAGTGAAGGAAAAGATTATTATAATTTGAATATACCATAAACTTTTTAAATGACAAGTATTTGTCAAGATTATAATTTAAATAACAGCAACAAATAAAAAAAACTAAAACTTATATTATATACGTATATATGTCTATAGCCAGCGTTCACTGATTTGTTCATCATTTCCTTGTGATACTTAGGTTCCTAATTATACCCTAACTAGCGGCCCGCCCCGGCTTCGCACGGGTATTAAACAAAAATTTCAGAAATTATACACACTAAAACGATGGGTTTTACAGTTTTCATACGGATCTTTACTTTTTTTAACAGCATTGGGGTTTTTGACATTGACTCGACATTCCAAAACTGACACTGGCCGTAGAGAAAAAGCAAGCACCGTGCGCTATACAACCTCTTTTTCTATTCTGACGCGCCATAATAGAAAAAGAGGTTGAATATACAGCCCACGGATCAATTATTGAATTTTTCATGCGGATCCCTAACTTTTTTGAAAATATTATATAGCCTATGTTCATAACGGAAAATTAAGGATTCTAATGGTGAAAGAATTTTTTAACTCGGTTCAGTAGTTTCGGAGCCTATTCAATTCAAACAAACAAACAAACAAACAAACAAACATACAAACAATCAAATCTTTCCTCTTTATAATATTAGTATAGACTAGCGGCCCGCCCCGGCTTCGCACGGGTATTAAACAAAAATTTCAGAAATTATACACACTAAAACGATGGGTTTTACAGTTTTCATACGGATCTTTACTTTTTTTAACAGCATTGGGGTTTTTGACTCTGACTCGACATTCCAAAACTGACACTGGCCGTAGAGAAAAAGCAAGCACCGTGCGCTATACAACCTCTTTTTCTATTCTGACGCGCCATAATAGAAAAAGAGGTTGAATATACAGCCCACGGTTCAATTATTGAATTTTTCATGCGGATCCCTAACTTTTTTGAAAATATTATGTAGCCTATGTTCATCACGGAAAATTAAGGATTCTAATGGTGAAAGAATTTTTTAACTCGGTCCAGTAGTTTCGGAGCCTATTCAATTCAAACAAACAAACAAACAAACATACAAACAATCAAATCTTTCCTCTTTATAATATTAGTATAGATAAGGTATATGATGAGTTCCTCCAACTACATAATAATAAATAATATATAAAAATAATAATAATGCAGGATCCACAGAGCATTATCTAGTCCTAAGCTAAGCAGAGATTGTGTTATGGGTTCTAGATGACTGATTTATGTAATACAATGTATTTTTTAAATTATACTTAGAAAACGACCAGAACACCATTACACCATAACAAATATCTGCAGATTGTACAGACATTTGTCTCGAGGCGGGAATCGAACCCGCGACCTCCTGCATCGCAGATGGACCTTCGCCCACCGCGCCACAGGGGGTCGTCAACCTAATCATCAAAAGAAAATCATAACTGCAAGTTTTGTGGTACGTATAATATTTTACGAAATGTTAACGAAAATAGGATACTTTTACGGTTTGGTTCACGAAAATGTACTACACTATAACAATAGAATGTACGAACTGGCAATAACCCTTCTTAATTATTAACCAGCTTGATTAATACCCAACACGCCAAAAACATGTCGAACAAACAACAATGCATTTAAATAGATGTCCCATGTGACAGAAAAAATACAGCCACTCGCTTGTACTCATCAGTTCAGCGGTTCAGTACAAAAAATAGGCGTGCCTGACTCGTTTATCAACCCATACAGGGTATCATTGCTCAGCGGATTTGCCCTTGATTTTTTGTCCCCTCTCATGTAAGAACTCCTACTTCAGTTCATGGATTCACCTTGCGCTTCGTTTTTGCTGTGGACGGGATAACGTCACTTTAAAATTTGCGATACAGGTGCAAAATAAATTGTATTCCTGTGGTTATAGAGTATTTATATATTTTCTTTTACCCTGGCGCATATAAGACTACGTTTAACGTCCAATTCAAAAACACATAATTCTATCGTACCGCAGAAAATAATACATTTTGGTAGCCAGCTCTTCATGCAAATGCAATTTCGCTCAGAGAATGCTAAATAACTTGAGTCGCTAAGGTCACTTTTATATTGAAACTATAAATAACCAAGAAAATATTTGACGTTATTTATTTTTCCTTAGCCTTGACTTTACTATATTATATGAGCAAGAGACAAAGTTAGTAAGCTATTTATTGCTTATCAAAATTTACGCATTTTTTAAAATTATAAATTTGTACACGCTTTATTGAAGTTTTCATACGATCCCTAAGTATTTCGATACTATTCTATAGAATATTGTCGAAAAATCAGTAATAGCTCATGTATATATATATATATATATATAGCTCATGTTCATCAAGGATAGGGTAGGATTCTAATGGTGAAATAATTTATCAAATCGGTCCTATAGTTTCGGTGCCTATTCAATCGAAACAAATGAACAATAAATCTTTCCTTGTTAATGTTTGTACCTAGATGAGTAAAGATTAAATCCTCAATTTTATTCCACTTACCGTATATCCTGAAACACGCCGCGTTTACTTATTTTTTACCGTCTCTATCAGCCACTAAGGCAAAACCAATAATAATTTATTGAAAACATGTACAGGATTATCTCAGTTACTTAAATCATCGCCCCGTATCAGGCCGTAAATAACCGAATGTCCGCATTATCAGGAACATAATCGACGATGCGGCCGCGTTATTTCCTTCGCTTAAATACACTACCCTAAAAAAATATTTACCCCTCAAACAGCCTAGCTTGTTTTGACTGTACTTTCTGCCTGCTGACTCCTGCCGCAATGATAATCGAGTTATTTTTATAACTGGAATGGAATTATCGAAATGGGATAACGAAATCCTGTTACATTTTGTGAGATCGTTTTGATGTTATTTTAATTTTATAAAATGTCTATTCTCAGTTCAAGTCTCGTAGTGCTCCGATACTAAAGTGTATCTATGAAAAATTTCGTCCGAATCCATCCCGTTGTTTTGACATGAAAAACTAACAAATATAATTTATACGATCTGCAGATATTTGTTTATCGTATGTATATCAGACATCTAGTACCCATAAAACAAGGTCTGCTTAGTTTGGGGCTAGAGGATGCTGTGGTGATTGTACAGCATTATTTATTGTTATTTATTTATAATCTGTGATAGGAATAGAAAGTTCAGTTTAGGGACCTCAAACATTATTAATAGTATGGCTACGCCCGGGATTCCGGGAAAAAGATCGGGAAAAGTCACAAACAGATTCTGCGATTTTGTCCACAAAAGCAGCCAAGGTGTTGTTTAAATAATCAGATCAATCAGGTAACTTAAAATTGCAACCAGCACGTGCGCACTCAATAAAGAACGGCATGAGTAAACATGAGTTTGTTTATGTTAGACTGTCGGTATTTCGTTATGCCGTATAACTTAGGTTATTAAGGTTCGAACCGTCTAAATAACTGCTTTTGATTCTGTACAACGCCAAGTAATTTAAGTGTTAGATTTTGAGCTACTCCATAAAATATATTGTGAAATCATGCGTGTCACAAGCGATTGATCGCTAACCTCTACCTTTGACATTTAGTGCGTTGAGGTCACCTACCATCATAACCTAATCCACTTACCTGCCACATTAATCTGAGTCTTAGAATTTAGACGTAGCACTTACTAATGGTTTTATAATAACACGTTCACATTATTAGTTGGCGCCACAAGTTCATTAGGTCCAATCATATTATTGATGTATCAGTAATTATTATTTTGTTGAATCGTCGTAACTATTAGACCTATTGTATATTTTGACATTGATATTTCATATTTGATTGTTTTCAGGCATAATATGAAACTGTCGACAAAACTTGACTTTTTAAAATAAGACGCAAATATATTTTGACCAGACTAAATCGAGGCTGGTCTATCTGCCATTTGAATTTGGAATTTGGTCTGTCAAATTAAAATGGCAGGAAGACCTGCATAGACTGTGCATATGTGGGCATAAGATACTATTAGCAACGTTTATTTTTCCGCGAAAAATCCCCGCTATCACTCTTGGAAGAAATATGGCAAATGAAAACGCAAATTGCCATACCAAAGAAGTCAAGTCTTTGATTTTCTGTTATTTTATGCAACCTGTCAAGCCAAAAGTTTGTAAAAACGGACATTATTTTTCCTTAACCTCAACATAACCCCCTGTAATCACCGCACTTAGACTAATTCAATTCACTTCAAATCTCTTTATTGGAAATGACACATTTTTTACAGCGAATAAAAGATTTCACCTATAGGTACTAGGTACCTATAGGTACATCTCTAAATCACCCTGGTAAGCTTTACCTATAAATCATCTGTTATAGGCCACCAAATCGGAATTACAGGCGTTTTATGAACAGCTATTGTCACAGGCAGTTTTATTTTAGGGGTTGGAAACTTTGTATGCTGCTTATTATTACCATGACTAATCTTTCGACTTTCATATGCGCGATAAGGTTGTTTCAGTCTAGACTACTTCGTAGATCCATTTAGTAAATTACTAAATTACTCCAAAACTTATACTATTTTAAACCTTTTAATGCTCTAATGATACAAAATCCAATATTTCTAAAATATTTTTTGTGATAATCTATGTACTTCTTACATTATTTACAAATATTGAATATGTGATCTGCGGCTCTATTGTCTCACCTGGTAGTGTTATCGGTTTGAAGTTCACTGGTAATGGATTTCAAGTTAGACAATAAGGCTGTTGTAACCTATAAAAAATATCAACAAATGAACTATGAACTAGCTGTAGGTACGTAGTACCTTATTGAACCCAATACCAATTATTCATAAAATATTAGACCTTTTCGTTCACATACCACTATTCTACCACAAAATGGTTAAAATTTTGGAGCTAGGATAAAAACGACATCTAAAAATGAAAAAAAACGTGATAGTTTGTCACCCGCTCGCAAATAAAAACATTTGTTCTCCAATACAATGCAATATTCATCCAACGCAACCCTACAAAATCCCCAATTGTTTACAATACGCAACGCCCGCCACCGAAGAGGAATCAATCATCATTTGCACAACAAATGTAAACAATTCGTAGTGATGTGCCAATAATCCTGCGGAGACAGGAGGCTTTGATGATAGGACTCGGTGGCCTCCGTATGAACAAGATACATTGAAATGCGTGCTAAAGTTCGAGGTTTCGTTTTCATGAAAATTATGGTACAAAGTTAAACAATGCAGTAAAGGTGTCCTTTACTGCTATATTCTTGTCGTAGGATGGGAGTGGATGTTAAGGAATCAATCTGTATATCAGTGGTTTTGGTAAAAATATTGCACGGGCTTTACACTGAGGCCAAGACTGACGTATGACCTCAGTAATATGTCTTGACGCTTCAGCAATATGTCTTTACGCTCATTTTTACCTGGAAAGGTTATGCTTCTCGAGTGTTCTATGTGGTAATCTGCTAATGCTTACTACCTTAAAGCATCCAAACAGCTATTTTCATAACATCAAATGAGTTATCAAAATACTCGTCTAGCTATTGATGTCTGGCTAGTCTTTGTAGATTTTGCTAAAAAAAGAATAAAAGCGACTCAATTTTTTTATTGTATTTACTTGAAGTTCAATAATTCAACTGCATTTTCTCCCCTTATTTTAATTGTCATAAATATTTATTCGCTGTCAGCGCCTAATGGACCCTGCAATAATTTTGTTTAAAATGTCTTGACCACCCTTAATTTACATATAAAGTAAGTGTGCTGGAATTCCCGCGTACATTGAGTTATTTATGACGCAGCTACGGCCAATAATTACTGCAAATTTAAATTGTAAAACTGCATAGCAATTCGTTTTTAACCTTTATCAGTTTATGCCATTATTATTTTTTAAATAAACAGCTAGTCATCAAAAACAACGATTTTACAACAAAGCTAATGAAGCATCGGCAAAATGGCATAAAAATAGAGCATCAACATTTTTATGTTTCGTCGCGATATAAAGAGTCGTTTGAATTTTTTTAGTACTGTCGAATGATGCGCATTCAGAAGCACGTACCATGCCAATAAAGCGAATGACTGAATCATAAAAGGGGTTGAATTTATTGATTCACATTGACGATGACGTTCAGAACACAGCGACGAAAGTACTGTGTTGTTTCCCCTCCCACATTACAAGGTATGAATATGATTTTTTTCGTATTCACTGATAATCCGACTATTTGTAAGATACTGAGGAAGTTTTCTAACAATTATATAGCGATATTATTTTATTAGATATTCAATGACAGTCTCGTTACAGCATACTATTAACTTAACTGTTTTTTACTTTTAAACACAATTTAAACTATGTATTTGTTGATACGAGATCCTTCCTATATCAAATATTGTTAACAGTTTATAAATATGTTAATCTCGACTTGGAGTCAAGAGTTAATGGATTTTATTTTTGTTGTATACAACAATAAAAAATATCGATAGATTTGTTGACATAATTTGCAGCCACCTAAGTAACACCATAGAGCCCAAGTAACCTAGAGGCTACTCTAACGCGTGCGTGATTCTAGCACTAATAATTTGATTGAAAAAAGTAAAACGACTTCGAATTCTTTAATATTACACGTTTTTTAAGTTTAGCATGGCATATAGTCCCTTTATATATAATAATACACTTTTTAAGAAGCCACCTCAAAATTATTTTCAATGCAAAAGCGAAAAGTAAATAACAACTGTGTATAATTGATGAAGAAATCAAAGAAAGATAGAGAAAGAGTAAAAGATTTGATTGTTTGTTTGTTTGAATTCAAAGGGCTCTGAAACTACTGAACCGATTTAAAAAAATATCTCTACATAAGATTCCTAAACTTTCTGTGATGAACATGCTATAGAATATTTTCAAAAAAGTTAGGGTTCCGTATGAAATTTTTTTTTTTGTTAATTACCCGTGCGAAGCCGGGGTGGACTGCTAGTTAAGACATAAATACCGAACCTTCCATATGTTTTGAGTCGGATATTCCCAACGCGTAGTATTCCATATCAACATTTTTCATAACACATTTTCATATTTCTCTTGATACTTCACTCAATACTACTTACAGGCACTTCCCTTGAAAATTTATTGGCGCTGTGGGAAATAAACCAATTCGTTATTATCAATTGAATTTCCATGAACAAACTAACGCATTACTCCATTTTCAGTTCGGACTCAAATATTGTTTATACAATACAGTTTTGTTTTAATAGAATATTGTTTATAAATCATATCATATAATTTTCAGTTCCAGTGTCATTTGATTATTAATAACATATTACTATAAGGGCAAAATTTTGTTTGGATTAAGGAATATGGTATTAATTTTAATTTACGCAAACAACGCTGGCAACAAAATTAATGTATGAAACATGAATGTTGCAAGGAATTTTACATAGCTTGACAATTAAATTACAATGTAAACATGGCCGATCCGATTCAAATCGAACAACGGAATTTAGATATGTATTTTGAATCACCGCGGCGGATTACATTAATTTCAATTCTTTCATGGGGCGCGTAGTGATGGCACAGTAAGAAACGATCTTTTTCCTTCTTCTATCTTAACACGTCGTAAAAGCCCATGTCAATAGCTACACACGAAGAACAGCAGCTTTCTGTATTCATTATGAATGTAAACGGGTTAACTACAAACCTATTTTGTGTTGGAAGAACACCAACGTTTCATCCCTTAACGAGGTACTTGCATCCCTAAATGAAGTCACTCTTTGGTTGGTGTTCTTCCAATAAAAAATAGTTTTGTAGTTAATCTGTTTACATTCATATTGAAACCTAATTACTTTTTATGGCTTTCTGTATGTTAATCATCTCAAATGCATGTGATCTTCAATTTGCCGACTATGAAGTGCCTTCCAAAGTGTAATGCACTTCAGAAGGCCAGTGATAGCGAAACCCCCTGGGGGGGGTGAATGCAGGTGAGCAGTGGAAGTTTGATCATGCAATGGTATTGTATCGTAGCAACTTGTAGACCCTCTACGCCGTAGAGGGCCTACGGCGTAGGAGCCTACAGTTTGTTTTTCTTATGTTTGTCTATATTATATGATTTGTGCGGACATAACTATGCAAATCTTATTCAAAGATATTGTTTCGAAGGTACTTGAGAAACAAAACTGTACTCTAATAAATAATTACAATTATTTCAAAGATATATTAGAAATAAATTTAACCAGCTAATTTCATAGATGATAGACCTTTCAGCGTCTAACGTCAAACTACTAAACTCGATTAATTTTAACGTACTTCGAAGTTCCGCGAAATAGTGTCCAAGTCGTTTGCGTTAATTATTTTGTATGTACAAACAAACGAATGTTCTGACGCGTAACCCGATGGCTGTACGCCATTAAAACGGAATAATGAAACACCTGCGGTTTTCGTTGTATCTTGACAAGGATTGTAGAGAAACCCTGGATGGGCCATTTTTACTAGCCCTTAAACTACGTCTTATAGGAAAGAACACCGGGATAATTTCTATGATTTTACTTGTTATAATATTAGAATAAATCAGAAGCGGATTTCTTTAATAAGAAAAGAATTATAAAACAACCTCAATACACCAATTTCGTATGAATAACCAACTACCAGGAGGGTAGATTACCAAGTAACCCAAGATAAGTGATTGACTGTACTCGGCAAAAGATGCAAGAGTAGTGATTTCCGCTCTGGGTAGAGACGCAGGCGAAGCCGTAGCATGTGCGCTTTATATAGAAATGACAGATAAGCTCGTGTTTCTCTCTCTTAGTAGGAATGTTTACCTATACAATATAATAATTTGAATTTTTCTAGATTGAAATGCAACACACCTTTTTTTTCAAGAGTTCGTATCATTATGTTTTAAGATGAAACATTAGAGTTCTAAATGCTTAAAAAATGGAACATACCGAATTATTTTGTTTGCAGAAGAACGCCCTAGTTACATAGTTTTCAACTTTTGCGGTAATGTGCTCATAATTCTGCCTTTTACAATAACTTTAAAAAATTCGTTTTATTCAGCTCATTATTACAATTAACATTATAAATACATTTTGAAACGATGACACTACCGAAACTTTACAAACTGTGTGGTAATGTCAACAACACCAAGATGAGAATAGTGCGATCTTTAATATTCCCGATATTTCTATATGGCTCTGAATCGTGGTCTATACGTGCAGCTGACCGTAAAAAAATCGAGGCTTTTGAAATGTGGTGTTGGAGAAGAATGTTGCGCATACCGTGGACAGCAAAACGAACCAACAGGTCCATTCTCAACCAGCTCAATATCAGAATCAGATTGTCAACGACCTGCTACCAACGAGTCCTCAGTTTTTTTTAGCCATATCGCCCGAAGGCTACCAGATAACCTAGAAAAACTGGTAATACTAGGCAAGATAGAGGGGAATAGACCAAGAGGACGATCACCTACTCGCTGGTGTGACCAAATTAAGGCAATAACGGGACTCACCTTGCCTGCAGCCGTGAGACAGGCCGAAGACAGAGTAGTCTGGAAGAGGTTCATCAGCGTCTCCGCAAACGCTTTCCAGGACGAGCACGACCTTCAGCAATGAAGAATACAACAAAGAAGAAGAGGTAATGTCAACGCCCAACTCCTGGATTTCTGAATATTTTAATGAACATTAATTACGACTTGTGTGCCTTATAAAGTTTTTTCCATTTTAATATTATTTCGAGAATGATTTTGTAAGCGTTGAACTTACTTCAACGTTTATTGTTAAAGTTGTTTATTATTGTGATCACAACTGAAATACGATAAGCTTTTTTACTGCATAAGAAAGTGGTGCTAAATCAAACACACAAGCAGCATCATAATTCTTCCATTCTCTTTATCTCCTCGACATAAGTGAGGTTTCGCCGCGTCTGTCGCTTTGTTCCAGCTGTCCGCACAAAGCAGGCGTTGCACAAATAATTATGTGCATACAATTATTTCTAAAGCGCTTGTTCTCGCCTCCCCTACAAGCTTGACGGCTCGTGTATTGTTCGATCAGCTTCGATTGGAGCTAAACTTCAAAAGTCTTCGTTGATTAAAATGATATTAAACTAGACGAAGAGGAAAGATAACTTTTTTCTTAATATTAATTTCGTTTAATTAGTAGGTTTGTGTAAGAATAGCCCACGAGTTCGAACGCATAATTTAGGATTGTTCTAACACGCTGCTTGTCCAGTGCCTACTCACTAGTCGTCCCGTTGGATCCCCTTCTAGGGTAGGATCACCCTGTTCTTTAAAATACAACAACGGCCCAATCACATTTAGGGTTTTATTGAGCTGAAGTTAGCCACAATTACAATATCAGTTGTAACCTTTGTTCTTTATATTCTTTGATGATGAGTAAATAAATTTCAGTGATTTTGCTTCCTCAGCAAAATAACACGCTGAGCCAAAGCCTATTTAACGTACTGCAGATAACATATGTAGATATTTTACATAAATTTTAATTACTTACGAGTAGATAAGGTATTGTTTGTTCATAATAGATAAAAGTTAATCGTATTTTGTTTTGCTTTGTTTATAGTAGTGAACTGTTTAATCGTTATTGTATTTTATGTGTGTATCTGAAGTATCAAATAAAGTTATATCTATCTATCTAAAATATAAACAAAAGGAGGCTTTCAATGTCTGTCAGAAACTGTAATAACAAAATCGCTCCTCACAAACATTTGTGTTGATTGTCAGATAAATCGAATTGTAATTTTAATTTACAGTCACATTCCCAAACAGCAAATTAAAGAGTCCACATATTAAATGGATAGGCTATTAATTATCTTCACCCCGAAAAATATACTTATTCCTCATTTTCAACGCGGAGTGAGATCAGAGTAGATACTATTTATCATTGAGATTGACATTTAGGCTCATAACCGCTCAGTGCCGTAAATGAAAGAAGATTTCATTCGACCCCGCAGAAATGAAAAGGGTCTGGTATCAGTAGAACTCATTATACAAAATACACAATGAATGTTTTTAAACATACGCGATCTGAACATATAATGATTAGTAATTAACGGGTATTTATCGCGTTTTTTTTCTCAACATTTCAACAGGTTTGCACTCTGTCGTGGTCACGAGATGACTGAAAAAAAAACGCGGTAAATACCCGTTAATTACTAATCATCAAAATACACAATCCAAGTGAGTTAACAGGCGGTTCCGTATAACAGATTTTGATTCTTGTATAATAGATGTTAGTGCTAGTATAAAAGAGATCAGTTCATACTTACCAAAGATATAAAAGTTAGTATGTGCCTTTGCGTAGAAATAATTAAGTTCTGAATAAATTCCTAATGTTTTGCTTAACTCTTAAGTGCCTTAAGTTTTGAAATGACAGTTGCTACACGACTCATCGCTTGAGTTGTCACTAGGGACCAAAAATTTCCACCTGAATATGATAATGTAATGCGAGCACAAACAGGAACAAAAGTCACAACAGGCGATAAAACTCGTACCGTTCGGAAACTACATAACTCAGGTGCAAAAGTACTACAAAAAGTACGACGTTGAATAAAAATAATCTTCAAAAGAATCATTAAAGCACTTTCAAAATAATAAGAGAAACCTAACAATAGCCATGAAATAGAAGAACCATTGAAAACTAACAATGAGAAAAGCGATCAAACCCCCAATTACAGCTAAAAAATCCAAAACGGACCAATAAATCCAGTAATGAATGAAGGTATCAAAAGGTTAGAGTCTCACTTACGCACCAGTGTAATGGGCGGGCTCTAAGTCGCGCGTAACTCCGAGCCCTGTCGGGTACGCATTGTGCTCAGTATTAACGACTAACGTACAAAAGACGGCCGCTCGTATATCAAACCAACGTCACTCGAATGTCTTCCTTCCTTACCAACCGCCGCCGCAAGAAACGGCCCTTCGTTTTTTTATTGAGCATTTAGTTTACTGGAATTATGGCACGTAAAACTCATGAAGAACTTATTTGTAAGCAATTTTGTATGCAGAATGGAACATGGGACCCTTTAACAGGTTTATTAGCTTGCAGTTTTTTATGCATGCGAGATGAGTTTTTGCAGGATTTTTTTGATGACTTTATAATATGCAAATAAAGTTACGATGCGAGCCGATGATCGAATATTACAGTAAAACTATTACAAACCTAGATTGAATTTTTTATTCGAATTTCAGGAAAAGTCGAGAGCTAAACATTATAATAAAATAATAAATAATAAAAATAAAATTAATTCAGACAACACAAAAATTACATTAGGTCCATATTATGTTAGTGAAAAGTTTTAAGTCTATGTTAATGGTATTCATTATAACATAATTATATTATAATTATTAATTATGAAGACTTAAATTTGAATGGATTAAGATTGTGACTGATTCTTCTGTATTAAATAAGTGCACTGTCGCATTAGGTGTGCATGTAATGATAGCTGTACAATATTTTCAATAAATCTTATAATATAATAAAGGAACAAGCGATTTTCTGGCGACAACGCCCAGCCTAAACCGCTGAAGCTAGAAAGCTGAAATTTTGAAGGTAGGTTCCTTTTACAACACAACCACCCGCTAAGAAGGGATTTTTGAAAATTCCACCCCTAAGGGGGTGAAAAGGGGGGTGGAAGTTTTTTTGGTCCTTTTTCTAACTCCGTAACCGGTGGCCCGATTTTCTTGAAATTTACAGGAAATACTAAACATACAAAAATATTGAACACGTGTTTCAGGATTTTTCAAAATATTCCTGAAAATAAGGTGAAATGGGTTATTCAAGTTTGAGATTCGTAGTTTGGCTCCATATTCAAATGTCTATAACTTTTTAATATAGCATACTAAAGACTTGAAACTTTCAGTATGTATTGAAAAATTTATAAATGAAACCACGTGTTTCAGGATTTTTCAAAAATGTTACTATATAAGTATATAAAGGAACACGAATTATTGAGGTTATTGTAATGAAATTTATCAACCATTGACGCTATTGGCTTGAAATTTACAGAGAAAACTAAACATACAAAAATATTGAACACGTATTTCAGGATTTTTCAAAATATTCCTGAAAATAGGGTGAAATGGGTTATTCAAGTTTGAGTGATTCGTATTTTGGCTCCGTATTGAAATGTCTATAACTTTTTAATATAGCATACTAATGACTTGAAAATTTCAGTATGTACTGAAAAAACTATAAATTGAAACACGTGTTTCAGGATTTTTCCAAAATGTGACTGTATAAGTATGAAAAAGAAATTGAATTATTGAGGTTATTGTGGTGAAATTTATCAACCATTGACGCTATTGGCTTGAAATTTACAGGAAATACTAAACATACAAAAATATTGAACACGTGTTTCAGGATTTTTCAAAATATTCCTGAAAATAGGGTGAAATGGGTTATTCAAGTTTGAGATTCGTAGTTTGGCTCCATATTCAAATGTCTATAACTTTTTAATATAGCATACTAATGACTTGAAACTTTCAGTATGTATTGAAAAAACTATAAAACAAACCACGTGGCTCAGGATTTTTCAAAAATGTTACTATATAAGTATAAAAAGGAAGTCGAATTATTGAGGTTATTGTGGTGAAATTTATCAACCATTGACGCTATTGGCTTGAAATTTACAGAGAAAACTAAACAAACAAAAATATTGAATACGTATTTTAGGATTTTTCAAAATAATCCTGAAAATGGGATAAAAACGGTTATTCAAGTTTGAGATTCGTAGTTTGGCTCCATAATTAAATGTCTATAACTTTTTAATATAGCATGCTAATGACTTTAAAATTTCAGAATGTACTGAAAAAACTATAAATTAAAACACATGTTTCAGGATTTTTCCAAAATGTTACTGTAAAAGTATTAAAAAGAAATTGAATTATTGAGGTTATTGTGGTGAAATTTATCAACCATTGACGCTATTGGCTTGAAATTTACAGATAAAACTAAAAAATTTAATACGTATTTTAGTATTTTCAAAATAATCCTGAAAATGGGATAAAAACGGTTATTCAAGTTTGAGATTCGTAGTTTGGCTCCGTATTGAAATGTCTAAATCTTTTTAATATAGCGTACTAATGAATTTTTGTATGTCCTGAAGAAAACATTAAATTCAATATGTATATCACGATTTTCCAAAATATTCCTTAAAATGGGTTGACACGGGTTATTAAAGTTTGAGTGATTGGTAGTTTGGCTCCGTATTGAAATGATTGTAACTTTTTAATGAAGGATAACGACATAAAATTTTAAATATATACTGGAAAAACAATAAATAAAAATAGGTGTTTCAGAGTTTTTCATAAAAGTTACTATACAAGGTGTAACAAAATATGTGTACTAAGCCGAAGGGGGAGGTTTCAGACCCCAATGGTGATCAGTTGTGGGGCGGAGAAAATTTAAAATTCCTATTTTAATTATACTATTTTTTTTCCCTCTTTTATTTCCTTATCTGGGTAACCTATACATACCTACTACCACTGCAGTTAGGTAGGTATTTATCTTCGTAGAGTTCAGCTATGGCGGGGCGGGAGACTACCTTATCTATCTATCTAGCTATCTTTTACTCTACATCTATGACCATACTGACGTCATTGTCACAGGTACAAGAATCCGCTGCCTTTAGGGTTGTCACTTCGTAAAAAATCAGCTGTCCATGTTGAAACTTTGATGCAGTTTTTTCCAAAATACCGATCGAAATTCGAAAAGTCGTGGAACAAAAGTTGGTCCCCTGGGGGGTGGAAATTCACCCCCTTTCGCTTAGTACACATATTTTGTTACACCGTGTATACTGTATAGTATAAAAGGATGTCGATTTCTTAAGAGTTTTTAGAAGTTTTCCCAATTTACTTAAAACTTACAAACAATACCAAACAAACAAAAATATAGAATACTTATTCAGGATTTTTCAAAATATTCCTGAAAATGGGGTGAAACGGGTTATTCAAGTTTGAGTGATTCGTAGTTTGGCTCCGTATGACTTTTAATTAAGGATGGTAAAACAACTTAACATTTCAAAAATATACTGAAAGAACAATAAATAAAAACACGTGTTTCAGAGTTTTTAATGACTTTCTTAACTTATGTGACTTTTTATCCTTGGTCCCAATTACCTCAAAACTTGCTGACAATATATAAAATATCAATTTATAGAACATGTATTTAATGATTTTTCAACACAAAATAGTTTTTGAAGTTATTCAGGTTTTTTGTTAGTTTTAACCAATATTTACTTGAAACGTAGAGAGAAAACTAAAATCCTTGGTACCTAAACACATGTTTCTGGATTTTTTTATGTGTATTGATATTGATGTATATGGCTTTATGACAGCGTAGGATTCAAAAATGCAACAAGTTCACCGTAGAAAATAAAATAGTTTGGTGCGTATCGGCTGTAACTTAAAAATTCTGTTTTATTAACCTTAAATGATCGGTAGGTACACAGGGTGGTTTCTGAGAAGGAAATGGATGACCAAATCCGAAACCATGAGTTAAAAATACGTCTTGATTCATGACTTCGATTTATGAGAAAACCATACCTGCCAGATTTTTTTATTTTGTTGGATGATCACTAAAATATACACCCTAAATTTTTATAGCAACAGATTTGGTTGCTAATAAGAAGTATCATTCTTTGAAAAGAAATGCACAATTGATAATCAAAAAAAAAAGGTCATTATTTAAAATTTTGTTCGAATACTCATTCTACTTAGATCCAGGTAATTTATTATGGTACAGAGTAATATTGACATTATTTTTGAACAACTGGTGTGCTTACCACTAGCCAGCCTTTAATTCAATGGTGGTTTTTCCTCCATAAAATTTCGTTTTAATTTTTTTTTATTCGTTATATTTTTTTTGAACTTTGTCCGTGACTCCTTTCGCGACTGTTAGTCGCATGGTTTCTGATTTTGCTATCCAGTCCCATCTTAGAAAGCCAATCTGTAGATATATTTAAATAAAATAGGATTAGGTACCTAATTTACAAATAAAATGGGCTAAAGTAGAATGTTTGTAGTCCACCGTGTCATTAGATTCACTATAAAAAAATACAGTAAACGGTTACTTTTTTAAGAAAACGCATGGGCTTATACATGATATTAAAAGCGGGTTTCAATTTCTGACTCTTAAAATAGGGTATTAGCTGATTTCGTCAAGATTTTTTTACTCTAAAGTCCACGCAAATGAAATTGCGAGCGGGTCAGCTAGTAAATTAATATTTTACAAATATCATAGCTCACAAAGTTTATAGAGTCCACAGGTGATCGAATGCTGACTTTTATCGGTCATCGAATTACTGGCTGGAAATTGCAGGCATTAATGCCACGTTAAATGGCGATATTGAGCGGGGCAATGCTTCTAGCATTCTGGGCAATCTGCCTTCTAGACGACTTAGATTTTTAGGAAATAGGTGTATAAGTGTTTAAGCTAGTTATAATTGTTTTATTCTGTAAGTGTCATACAAAATAACTTAATCATCGAAAATTTACTATGCCTTTATCGTATTCCATTTGGTTTCGTTCTATGACAAACATAAATTGAATATAATATGTAGAGCCATCATGTCTGTAAATAAAATATAAAACAATTGAAAACTAAACAAACCAATAAATAAAGTGTCTGTCGGTAACTAAAACAATTTCGTCAGGCGCGTTTCATAAGGTCTGTAGCCCACATGAAGCTAAACTCAATAAATATATTATGTCTCTATGTTACATAATAAAACACGACACATAACATGTGCTTCAAAGTTTACTGTTAGGTATGTATTAATCTTAATATGTTTATACATATATTTTTGAAACGTATACGACGAATAAAGACAACATTCTAAAGCTACACAGTTTAGGATGCTATGGGATCTAAATAAGAGCTTCTGTCATCCATACTATACTATTAGAAACGAGCTCCGTTATAAATATTGTGCTATCATCATTCAGTCCACTTTTATAAGCACAGAACTCCCCAGAAGAATATCTTCCGTGTACAGGGCCGACTTATCTGGCCCATATTATTTTATCAAATTGGTCATATTTAGCCACTGTTTCAATAGTTCTTATAATACTTTTACTGAAGTTATCTTTGTAGTTTTGGGCGTTTATTCACTATTCCAAACTCCAATACAGACATGTTTCACATACGATAAGACGGCGGCGTGAAATCTGACAACACCAAAAATAAAAAAACTAAAAAATTATTATAATATTTTTTTTCTATTATTTCAATTATATGAATTTATATAGAATACTTTGTGACATCACACGTTAAAGGCGAATTATCTCCTACCATAGAGTTTTAGAGAATAAGGCCTAGGTAGCAATGGTTACAGGCACTATATCAGTTATATTATAGCTTTGTTTTCAGTGAATGCAACACTTAATTCCCCGGCTGTGAAAATATTTATATTCCCTGGAGAAGGAAGTTCCAAACTTTGCTAATGACTTCTTTCTGAGAAGAAACTTTTCCGAGGCGTTGCTTGAAAGGTTTTTGCTATCTGCTTAAACAATAGTAGAGCCTCATTGTCACCAAATTTTCCGGTAATTATCGCCAAGATACGCAAATTAAATTGTTTTTATTTCCTACGGATATAAGAGATATTTTTTTCAAGTTTATGTTATTTTTTTCAAAATCTATGTATTTTGAGACATATATACATCAGTTTCTGCTTGTACATAACTGAATCTGAGGGTCTCATAAAATAGGAGGTGACATCATCATCATCAGCAGCCTATAATATTCCACTGCTGGACATCGGTGCAGCAGTGGACTATTATAGGCTGCTGATGGCGCTCATTAGGGGAGGCCTATGCCTCCCCTAATGAGCGCCTTAGATGGCATTAAAAATGTGACATGCGTGCAAGTAATTCAAAAAACATTAGCAGTCTTACTACAAAAGATTGATAAAACAATGTTTAAACACGTGTTTAGTTAAACAGTGTCTAAGAGATAAACAGTGCTTAAACAACTGTTTAAAATTTCTTACCACAAATACGTTTAACGTTTATTTAGCTAAACACTGCCTAAATTGACGTATGCTGATTTTAACTTGGCAACCCTGAGAAACGATTCGTTTTACGCATATTTCATTTGTTGAGTCTTTGTGTTTCCTAACGATTTCTTTTTGTTTTAGTTGATAATACGTATTAACTAAGTTGGAAAATTCATTAAAAGTACTTTAAAATTAATCTGATAAGTCTGTCATTTTTAACGGCTGGTTTACTTAGACATAAATATGAAAAGCTTTTTGTACATTAACAACGGAACGGAACGTACTTTTCAATGACAGCTCTTGCATAACAGTATCTGAAAAGTAAAATAGCGGTATAGGTAATCTGTAGTAGGTAGGTACCTACAATGGCAACCGTTATGCGACAAAAACTAAAGATACAGACAATAACAAAGGGCACGTACCTGATGGCGGGCCCAGTTTCTTAAGGCACAATCAACTTGAATTTGAGGATTTAAGCACCTACCACGAGAATCATGTGGAATATCATCATAACCAGGTCATCATAACTAGGTCAACATTTTTTTCCCGAAAGCTTTGCTGAACCTGTACCGTTTTCTGAAGTTATACTCATTGTAATGTTCGAAAGGATTAACTCGCACTCGGTACACTTGATCACGATAGTTATCCATAAATTCCATGTCGTCCAAATCATTAAAATCAGCATAATCGAAGATATCCATTGCTATTTACGCATTACACACTGAGAAAAAGCAATATGGCGATGGTTAAACACGTGTTAGACAGGGAGTTGCTGTTGTTTAAATTTAAACACTGTCTTAACCATGTCTAACTCTAAACAACGGCTAAACATGGTTTTGTGGTATCACTTTTGCTAAACAACTATTAAACACGTGTCTATGTTTTTTGTGGTAAGGCTGTAGATTTTTAGAAGTTACTGGCCTAAATGCTTAATGATGGCCTACTTTCAGCGCAAGCATATACCCATGACACTGCTTGCATAACGAATCCGCCCTACTGATTACATGATGCAAATATCTGCCTTAAATACGGTGCACCTAGTTGTTATTTTGCCCTGAATCCATAGCACAAGCTCACCTGATTTAGCAGCAAATCCACTTTAATAGGTACCCTTGCTAACTGCCCATGCGATAATGCATAGTCCGATTAATACTCTGGACTTTGCTTCACCTGCTGCACGTTACATCAT
This sequence comes from Eupithecia pulchellata, assembly GCA_963931895.1. Taxonomy (NCBI): domain Eukaryota; kingdom Metazoa; phylum Arthropoda; class Insecta; order Lepidoptera; family Geometridae; genus Eupithecia; species Eupithecia pulchellata. The sequence goes on from OZ007537.1 coordinate 5,961,716, forward strand.
ACTGGTTATTTATTAACCGACTCTGTTAACCGTCTGTTTTATAACCTACTTAGGCTGCATTCTAGAACAGTTTCTAGTTTGTAAGTAAAATGCTGGATCAATTCGTGTATGGTCTTGAACTCTGTTTATAATTAGTTTTTTAACCCAGTTCTGAATTTTCAGTGTAATTGTGGTAACAGTGGGTATGCCTTTTTATACTGGTTCTTAAATAAGGCTCTTAAAAAAGGTTAGTAAAAAACTAAAAAAAAATTACGAAATAATTACCTAACAAATTCTGCCAATTAAAAATTGTTGCTCGTTATTTTTTTCTATGAATATAGGAAAGTGATAATTTTATATCGATTTTTTTAGCATCTTAATTGGATTAAGCGAACAACTCGTAACAGTTGCATAAAGTTTATAGCTAAGAGGGTAAAGTGCAATTTCCTGAAGCAATATTATAAGAAGAAGTGAAAATATTATTTAAAACTGCGCATACATACTTCGTGTGGTGCCGTGTGGTGCCGGCGTAGAATTTCACCACCCCAACTCTTCCCGTGGGTGTCGTAAGAGGCGACTAAGGGAAACACACACCGGGGGGCGGGCAGCAGCGCCCTCTGCAGAACAATCTCACTGGACTGCGATCCCCAATGCCCAGCGTGGGAATTATGGGCAATATCCCCCTTATGATAAAACCAGTCATAAAATGGCCCCCAGTTCCCGGCCGCCTCGCTATTCCTGGCCATGGTAGCGGCCATGGTAACGGCGGGGCAGGGGGTGCGAAGAATCTCCGGGCTACCCCAGGCTACCATCCACCACACAAACTGACCCTGGCAACGTTTAACGGACGCACTCTGAGGCTTGATCACCATCTAGCGCAGTTGGAAGTGGAGTTAGAGAACATTAAATGGCATGTTCTAGGGTTATGTGAAGTCCGTAGAGAGGGGGAGGACACCGTAACCCTAGACTCGGGCCATCTTCTCTACTTTCGCGAGGGTGATAAAACATCTCAGGGTGGCGTAGGTTTCCTTGTCAATAAGGCCCTCTCTAACAACGTTGAAGAAATCTCCAGTGTGTCGACCAGGGTAGCGTACCTGATCCTTCGGCTGTCTAAGCGCTACAGCTTGAAGGTCATTCAGGTTTACGCACCGACCTCGGCACACTCGGATGATGAAGTGGAGGATATGTACGAAGACATATCCAAAGCCTTACATCACACCACCAAGGCTCACTTCAACGTTGTTATGGGGGACTTTAACGGCAAGGTGGGAACCCAGAATGGCAACGAATCCCGAATAGGCCCGCATGGTTTTGGTGTTCGAAATCACAGGGGACAAATGCTTGTCAACTTCCTTGAGAAGGAGGGGCTGTTCTTAATGAACTCTTTCTTTAAGAAACAGCCCCAAAGGAAGTGGACATGGCGGAGTCCCGATTCTGTGACTAAAAATGAGATCGACTTCATCATGACGGATAGCAAGCATATATTCAGAGATGTCTCAGTGATCAACAGGTTCAATACCGGATCTGATCACCGACTCCTTCGAGGCTCTCTGAATATAAATTTGAAGCTTGAAAGAAACCGTCTGATGAAGTCCACGCTCCGACCGAACCCAATAAGAATCCTGGCGGGCACCGAGAAGTTTCAGCAGCTTCTCGGGAATAGATTCGCTGCCTTGGAACCCACTGATGACGCTGACGAGACCCTACACAATCTGGTCGAAACTTTGAGGGACGAGGGCATCAAGTTTTGCAAAAAGCAGCGTACTGGTAAGAAGTCCAAACTCTCGGATGAGACTCTTGGGCTGATGACAAAAAGACGGGAAACCACCCAAGCGACTTCGTCAGAAAGGTCAGACCTGAACAAGCGAATTGCGAAGATGGTACGGCGCGACCTTCGGAGCTCCAATACACGCCTCATTGAAGAGGCGATAGAGCGAAACCGAGGGTCCAAAGTATTCACTCAGCAGCTTGGCAGGAGCCACCTGTCGAAGCTTACAACGCACGACGGAAGGACCGTATTGTCGAAGCCGGAGATATCGGCCGAGATAGAGGACTTTTATGGCCGTTTATACGCTGCTCATGCTCCCCGTTCCCAACGAGACGGCCACGATTCTAGAGCCACCTTGATACGCCACTATACCGACGAACTGCCAGACATCAGTCAAGACGAGATTGTGTTAGCTCTGAGGCAGCTTAAAAATGGAAAAGCCCCCGGTGAGGACGGAATAACATCAGAGCTTTTAAAAGCTGGAGGATACCCTGTTATACAGGAGTTACAGAGCCTCTTCAATGCCGTCCTTCACAGTGGGAGAACTCCAAAGGCGTGGAGTGGGAGTTTGGTGGTGCTCTTTTTTAAGAAGGGAGATAAAACCCTCCTTAAAAATTATAGACCCATCTCGCTCCTAAGTCACGTCTATAAGCTATTCTCACGAGTTATATCGAACCGTTTCGCTAGGAGACTCGACGAGTTTCAGCCACCGGAGCAGGCTGGGTTTCGCGGAGGATATGGTACCATAGACCACATTCACACAGTGAGGCAGATTATACAGAAGTCCGAAGAGTATAATCAGCCCCTGTGTCTGGCCTTTGTGGACTATGAGAAGGCCTTTGACTCCGTTGAAACCTGGGCTGTTCTACAATCCTTACAGCGATGCCAAGTAGACTATCGTTATATCGAGGTGCTGAGATGTCTTTACGAAGCCGCTACGATGAGTGTCCGAGTACAGGACCAGCAGACTAAACCGATCCAACTGCGCAGAGGAGTGAGGCAGGGGGATGTTATATCCCCGAAACTGTTCACGAGCGCGTTGGAAGATATGTTTAAGACGCTGGACTGGAAAGACAAGGGCATCAACATAAACGGCGAGTACATCTCACACCTGCGATTCGCTGATGACATAGTCTTAATGGCGGAGTCGCTAGAGGAGCTGAACCGGATGCTGGACAGTCTAGCTTCAGCCTCCCGATGTATCGGTCTTGGCATGAATTTGGATAAAACCAAAATCATGATCAATGGCCACATTGATCCAAGACCGGTGATCGTACATGGCCACCTTCTCGAAATTGTTTCTGAGTACACTTACCTCGGGCAGATTTTGCAGTTGGGTAAAAACAATTTCGAGAAGGAAGCCAAGAGGAGGATCCAGCTAGGCTGGGCAGCGTTCGGAAAACTACGTCGAGTCTTCTCGTCATCCATACCGCAATGTTTAAAAACGAAAGTTTTTAATCAGTGCGTCCTACCAGTCATGACCTACGGAGCTGAGACGTGGACACTCACGATAGGGTTGGTCCACCAGTTCAAAGTCGCTCAGCGAGCTATGGAAAGAGCTATGCTCGGAGTTTCTCTGAAGGATAGGATTCGTAACGAATTGATCCGACAGAGAACTAAAGTCATCGACATAGCTCAGAGAATTAGCAAACTGAAGTGGCAGTGGGCCGGCCATATATCGCGAAGAACCGATAACCGCTGGGGTAAACGTGTTCTTGAGTGGAGACCGCGACTTGGTAAACGTAGTGTAGGACGCCCTCCGGCCAGGTGGGATGACGATCTGCGAAAGACTGCTGGCAGATGCTGGATGCGACAAGCCGAAGACAGGGCGCTATGGCGCTCATTAGGGGAGGCCTATGTCCAACAGTGGACTAACATAGGCTGATGATGATGATGATACATACTTACGAAGTAATTGTTGGTTAATTAAGTGTAATTTGCTTCTATTATTAATAAATAAATTAACTATACTACAGTAATGATAATAGCTGCCGCCTCTTCGAGTAGGCCGGAAAGGTCGACGTTGCTTACAGAATTATGTCGAAATAATGACCCGATTAATGTACTATTTTCCAATAGTTACTATGAATTGTATATTTCTACGACTACCTATGCATTATATAATTCAATGATTAATGTATATTCCATACGGTATTTCACTATTCAATGACAAAGTAGTTCAAAGCCAATCGATTCCTTAGTAGGACAACTACTTTCTATGAGAGTTTATTGTTGGAAGAGGCGACCCGTATATCACGTGGAGTTTGCCGCTATTGTGAGAGGATTATCGGTAGCACAGAGGGCACAAAAGGCAGTTTATCAAAATGTTCTGACTGATCTACGTCACAAGTTTACAGGTAAGCTTTTGAACTTGCTTTGGCCTATGTGATTTTGCTCTCTGGCCACGGCAGCAATTTTTAGGTAAAGTCCGTTTGTGGCAGAAATTACTGAGGCAAAGCTACTTATAGTATTTTTATTATCTACGGACTTTGGTCGCGCTGATTCTGTGATAAATAAAATTATTTTTTCCATAAAGCATCATTAATATCTATTGAGACAATGACACTTCCGAAGCTTTAAAACTGTGTGCCCAATTATAATTTTCACAATTTATTTTAGTTCTCCTGGCAACATTCTTGATTAATTTACCAAACTTTGCCAGTAGTAAATATTCAGGTCAGTCTATTAGCTATCTATTATCTTGAATGAAATGGATGCTCGTGGCTTTCAGTTTCACTAGACATAGTCCCAACTGTTATCGCGGTAACAACTATATTTTATAAAAGTTTTGAACAACTCCAAACCGTAATGATAATGGGCGAAACTTGGCCTTATCTTTTTTCAGTGCCAATTTGTTTGAACGCTTAATTCCTCTGGATAAAAGCGTTTACTTTGAAGAATGTTTTAAAGCATGAGTTTGAAGCTCTGTCGTAATTTTAGTTGGCCGCACAAAGCTTTACATTGTAGATATACTTATATTTTTATTGCCATATCACATTCCTCGGATGCGTGGGTCAACCAATGTATAAGTTTCTTTAAATTTTACACTGGAAGTAATAAACTGATCGAACCAAATTTTGCATACATGTTGGTCGTGTTGAACACGTAGAATACAAATAGGTTTAGAGACTTACGTTTTACAAAATTTATAACTTAGGCTTAACAAAACTTGAGAAGGTACACAATTTTTTTTATCTTAATGCTATAGGTTCTTACGTAGCACAACCACCATCACACTATTTATAAATTTGAAAGTTTGCATAGGTGGATCGATGGGCGAATAGATGGAAGTCTGTGCGTTACATATTCATGGCATTACTACTGAACTGATTAGACAAAAATTATGCCAAAATGTAAAAGTAGACGCGAAATAACACATAGGGTGATTTTTATCTCATAAATCCCTCATAAATCCATAAATCTCAAATAAATTAATATTAATTTCAATACATAAAAATTATTGTAACTGTCATGGGATAGAAATTAATAACTTTTAAATGTATCCATGCAAGCAACGCGTGTGAAACTTCTAGTAGAAGTAGTTATAAACCTAATTGTTCTTATGTTGCCTGATATAAATGATTTATCTATACTTATATTATTAAGAGGAAAGATTTGATTGTTTGTTTGAATTGAATAGGTTCCGAAACATCTGGACCGATTTGAAAATTCTTTTAACAAATGAATCCTAAATTTTATGTGATGAACATAGGTTAAAGAATATTTTCAAATAAAATTAGGGTTCCGTATGATAAATTCAATTTTAGTTTAATACCCGTGCGAAGCCGGTCGGGGAGCTCATTTATTTATATAAATATAAAATAATATGGATACACAAGTGCAAAGAGCATTATTCAAAGGTCTTTAGAAAAGTAATACAAAACATTAAAAAGCAGCCCATTAATTAGCAGATTGATGGTTTCGTTTCAATACCCCGATGATTAATTAATTCAATTAACTCTTATTGACGTCTCTTTGATTAATATTAATGAGGAAACATTCCATATAAATGTAATTAACCCATTTTAAAATTAATTAACGGATCATCTGATTACTAAAACAGAAAGGAATAATGACTGGTCGAAAGAAACTCAAGTTACAAAAGCATAGAAAGTGAATAAAAATTACGAGCTTGCCGAGACTCAAACCAGCAACCTTGCATTTAGGACGAGAACGCGCTGCCAAATGAGAATTTCACAATCACAACAAAAGTGTTTTAAAAAATTTATACAGTAAGTCCATTGACCGGTTTATAATTTTTGTCATCGATCATATGAGTAATTATTTAGGTTTAAAGAACTTTATTTCTCATAAAAACTTTACAGTTCACTTAAAATGAGATAAATCTAAACAGTAATTATGTACTTAATCTAAGTTATTTTTTCGATTAACAGTTTGTGTAGAATATATTAAAATTACACCATTTAGAGCGTATTTATTTCTTTTATGACATGCTTTCGTTTTTTTATGATACTTAACTTTTGTTCATCTTGCGTTAAAATATCATCGGAGATAGGTAAATATGGTAAATTTTTTGTCTTTTTACAAAATATTGCAAAAAGTGTTGAGCATACCGAAATTTAAAAAACTGTTTTGAAATTTTTTATACAAGATATGTTTAAATGAAAGGTCATTTGAAACCAGTTTTAACATGGTAGGTCTCTTTAAAACTTCAACTTCTTTTTTCGACATCAATGTTTGTATTGAAAAATTCATTTTCTTTTTAAATTGTTTCTCTGCCCCCAGCTTCGTACTATAAAAAGTAGTATATTTCCTTCCCAAAGATTCTATCTACCATCCAGCCAAAAATCATGTACATCCATTCAGCCATTTAGGAGTGAGAGGGAAACAGACAGAAATAATTTCGCTTACCTATGTACATATACATATTACAATATATGTCATTAAACTAACATTCTAAAATTCACGAATAATCTATACTAATATTATAAAGGGGAAAGATTTTATTGTTTGTTTAGAGGATTGAATAAGCTCCTAAACTACTTACTTCACCATTAGAATCCTAAATGAACCCTGATGAACAAGGCCTAATATTTACAAAAAAGATACGTACGAGAGCCGTACCAAAACTATAATAAAGTAAAACATGGATTACTCTATTGAAGTGTGAGTAATATCTCATCATCATCATCACCAGCTTATAATAGTCTACTGCTGGACATAGGCCTCCCCTAATGAGCGCCATAGATGGCATCATTATGTGGGGGTTATTGCCCATATTCCCCACGCTGGGCATGCGGGTTGGGGATCGCAGTTCGGTGTAGTTGTTTTGCAGAAGGCGCTGCTGCCCGCCCCCCGGTGTGTTTCCCTTAGTCGCCTCTTACGACACCCACGGGAAGAGTTGGGGTGGTGAAATTCTACCTATGCCGGCACCACACGGCATGAGTAATATCTAATTTTTGTTAAATACCTAAGCCGGAGAGGGTCTCTAGTTTTGATAATCAGAACCAGAATCTTAAAAATTTAAGTAAACTTTGCAAATTAATCAAACTAATTATTCAAACAAAATATTTTCATAGTTCGCTCCCGTTCTAGCGCTCCAATTAAAACATAATTGAATATCTTAATTCGGAATGGGGATGCTGCGTCCGAGTCGACTCAGCTCATTAACTTCTTCAGAAACGCTAATTAAGTACACTTTGAAGTATTCAACGGAAGATTTTGTCGCCGCCACCGAACACTTTGCATAGTAAATTCTGGAATACAATTTTAATTTACTATCAATCTTGCAACCCAATTAAAATGAGACTGAAACCTTGTTGTCGTCATAAAAACTGGGCGTTGCCTTTTGCGCTACTGAAATTGATCAATTGCGAAAAATTGAACTGCGGTATCGGTACGCTATATTCTACGTAAACAGTGGAACAATTAGGTAGTAAAATTTAAGAATTTTTTATCCTCGAAAACTATTATCTATCAAAATAGTACAAAGTAGTTCTACGTGTGAACTTTCGGTCCATTGCACTAAAGTATTCTCATTGAAACTACACGCATTTTTAAACGCTCTTTGTTTTGAATTTTTTTAAGGTGCTCCACACCCTTTAATGTACATATGTGTGGGACAAATGTTGCAACTAAACTTTAGAGCAGTTATATTATTACACTTAGTTATTACAGTTATATTGTATCTCATTTCCATGATCTCGATCCTGGGAGGCATAAGTAGCGCCGTAGCCAACAGCACGAAGGCCCTTTATGCGAGCTAATTTTAAAGACGAGGGCGTATATAGTATATAGTGGTTATCATCCTTGGTTGGACAATATGATACTCCCGTAGATTATATCTGCCAGGTATAGCGACCGTTGCAAAGGAAAATGTAAGGAAAAAAAAACGGGTTATCTTGATTGATGGACTGGGTAATCTGGCTATGGGGAAAGTGTGGGCGCCTGCCATAATAGAATAATAGTAATATCATTATTATATTTTACATCCTCAAACCAATGAGGGGTTCTCAATGCAACCTTTAAAAAACAGTGATGGATATGATAGATAGTGCAATGTCAAAGTCTGTCAAAAAAAAGAAACAGATATTTATTACGTTGTTTATTTTATGACACTTAACTTTTGTCATCCAGTGTCAAAATACAAAATGTGATTGTTTTTTTAAAGATTGAACTGAAATTTTCTTTAGTCGTAGTGTGACGTCATTCTGTCGTCCTAAGGTTCTTCCGTTCCCTAAAACAGAATTCTCAAAGTAAACGGATATTACAGTTTCTGATTAAAATGTCAGATATAGATATAGATCGATTTTACCACAACATCAAACTCAATAATGTAATAAGCTAGAATTTAATCTAAATATCTTCGCAGTAAGTACAATCATCAAAGGGAGAGCGTTCAAAGTAATTTACTCATGAATAATAATTGACAACTATCAAAAGAGTTTTATCAGTTGTCAGTTGCTTGATAAGGGTGAAATTAGTTTTTAAGGTGTTTTGTAAGTAGTTTTGTTAAGTAGTAAAAAGTAATTTGCCGCAAATCGTAAACCTATGAACCCAACCCAAAACCAAATTTGAATATTTCGGTTAGTTAGTAATAGATTTTTTATAAGGAAAGATTCAGTGAAAGTAGTTTACCGCAAATTCTTAACCATTTTTCTATGCACCCAACCCAAAACCAACTTTTGTTTTTGAAAACTTTGGAAAAATTTTGTTTTTGGAAAAAAATATTATTTTTTAATTAAACATAGATTATATAGTATTTCATTTATTGTATATATTATATTTTATATGTAGTATATTGTAGTATATTATATATAATATGTAGTAGTCTATTAAATAAGTAGGTTAAAATTCAATCATGTATCCCCTTTTTTGCACACTTACCCGCGTTTGTAACTTTATCTCTCTCTCCCAATAAGGTTTGCTGGAAGAGAACTCTTTTTAGGGTTAAGCTCGCCTTTGCTATTTCTTTTACATTTTAATGTTATTTTTGTTTTTTTTTATTGTGCAATAAAGAATTAAGAATTATTTTTCAATAAAATTGTTTTTATTGTTGTCAGAATACGATTCAAGATGCGGAAAATTACTTTTCTGCTAGTTTTTTTCATTGCAGAACGCAGAAAAAAGCGAATACCTGGAATATCATTTGGATTTTGCCGCAACTCGAAACTATATTTTACACATAAAGTCGCCAATGCCTGCTGATATTTGTTCCGGTTTTATGTATGGTAAAGAATTATATCTTAGTATTTTATTATATCAATCATTTAGTACCCATAAAACACGCCCTGTTTAGTAAATTAAATAAACATATTTTTATGGCATTGATGAATTTATTAATTAGAAGTCATAGAAATTAGTATAATGCGTGCTATAGAACAGTAAAACATGAGCTCATAAATCAAAACATTAACCACCTTGTACACACATGCAATAAAAATATCGTTTATCATTTATTTATCGAAAAATATAATCTAAAACTGTTATTGTTTTAGCTACAGTAGCTTAAGTCTCCAGCGGCACGGACGAATTTCAAAATTAAACAAAATTTCGACAATGATTTGTAATTTGAGCATATTTCCACCATGATCTGCTATTTTGCTATTTACACAAAATTTTCTCAAAATATTTTACTAAATTAAACCAAATCGGACAGAAAGACGTTTTCTAATTATTTTCGTTGATAGGTAAGTATTTTCAAAAAAGCTTCTGAATAAAACTGAGGTTCTAATCTAATAATTATCTAAATCTAACTCTTTCTACGTTTTGTATAGATGCCACGAATTGTAAAGGCGTATATAAATTCACAACCGTAAAGGCCTTGCGGTCATGAAGAATTGTTTCCGACCTTTATCTTATTTGCGTGGGGTTGAAGGTTGTTAACACAAAAAGAGTTAATTTAGTCTTCAATTGATCAGCCTTTCAGTATTATTTTTATACCGGAAACTCAAGATACGAGACTCTAGTACTGAAATTATTTCTTAGGTGCTCTATGATGTATAAAAGTAACATTTACTTAGAAAAATATTTATACTTGGTCGTTGATCTCGTAGAGAAATAAATATTGAAAAAAATTATCTGAGCGTCTGGTCGAAGGGACGTGTGACCCGAGAGCTGGTGAGTATCTGGCACAGCGCGTCAACATTGTCTTACAACGAGGCAATGCAGCCAGCTTCTTGTGGAAACTTCTGACTGGTATTCATACGAATCAGTTGAGCTACCTTTAGATTGTTAACAACAGTCTGCAGTTAGCTCAATTGTTAGAATTGTAAATACTTGTTCTAATTTGGTTTTATATTTAAGAGGGTTAAACCTTCATTACCTACCTGAAGACAGCGCGCTATGAGGCTCATTAGGGGAGGCCATGTCCAGCAATGGACTAAAATGGGCTGATGATAAATGAAAAATCTTTATTAACAAAGAAAATTACAGTCTGATAACCAATTTATGCTTAAAATAACTACTTGTGTATTTCTACCAAAATTACACGAGATGTTACTTCTGAATAGATTTAATTGATTGAAATAATAATCACAATTAATAAATAATTAATAATATTTTATACTTTTTTTGTTGGTAAATGTTTAACGCATTAAAAAAGTCTAAAATGAAAACATAGCTTTCGTGTTTTTTTGTTGGTTAAACAAAACACTGAAAAAGTGGTTTAATGATCTGCGTGCGGCCAGCGTTTTATTCGAAGCGTTAATGAATGAGCACTAGTACCGTATCAGTGATAATATAGCTAGTGTAATGACCGTAGAATTAAAAATATCTGCCTTGCCTATTTAAACTCAGGTTAAAAAAGATGTCACGCGCTAAGCACTTTAAAACGCCGTAAAACAACGGCAATGGTGTTGTAACGGGACACAGGGCAACCTAATTTTATTTTGAAAATTGAGCACGTTTTCCACAACGATGGATATTATGAGTTTGCACACTATGAAAGAAAGAAAGGAAATATTTTTTTTAACTTCGATAAAAACAAAATCACAATTTGACAATATAACGGCAAAAGTTATCGTTTGCTACCGCTGACTTGTCAAAGTCTTAGTTTTACCGCTGAAATGCACAAATCGCTGGAAAGCATTTATCATTTATAAATAATTGTTAAATATTGTAAATGGAAATCGAATGCGAATAAAAATATTAGATCGTGACTGTCATCCAAAAATTTTGTTTTAGTATCCGGTAAAGAAAAAATATTCAAATTTTCGTAAAATACATATACAACTCATCCCAAAGACTAATCAAATGGTCGACTTATACCACCATATCATCATAATCATCAGCCTATGTAAGTCCGCTGCTGGGCATAGACCTCCCCTAATGAGCGCCATAGCGCCCTGTCTTCAGCTTATCGCATCCAGCATCTGCCAGTAGTCTTTCAGAGTAGTCATGGCATTGATGAATTTATTAATTAGAAGTCATAGAAATTAGTATAATGCGTGCTATAGAACAGTAAAACATGAGCTCATAAATCAAAACATTAACCACCTTGTACACACATGCAATAAAAATATCGTTTATCATTTATTTATCGAAAAATATAATCTAAAACTGTTATTGTTTTAGCTACAGTAGCTTAAGTCTCCAGCGGCACGGACGAATTTCAAAATTAAACAAAATTTCGACAATGATTTGTAATTTGAGCATATTTCCACCATGATCTGCTATTTTGCTATTTACACAAAATTTTCTCAAAATATTTTACTAAATTAAACCAAATCGGACAGAAAGACGTTTTCTAATTATTTTCGTTGATAGGTAAGTATTTTCAAAAAAGCTTCTGAATAAAACTGAGGTTCTAATCTAATAATTATCTAAATCTAACTCTTTCTACGTTTTGTATAGATGCCACGAATTGTAAAGGCGTATATAAATTCACAACCGTAAAGGCCTTGCGGTCATGAAGAATTGTTTCCGACCTTTATCTTATTTGCGTGGGGTTGAAGGTTGTTAACACAAAAAGAGTTAATTTAGTCTTCAATTGATCAGCCTTTCAGTATTATTTTTATACCGGAAACTCAAGATACGAGACTCTAGTACTGAAATTATTTCTTAGGTGCTCTATGATGTATAAAAGTAACATTTACTTAGAAAAATATTTATACTTGGTCGTTGATCTCGTAGAGAAATAAATATTGAAAAAAATTATCTGAGCGTCTGGTCGAAGGGACGTGTGACCCGAGAGCTGGTGAGTATCTGGCACAGCGCGTCAACATTGTCTTACAACGAGGCAATGCAGCCAGCTTCTTGTGGAATCTTCTGACTGGTATTCATACGAATCAGTTGAGCTACCTTTAGATTGTTAACAACAGTCTGCAGTTAGCTCAATTGTTAGAATTGTAAATACTTGTTCTAATTTGGTTTTATATTTAAGAGGGTTAAACCTTCATTACCTACCTGAAGACAGCGCGCTATGAGGCTCATTAGGGGAGGCCATGTCCAGCAATGGACTAAAATGGGCTGATGATAAATGAAAAATCTTTATTAACAAAGAAAATTACAGTCTGATAACCAATTTATGCTTAAAATAACTACTTGTGTATTTCTACCAAAATTACACGAGATGTTACTTCTGAATAGATTTAATTGATTGAAATAATAATCACAATTAATAAATAATTAATAATATTTTATACTTTTTTTGTTGGTAAATGTTTAACGCATTAAAAAAGTCTAAAATGAAAACATAGCTTTCGTGTTTTTTTGTTGGTTAAACAAAACACTGAAAAAGTGGTTTAATGATCTGCGTGCGGCCAGCGTTTTATTCGAAGCGTTAATGAATGAGCACTAGTACCGTATCAGTGATAATATAGCTAGTGTAATGACCGTAGAATTAAAAATATCTGCCTTGCCTATTTAAACTCAGGTTAAAAAAGATGTCACGCGCTAAGCACTTTAAAACGCCGTAAAACAACGGCAATGGTGTTGTAACGGGACACAGGGCAACCTAATTTTATTTTGAAAATTGAGCACGTTTTCCACAACGATGGATATTATGAGTTTGCACAATATGAAAGAAAGAAAGGAAATATTTTTTTTAACTTCGATAAAAACAAAATCACAATTTGACAATATAACGGCAAAAGTTATCGTTTGCTACCGCTGACTTGTCAAAGTCTTAGTTTTACCGCTGAAATGCACAAATCGCTGGAAAGCATTTATCATTTATAAATAATTGTTAAATATTGTAAATGGAAATCGAATGCGAATAAAAATATTAGATCGTGACTGTCATCCAAAAATTTTGTTTTAGTATCCGGTAAAGAAAAAATATTCAAATTTTCGTAAAATATATATACAACTCATCCCAAAGACTAATCAAATGGTCGACTTATACCACCATATCATCATAATCATCAGCCTATGTAAGTCCGCTGCTGGGCATAGACCTCCCCTAATGAGCGCCATAGCGCCCTGTCTTCAGCTTATCGCATCCAGCATCTGCCAGTAGTCTTTCAGAGTAGTCATGGCATTGATGAATTTATTAATTAGAAGTCATAGAAATTAGTATAATGCGTGCTATAGAACAGTAAAACATGAGCTCATAAATCAAAACATTAACCACCTTGTACACACATGCAATAAAAATATCGTTTATCATTTATTTATCGAAAAATATAATCTAAAACTGTTATTGTTTTAGCTACAGTAGCTTAAGTCTCCAGCGGCACGGACGAATTTCAAAATTAAACAAAATTTCGACAATGATTTGTAATTTGAGCATATTTCCACCATGATCTGCTATTTTGCTATTTACACAAAATTTTCTCAAAATATTTTACTAAATTAAACCAAATCGGACAGAAAGACGTTTTCTAATTATTTTCGTTGATAGGTAAGTATTTTCAAAAAAGCTTCTGAATAAAACTGAGGTTCTAATCTAATAATTATCTAAATCTAACTCTTTCTACGTTTTGTATAGATGCCACGAATTGTAAAGGCGTATATAAATTCACAACCGTAAAGGCCTTGCGGTCATGAAGAATTGTTTCCGACCTTTATCTTATTTGCGTGGGGTTGAAGGTTGTTAACACAAAAAGAGTTAATTTAGTCTTCAATTGATCAGCCTTTCAGTATTATTTTTATACCGGAAACTCAAGATACGAGACTCTAGTACTGAAATTATTTCTTAGGTGCTCTATGATGTATAAAAGTAACATTTACTTAGTAAAATATTTATACTTGGTCGTTGATCTCGTAGAGAAATAAATATTGAAAAAAATTATCTGAGCGTCTGGTCGAAGGGACGTGTGACCCGAGAGCTGGTGAGTATCTGGCACAGCGCGTCAACATTGTCTTACAACGAGGCAATGCAGCCAGCTTCTTGTGGAAACTTCTGACTGGTATTCATACGAATCAGTTGAGCTACCTTTAGATTGTTAACAACAGTCTGCAGTTAGCTCAATTGTTATAATTGTAAATACTTGTTCTAATTTGGTTTTATATTTAAGAGGGTTAAACCTTCATTACCTACCTGAAGACAGCGCGCTATGAGGCTCATTAGGGGAGGCCATGTCCAGCAATGGACTAAAATGGGCTGATGATAAATGAAAAATCTTTATTAACAAAGAAAATTACAGTCTGATAACCAATTTATGCTTAAAATAACTACTTGTGTATTTCTACCAAAATTACACGAGATGTTACTTCTGAATAGATTTAATTGATTGAAATAATAATCACAATTAATAAATAATTAATAATATTTTATACTTTTTTTGTTGGTAAATGTTTAACGCATTAAAAAAGTCTAAAATGAAAACATAGCTTTCGTGTTTTTTTGTTGGTTAAACAAAACACTGAAAAAGTGGTTTAATGATCTGCGTGCGGCCAGCGTTTTATTCGAAGCGTTAATGAATGAGCACTAGTACCGTATCAGTGATAATATAGCTAGTGTAATGACCGTAGAATTAAAAATATCTGCCTTGCCTATTTAAACTCAGGTTAAAAAAGATGTCACGCGCTAAGCACTTTAAAACGCCGTAAAACAACGGCAATGGTGTTGTAACGGGACACAGGGCAACCTAATTTTATTTTGAAAATTGAGCACGTTTTCCACAACGATGGATATTATGAGTTTGCACAATATGAAAGAAAGAAAGGAAATATTTTTTTTAACTTCGATAAAAACAAAATCACAATTTGACAATATAACGGCAAAAGTTATCGTTTGCTACCGCTGACTTGTCAAAGTCTTAGTTTTACCGCTGAATGCACAAATCGCTGGAAAGCATTTATCATTTATAAATAATTGTTAAATATTGTAAATGGAAATCGAATGCGAATAAAAATATTAGATCGTGACTGTCATCCAAAAATTTTGTTTTAGTATCCGGTAAAGAAAAAATATTCAAATTTTCGTAAAATACATATACAACTCATCCCAAAGACTAATCAAATGGTCGACTTATACCACCATATCATCATAATCATCAGCCTATGTAAGTCCGCTGCTGGGCATAGACCTCCCCTAATGAGCGCCATAGCGCCCTGTCTTCAGCTTATCGCATCCAGCATCTGCCAGTAGTCTTTCGCAGATATACTTCAGTGCCTTTTTAATTCTCATAAAAAACATCCTATTTATAAGAATGTTCGTATAAAATTCTGTCTTGTTAGTCAGAAGATTAATTTATACAGCTATGAATAACCCGTTACAGGTCACGCACGTTAAGATTCCTACAAGGTACCCTACAATGCACTGCATACCTTCTGTCAAGTTAAGGTATGCGACCAAGGTGTTAGACCTCATGTGCCTGTTATTTATCACCTCTTGAATGGGGTGTTTACAATGAGGTTACAATATGCTGGCACCTCTACAAAAATTTCAACTCGGTAATGTATAAAAAGTAAATCCGTTTTTGTTTTCTTATATTTTTAACAAGCATCCCGCTCCGGCTTTGCGTGGGTCCAATAGTAATCCAACAGTTCATACAAAAACCTATATCTTGAATTACTCTTTCTATTTAAAAAAAAAACCACATCATTTTGTTGCGTACTTTTGAAACATAGGGACAAACTGACAGACAGTGGGAATTGTGAACATTGTTGTTATTATTAATATACTTATATTCTTGACTAAATATATAATAATTATTAACTTATAGTACTAAACAGAATAATTAGTATTTAAACTTATATCTATTTTCTAAAAATCTATGCTTCAGAAGGCCCAAAATGCTGATAGCATGTCCACGTTGGATGGCGATGCTAATTCCTCGTTTTTCTTTCAAACAAAGATAGCATAAAACCAAATCAAACATAGATAATAGAGGTAAGTATCGTTAAAAATTCATTTTCATTTGTGTATCATTAATAAATAATTTGATCAATTTTATTTGGCTTAAAGGTAGCATTTTTGTTTTCTACCTACATATTATTCGGTAAAGAAGGAATTCAAGGTAAATTACTATAATCATCACGTATTTGAACGTCATAGCAACAATAAATTCGGTATGCAGCCGAAAATTTATGAGGATTGCCAGTAATGAACGCTCGACATAATATGTTAGGTCGTTTCCGCACGCAAAACTAGCGAAAACCGTAAAAACTAGGTCATATTGAGTTGTGACTACCAGTACCTGGACATAATTACTGGTAGTGCAAATATGTAATTAATTTACGGCGGTTTGAACTGTACGGCAGCGCAAACAAATATTGCGGTTACCGCGAATCCAGTGGCAACTTTATTTAACGACTGGAAAGTTTGGTGCACCCGCCCATGGTAATTATTTCGGGTATGCGACGGGATTTTGTAATATACTTGTGCTGATGAAACCCATTACCGAACTGTGCGGAACTGATGAAATTATTGATGGAAATTATGTAATTAAATGAAGTTAAATTTCATAATACTAGCTTTATTATTACCTTTTACTCAAATTTTCTTTTTACCTACTATATTTATACACGCTCTACCATTTACCACAACTGCAATATATTGGACAGAAACCAAAGCTAAATAATCGACACTTAGTATCAAATAGCACATCCCTCTGACTGTAAGTCCAAATATAATTATCGTGCGTAAATGTTTTGAAATTGCGCGAAAGTTCACATCGTTATTTATCAGCATCTTTAAAAATATTTTTTAAACTTTCGCGATCTAAATGATCGATACCTAGTGTCAAAAAACAAATGAGGGTAGTTTCAAATTATGCTGCCGCCGCTTCGCTGAGGCGGTAACGCCAGTACTCCAGTCATTCCGTGACGATGACAGTATGTAAAATGTTGGGAAAAATAGGTAAATAAAGCGATAAATACCCGTTATTATAGTACTAATAATCGTCTCTATAGTTCCAAAAACCAACTATAATAATGTAATTTCCTTATTTGGTAACGTTTAACTGCATAACTTAATATCGTCACAACTAGACAGAACGGAACACCAGCGATCACTAAAAAAAGTTGCGGTGAGGACGAGGTCACCAACTATAATAACGTTATTCCCTTATTTGGTAACGTTTAACAACATCACTTAATATCGTCGCAACTGGACAGAAACGGAACACCAGCGGTGACTGAAAAACGTTGCGGTGAGGGCGAGGTCACCGCGCTTTGTCACACGTCACCTGCTTACCCTAGTGATGTACGATTTGTTTTCGATACAAGTACGGTCAGTCGGTCATGGTTACGGTAATGTAGGTTCACAGGTTCGTCGAGATAATTTAGCGGTCAGTTTGGTAACCTATAGAGGGGGAACCGTAGAGGGGATAGATGGATAGATAGAAAGTACTTTATTATACCACATGAAGAAGGAGGACTTTTCGGACAAGCATGCTTAAAAAAGAGGAATTATAACGGGCAGCCTTATTACTACGAGCGATGTTTACCACACAACCTTGGGATGGACTGTACATGAACGACAGACACTACAAATATACGAAATAATACAACTTTTTAGATTCTAAATAACGCTGTTTTGTAATATCTGTGTACCGCATCTGGATCGGCAATAGTGAAAAATGGCCTGGTATGTATATTACGTCATATACATAAGAACTTGATTTCTTACTCTATAGCTCTTCAGCTAAGTGAAAGTACTACGAGAGATCTACGAAAAATGCTACGAGAGATCTACGAAAAGCGCTACGAGAGATCTACGAAATGTGCTACGAGAGGTCTACGAGAAATTTACAAAAAGTTCTACGAAGTGCGTCAATTTTCGTATATCGGAGCGACTCAAAAACATGTTTAATATTACCGAGGGAATCTCAATAAAAATTCGATGACTCAGGTAGCTGTGCTAAGTTCGAAGCGAAAGCGCGAAATTGTTACAGGTCACTAGAGCCGGGGTCAACACTAGTTACAGAATGGCTACGGGCTGAAGTGGGATTTATTTTCTTCTGCTAGGGAAAGAAATCTTAAAGTGGGTAACTTATAATTGCCGAATAAACGAATATAGCAAAATATAAATAAAAAATATAGCCAAATACATCTATATTATATCTTTCAATCAAGTAAAACCACACAGATAGTAAGAGGGTTAATCGATAGCCCATTGATTACTTTTGTAATTGTTCAATCCAAGGCAATTTTCAGCCCCAAAATTTTGCCAAAATTCTGCTATACCGAAGTGTTTCGAAGGAAGAAGTATAACTTAGGAGTACTTAGTACAGGAAAGTCTTTGAGATCCACATTCCATCTCTGGCGACGTCATAGACCTTTCTACGGTAAAATCAAATACCTTTCGCTAGCCCAGTTCGCCACTGTGTCCAATCGAAATGGCAGCGGCGGGTTTATTTGTGATTATTATTTACTAGCAGTTGGCACCGGCTTCGCACGGGTATTTAAAAGAATTTCAAAGTTTTTACACCACTTACACGTTGGGTCATACATTATTGACGTTATATGTTTAGGTGTTCATAATGATACCTAACTTTTTAAAATATAAAAACTTCTAAAGCCTAAGTTTATCGGTCTAATCGTGAAAGAATTTCCCAAATCTGTCCAGTTGTTTCCATGTCCATATGGGAAAATTTAAGATTCTAATGGTGAAAGAATTTTTCAAATCAATACAAACAAACAATCAAATCTTTCGTCATTGTAAATACAGATTTATAAACAAAATCCGCAGCCGTACGAGCTAAGATTGGCATACCTATTTATAAAAACTAGAGTTACATAAGGCACAATTTTTTCTTGTACAATCCTAAACCGAGTAAAATTTTTACCCTGTAAAGCTTATTAATTCATCAGATTTTCTTCAGAAGATTCAACGTTCATTCAACTTTAGACAGGAGAGTATCTTAGGATCCTGATCCTAGATAAGACACGTCTGTCGTCACTAAAAACCGCCTTCTGACGATCAAGTGAATTTTATGGATTTAGGTACATTATTTTATATTACCGTTTCAAGATCAATGTTACGTACAAGGGCATTGACCGTATAAGTAGAAAACTTATTTGATTAGTAATGATCAGAAAAGTTTACCCTATATGCCGACGACCACTGTGGCGCGGTGGGCGAAGGTCCGCCTGCGACGCAGGAGGTTGCGGGTCCGATTCCCGCCTCAGGACAAATATTTGTACGATCTGCAGATATTTGTTCAGGGGTTCTGGTCGTTTTCTATGTATAATAAAAAATATCTATCTATTTAATAATATTGTATTATGTAGTATATCAGTCACCTAGTACCCATAACACAAGCTCTGCTTAGCTTGGGGCTAGATGATACTTTGTGGATTGTCCAGCATTATTTATTTATATTTATTTACTTATTTATGCCACAGATAGGAAGATATTCAGCAAGAAATAACGAATTTCTAAGATTAATAATTCAACCAGTGATAGGTTCCCTGACAGAAAATAGCTGATTATTCAAATACTACCGATTATCTAGGTATACACCTAACCCCTTCAGGGTATAATTTTTTACTGTTGTTTGTGTTTACTCTAAGTAAATGTTGTGCATGCCTATTAGAAGTACTTACAAATGCTATACTAGGAATAAGACAGGAATAGATCAGATTTTTATATTTGTATTGATTTATTAATGTTTCATTGTGTGTATTGTTGGCATTGCATATAAATAAATAAAAAAAGATAATAATGTTTGAAAAAATAAGTATTTACGTAACTATTGCTTTTGTTTTACTATTTTGTAAGCAAAGCGGTAAATACTAGGGCATGCAGAATCGGAAAACCGAAAATCTAAAAAATCGGAAATCGGTAAATATTTATGGATTTTTTAAAACAGGTTTTCAAAGTCAAAATCGATGTTTTTAGATTTTTCCGATCTTTACCATTTTTGTTATAAATTCTCCGGCAGTGGCAACACCACACTCTAATGTTTAGGGGAATCACCGCCAGACATGCTCTGAACCTCTATGAACATTATCATAGACGGAATTACATAGTGATGATGAAACGACGTAGAACATCAAACCTAATTTTAGTTGTAATAAAATAATTTAAAGTTCTATAAATATGTTGGTATGGGTAATTATGTATTAGGTAGGTACGTATTATTCGAAATACATACAAAGAAAGCGATATTTTTTTTCATTACTACTGCTAACTGGACATTAATTTTTGTCTGCGTTGTGAAGTATTAACCACTCTTGGTATATCCTGGTTTATTTTTGTACTTTTTACCTACCTAACTAAAATAATTTCATTTCGCTTCATTGAATGTAGTGATCTGTGCGTGTATTTATTACTTTTTAAAGATATTAAGTGGAAATCAGGAGAAAGTGTCTTATCTGGCGACAATGCAGCGCGGTATGTTTATTTATTTTGTAACTATACTTATATTTTATTGTAGGTTATTAGGTAGGGTAGGATGCAGGTCATACAAAATTCGGTTTTTTTGTTATGAATTTGAGACTATACTTTACTAATACAACATATTATAAAACCGTTTTAGCTTCCGTTTCTTTGTCTGTTTGTTCGCAATAAATAAACTCAAAAATTGTGGGTGTGAAAAACTATGACCTATGGATGTGAAGTAAACCAACTACACCGCACCGAAAATCCAACTCAGAGGCTAAAGCTACCTACTATTTGTTTGTAGTTTTAGTTTTGATTTAAATATGGCGATGTTTCATAGTTAAGTTGTTAATGTTCAATATATACTTACCTGTATTTTTTTTTTATTATACCGGTTAGATTTCATGTTTTATTAAAAGACTACAAAAAAATATCAAGCATTTTTATTTGTATTGAAACAAAAATCGAAAAAACCGATTTCAAAAATAAAAAATCGGACAAAAATTGGTTTTGTGTATTGTGATTCTGCATGCCCTAGTAAATACCAAGGAAACAGTCCACAGATAAACCAAATTTAATTATATTCCACGCACTTATCTTATTAAACTTTCATACATATATTCTTTTAGTACGCACATCGTTCCTTTTTTCGAGTTTTTCGTCATTATTCCAATAATGCACACCGTTTGTTGTCGTAAAACAAATAACACACTAAAGCACGTAGGTACCGCTATACCTACTGCTTTTAGCATGTCTTTTATGTATTTCCGCGAGCACTTTATCAATATAATTTGTTGTACTTCTTCGATGAAACTGGGTTTACTCTTATGCAAGATAATAAATTATGGTTATTAGAAGGAGATGATGCAAAGGCGCAGTCTTTTTATTCCTAAAATTATAAAGTTGCCAGTTGTTAAACACAATCCATTAAAAATTAAATTGTTATGAACACTTCGTAAATGTTGTTTGTTTGATTTAGAACAGTCAATAACCGCGGTATTGTAAAGTTAACCTTCAATAAGGATTACGTTTGAAAAAACAATTTCCACCACTTTCAACATTTGTTTTAAATTCACCACAGCGCTCCATAAAATAACACAAAAAAAAACATTTTTACAAACGAGATAACCTAAAAGCTCTTGATGCTCGTTTCAAACTGACCTATATTCTAAACCTATTAAAAACATATGTAGGTGAGAGACACTTTAGATCCATCAGTTGTAGAAATGTTCGTGACGAGACAAAGTAATTGTTTGGCATGGAGCCAACGTGGCAACATAGTGAAGACGGCAGTGGGCGAATCGAGGGGCGAACACGGGTTAACTCGCCCAATGCTTAACTGATCTTATCGGCTCTTTGATACTCTGTTCTAGAGTCTGAAACCTAATAATAATACTGTTTTTTTCTAATGGACTTTAATGCTGTTGACCGCAGATGGCCATGACAGCTTTACCGGACTTTGATGATAATGCTTGACAAATTGCTGGATGATTCCCACAGCATTATCTAGCCCCGAGCGAACCAAAGCTTGTTTTATGAGTACCAGATAACTGATACATAATGAAATACAAGTACATAGATAGATATTTTTTTGCACTAACAAGAAACCTTGATGATTTATTTGAATGTATATAATTTAAATTTATGCAACAGTTTTTTTTTGTGTTTCTAGGTATTCGGATTACTTTTATTTCTAGTATTTAAATTATGTAAGTTGCTATTTTTAGGAAACCGATTGATGTTTTCATGAGTATGCAATAAATATAATGACAATAGTACTGTCATTATGTTTTTTTCGTTGAATTTATCACGTAAAGATTCCCTGGTACTCATAATTATTTATAGATTACACAACATGAGTAATACACTCATGTGATTTGTCATGAATAATTTAAAAAAAACTGCCATCTACTACACAAATACAGTGTTACTGCAGCGTTTCCCAACAGCAGTATGCCATAAGACATGACTATGGAAGTAGACTAGTCGTAAGGTAACAACGGATTGTTTACTGCATACACTGCATGTTTCTTCGATAGCTTATCTATGCGTTGGCCCTATGAAAGTTTACTATCTTAGGTTATTCCTAAGATTACAGTACTATCTACAATCTTGCAATTCTCCTTTAACGTTTACATCAGCATCAACTTGTTTTAAATTCTGTAGAATAAATCTAATACATTTCAGTTTTATTTTCGTTTAATAGATAAATTTAAACAAGAGATTACTGATACTAAACCAATTATTTTTAACGAGATTAGGCAGGTCCTTAATATAAACTAAAAATAGGGAAGGACGAAGGATAGACCACAGACCTACAGATCTCGAAAAAAATTATCCCGTCACATAAGTAAGTAAAAAATGCCTAATGTATCTTGCAATCTCTCCTAAGCATAAATATATGTGATGACAACTCTTCAACACCATCACTAGACCTGCTGCAAATGCCAATTTCTTGCAAATAAAGTGCCTCAGCAATTGTTGTAAAATAAGTTTTTCAAAACATAGCTGAACTGTAGGCAGAACGTACGCTAGTTATTCTGTGGCAGAACTGATATCGGATAATTGTTTTTAAAACCGGCAAAAAAATATTCCGGGTGTTCTGGTCGTTTTCTGTTTAATAGAAAATATATATTGAATATATAGTAAAAGTATTACTTATATTATATATTCAACAAAAAACCCATAACAAAAGCTTTGCTAAACTTGAGGCTAAATAATGCTATGTGGATTGTCTAGCATTATATATGTACTTTAAAAAAAAGTTACTGGAGCGGTTTCCATCCATAAGTACCTTAGCGCATAGGAGAACTATGCCTTGTTCTTTATTATAATTTGTTGGTTATTTGAAATTAAGCCGAAGGTAAACATATAACCCATTAATATAAAAAAATTCGCTGGTGACTCATGATTTTTGTCTTCATATACATATAGTCAAGACGTTTGCCCCCGAAAATAAAAACTCTCGTAACAGAAAATCCCCAATACGTCCACCTAGACGGGCTTGGTATGGAAATCTGGGAAAGCAGTTAGAAACTCTTTCGCTCGTCTTCAATTGCATCTGGGATATATTGTGCTCAGTAATTGCCTCTTCCGATTATTCGAAAAGCCTTTTTATAGGGGTTTAATAATATGAAGAGCTTTTGTCCAGATAATCAACGTATTTAAAGAATTCCTTGCATTGTTTGTATATTTAGGAAAATGTTCAGTATAAAATTAAATTTTTGATTTGAGTTGAAATTGAGCATTCTCTCTGTAAATATTAGGCTATTCGTACCCCTCTATAGATTAATATTTGATTAATTAGCGTGCTGAAAACCATTTTCATTTCAAAATTAAAACCTATTTACTCACGAAATATTTGTATTCGATATGATAAGTGCCTAATAAAATAGGTGTTTTCTTACAACACCCGGTGGCGAACTCAATTAGAGTCAGATTTCATCAACTGAAACCTTAGGAAAATAGCTTTTCAAGCTTTCTTCGCGCCTTTCAATTGGAGACCGCACCCTAACGCCTAATTAATTTTGTATGTAAAGTGCCACTGAAAGGAGCACCATAGTTGTTTTAAAAGGTATACTTGGAAGCGCCATAATTAAGAATCAATTAGGTGTTAGGTACCTACTTCTTGCTGAAAGGTAGCAGATGGTTTTTAGAACCAAGGAAAATGCTTTAAAGGAGATATCTGATTCTTATTATGTAGAACAGCCAATCATGCATTATACGCTCATAGACAATTTTAACTTTTCTATCAAGTCTTCTAAAAGATCATCGAAAACTTGAAGCTCAGTAATAGAAATATCTGCATCGATACTCGAAGGAGTTGACAAAGACAAAGTAATTGTCTGGCATTCTGCCAGGCGTTCTGAAACATGCAGCAAGGCAATAACAGGTATGAGAGCCGATCAAAGATTGCTTTGTTTTAAAAATGGCGACAATTCACCCCGGTTTTGGCTAGATTTAGCCAAGAGTTGTTAGCAATGTTTGGGTGTTATTTTCTGAATCTGAAAAACTTGAATGCAAAAGTTAAGAGAATTCTGGACTTTTTAAAAAACATTAAGGGTGAATTCTTTAATTATTAAAATTAAGTTCCGAATTTTTCATAGAGAAAACCCTTAATATTCGAATTATAAATATTCTTTACACATTTTACCAAACGTGTATACTCTTTTACATAGTAAAATTAATTTTGTAGATACATTTTGTATTAATTGAGTTATTGAACGAAATAGTAATAATAATTTGTATTAATATCTTTAATAATTTGTACTCTTTATGTTTTGCCTTTGTGAAGAAATTTTAGCTGAATGCCAAGCTTATATAATTATTAATAATTATCTGTGTAGTTTTAGATTGTAAAAGCAAAAAATATACTCTGTGTATCCTTTTCAAAGAACATCGCGATAAAACAGCATATTTTTAGACAAATCTAACCTGGCAGAAGTTTGCAACACTGGAAACAATACCAACTTTTGTTGTTTAGATAGCAGCTTCCGAAATAAAAATGTAAATTTGTTCTGTGCGGCACCCTGGAATGTGCTTTTGGAATTCCAGACTGTATTCGAACAATCAGACGTGAGATCGAACAATCAGGGCAGAACTGGTACAATCAGGCGATCGGTTCTTTGAGCAGCCGCGGTAATTTGTCACCCTGCGGTTTTCGGCGCAAATGAGAACGCGTATGTGTCTTTCAATTCTACGTAGGTGTCTTTCTTTACCTTGTCTTTGGAACTTATGTAAATATATATTTAATCAGTTAACAATTCAGTTGAGCTACCTGTAGTTTGTTTGCAACAGCAGTTAACTCAATTGCTTAAATTTAAAATACTACTTTTTGATAATTTAATAGTAATTTTCTATGTTAATAAAGGTTTTACTAGTAAATAATTTAGTCAAGCTATATGACAGGAAATATTTCTAAGCAACACTTTTTTGGTACATTTCTCCGAACCTTAAGGGCAAATTAATAAAAACTTGACAATACAAAACGACAGCCAAAGTCATTGATCAGAGCGATATCTTGCTAAAGCTCTAATAAAACTTTGCAGCCAACTTTGTTTCAGTTTGGCAGGTTGACAATGCAATTGGCATTAAGCCCACCGTATAAATTTCTTAGTGTATAAAAGTTTTAAATAAAGTTCCACTTACCCAGATCCTCAGCATCTTCACTCCACTCTCCTGTAGCCGCCACAAGCACCGACATAGCTGCTACTACGGTACATCGGATTACCGACTTCAATCCAACACAGAACCACATCTTCACTTCATCTATCCAATCTTTTTTGGCAACATTATTACTATTAACTTTATTTCTGGCGGAATATTTTGATTAACCTGGCAACATTAATTCAGTTGATCAGTTTTCGAATATAGAACCCAATCCATCAAATAAAATTCAAGCATCCATTACGTAAAACAGTGTCTGTTTAATTATTTTATGATGATATAAATATTACTTTTAAGGACTTTATTAAATCGATGTATCTATTTGTTTTTGTTGGGTTTTACTTAAATTATTTTTTTAATTAAACTTTGATTCTAATCTCTTTAGATTTAAAAGCATAATTGCCTTACGTATAAGTGTTGCCCGCTCTGTACCTAATACTTTCCTAATGTATAATGTATTTCCTTTAGTATAGTGCGGTGTCATGCACACGAGTTTCGGGACACGGTTAAATATCCCGTTGAATAATTCAGGGCTCTTTTAGCGAAGCCGTCCCGGTCCACCTGCAAACCTGCAACAAAAGTACATACTCCTCATTTATGCAGAGTATCACTGTATTTAGTCTATGCAAATGGGAAACTTATAATACAAAGCGGGGTTTAAAGTAAAGAGGTATGTATGAGGTATGAATTTATGTAATAATTTGTGAAAAGCTTTAGTTGCCTAGAATTTAGGAGTAAACTAAGTTTTTCGTCTCGTATTATAGTTTTCTACGGATAGTAAAAAGAACTTTTTTATTTTAATATTGATTTATTCTCAAAAAGATAAAATTATATTAATTATAATGTCATGTTCATGAGAATACGATTCACAGGCTAATTATAGATACTCGTACATATGTAAATACTTGTCTTGTGGTCGTTATCAATAGCTGATCGTTGAATGTGTTCACTTAATAGGAAGTGAATCATCATTTATGATATTTTAATTTGATCGCATTAAATGAGCTTACTCTTTTAATTTGTCTAAAACTTGAACAACGGATTGATAAAACCCATATATTCCTTATTCTAAGAGAAAATGGAACAATCCACCTCGTAAAAGCAAAATGCGAAAGTAAAAGTGTCAGCACTTTCAACGTATTATCAAAGTGGTAGTAAGTACTAGTACGTAACTTTAATTTGTAAGGGTACATTATTGTAAAGCTATGTTCATATAGTTTAGATATATTTCTATATCTATCTATGTAATCTATTGATTAAGTATATCATTTATCTAATACCCATAACACAAGCTCTGCTTAGCTTGGGGCTAGATAAGGATGTGTGTCTGACGAATAATAATATAATATTTATTATTACTAGCAGTCCGCCCCGGCTTCGCACGGGTAATTAACAGAATTTAAAGTTTTTACACAAATGTGGGGTACATTCTTGAAGTTTTCATAGGGATCCCTAACTTTAAAATATTCTAAAGCCTATGTTTATCATTCTAATGGCGAAAGAATTTTTCAAATTTATCCATTAGTTTCAGAGCCTATACAATTCAAACAAATCTTTCTCTTTTATAATATTAGTAGGTATAGATAAGTGTTAAGTAGCATATCTCATCAGGTTAGTAAGATCCGGTTAAATTAAAAACTGATCAAACTGATAGATAATCGTCTAAAACTTGAACAACGGATTGATAAAACCCATATATATCTAAGAGAAATTGGAACAATCCGCCGCGTAAAATCAAAATGCGTAAGTAAAAGTGTCAGCACTTTCAACGTATTATCAAAGTGGTACTAGTACGTAACATCACAATTTCTGCTGTAGCGTATCTCATCAGGTTAGTAAGATCCGGTTAAATTTAAAACTGATCAAACTGATCGATAATTGTCTAAAACTTGAACCACGAACTGATAAAACCCATATATTCCTAAGAGAAAATGGAACAATCCGCCGCGTAAAAGCAAAATGCGAAAGTAAAAGTGTCAGCACTTTTAACGTATTATCAAAGTGGTACTAGTACGTAACGTAACGTACGTATCTTCACAATTTCTGCTGCAATTCAACGCTTAGCGGAAGTTACTGTATTTAAAATGGAATTTTCCGAAGAAAAGTTTAACAAAAGGTTTCAAGGAACAAACACTTCATCAAAGAGGTCTAAAGGACGCATTGGCATTTTGTTCTGATGACGGGTCCCTATTGAGTGGAATATGGCTGAACACAAATAGAACAACTAAATAAAACATATACAAGTTTAAACGCATAAAAATTTTACATGATCAACATTATCATCATCATCACCAGCCTATAATAGTCCACTGCTGGACATAGGCCTCCCCTAAATTACGTGACAGAAGAATAAAAAGCACCGTAGAAGTTGGAAAAGTCAAGAAACAAAAAGGGAACCAAGAATCAACTATATGTTATTTAACATTATTTTTGCCTATATACCTACATATTTTGTGTAATAAAGTATATTCCATTCCATCTATCTATCTAGGTATCTACCTGTATTTGTCAGATCAAGGAGACAGATGTCGTAAAGAGAAGTAAAAGAGACCTAATTGGACAGCGAAGAGTGGGGTGGAGGAAATTGCATTATATTGCACCGACAAGAGCTCTTAAATAATGTAAGCAGTAAGCATATAAATAATATACATTATTCAAGGACAAAAATGTCAAAAATTTACATCATCATCATCAGCCCATATTAGTCAACTGCTGGACATAGGCCTATATTAATATAGGCGTAATTATAATACCCTAATGAGCGCCATAGCGCCATAGACTTCGGCTTGTCGCATCCAGCATCTGCCAGCAGTCTTTCGCAGATCGTCATCCCACCTGGCCGGAGGGCGTCCTACACTACGTTTACCAAGTCGCGGTCTCCACTCAAGGACACGTTTTCCCCGGTTATCGGTCTTCTCGATATATGGCCGGCCCACGGCCACTTCAGTTTACTAATTCTCTGAGCTATGTCGATGACTTTAGTTCTCTGTCGGATGTATTCGTTACGAATCCTATCCTTCAGAGAAACTCCGAGCATAGCTCTTTCCATAGCTCGCAAAAATTTACATCAATAACTCTTTATTCAAACATAAACACAAATTATGTAAGATTTATAATAAATGGATGAATTTTACACTTACCCTACAAAATTAAGAAAAATCCGTTTATCCCAACTTCCTCTATCTACCAAAACCTATCTGATATATTAAGTTTAAATTAATATTTTGGTTCAGAATTATATATAAAAATTATTGATTGTACACCAGAAAAACTACATTACATAAGACAAGTACCGACGGTGGGCGGCCCTTTCGCTTAAAAGCAATAGAAAGAAATAAAATATAGTGCCAATGTTGTAGTTTTTTTAGTCTATTTTATTTTACAATACTAAGCTAAGGTATAATTTTTGTAAATAAAGATTAAAATCGCATCCGACATCCATTACGTCTATACCTACTAAATACTTTTTTACTAGTATTATAAAGAGTAAAGATAATATCTTTCCTCTTTATACAATAACACACAAACATCCACACAAACAATCATATGATTGTTTGTATGTTTCAATTTAATAGGCTCCGAAAATAATGCACCGATTTGAAAATTTTTTTCATCAGAAGAATCCTAAATTTTCCCTGATGAAGATAAGCTATAAAATTAGGGATCCGCATGAAAAGTAAAATTTTCGATAAATACCCGTGTGACCGCTGAATGAGGAATGAAAAATTTAATTGTTTGTTTCGATTTAATAGTTTCCAAAACTACTGGACTAATAAAAAAATTTTTTCATCATTAGAATCCTACATTCAAAAAAATCTAAATGAAAATCAAAGTGCTTTATTTCCTTTAGACCTGTAGGGTCTACGGTGGGACTCTTGGAATTACCCCAAATAAACATAGGCTAGAATAATTACAAAAGTTATGTAGAGATTTTAATTCTGTTATTGAATTCATAACTATCTCATAGATTTGTATTGCCACTTAAATAATAAATAGAAAATACTATTACTTACTTATATTAGGTAAAACATTAAAAAACCTTTATCTTCCAAAACAAATACCAATTGTCTTAAAAAAATCTGAGCTGTGTTTTGTTAGATAAGGAAAGTTATAATTATCAAGACCTAAACCTAATGTAACCTAAATAAACTGGGAAACACTAAGAATCCTAATAATAACATAATATCTAAATTCATCTAATAATTATAATCTTCTAATTATATCCTAATATTTATGACAAATGAGCTCATATTTTCCATTTTACCATAACTATCCGTGGATAATTAATTATCTTTAACGCCGGACCAAGATACTTCTTATCAATAACTTCATAAACCACTAACCTATAAGGTCCAGTCTGTTAGAAGCAAGCGCCAAAGAACATTCACATACACAAGTGCCACAAGTTTTGTTTGTTTTTCACGGTTGAAAGTTTGTTTTTGTGTTACGAGATAGCATGCGTTTGGTCATAGCCGCGGCGTGCGTGCTAGGCCGCTGCGCGCGGTGTACTGAGTATGAGTACCTAGGGTTAGGCGGGCGGGCGCGCGCCTTCAGGTGGGCGATACGAAGCTATAAACTTTTGGATGCGCTTTTCAACATGATTGTATTTTAGCTTGATGTCACGGTTGATAATGTTTTGTGTAAAATTATTTTTCAAATTCTATAATACTAGACAATCCACACAGCATCATCTAAGATTAAATTAAGATTAAATTAAATTAATTAATTTTATTAAGATTAAATTGGTTAGGAACTTAAAAATAAGCTGGTACATAACGTGAAGGAAAATTATCTTTGTCAGAAATCATTTGATAAGAAAGAAAATCGTTTACAACAAAATATCAATACAAATAATAATCTTAAAATAAATAAAATAATCCTTAAATTATAATATTGTTTACAGCTAACAAAGAACAATCTGCTTAAAAGCTCTTAAAGTTTATATGGAAACGGGAAAAAAATTAAGCTGCGTAAACGTTAAAGCTCAAGGTCTCAATTTATACGAATAGGTTGGTCTCGTATTAATTACGAATTGGAATCAGTGCGCTACCCAAACTGAACTTCTTAACTTCGTCTGATTGGTTTGTATCATTTTTAGACTCGGGGCTGACGATCGGTTAACCCACCAAATATCCAAATATCCATCAAATACATCTGATGAACGAAAGACTGAAGAGTCTAAAGAATGTGTAATTTTAAGTTTTATGTACTTTAATTTCCCAAACATAATTATAATAAAAATTAAGAAATGTATACGTATAATGCCGTTTTAGCGTTTCTCTCTTTGACATAATGAAACAATGCAAAATTTTATACACTCGTTAGCAGCTTACGTGTTACTACAAGCTGAAAGCTGCTTTCAGATTAATGAATATCGAAAGTCCGTTAGGCCCGATATTTTATGAGTCGACAGATTTGCATCAATATTTTGAAAAAGATACAGATACCGGTAAAGATAATGGTTAAACTTCTTTTTTTTGACGACCTCTTGGGCGTGGTGACGGTCCGCTTGCAATGCGATGTGAAGCAGGTTACGAGTTTGATTCCCGCCTCGGAACAAATGCTTTAATTTATCTGCAGATATTTTACTATGTATATAAAAACTATGTAAGTAACATATTGTAATAAGTGTATCTGTCATCTAACACAAGTGCTTAGCTTGGCGCTGGATGATTCTGTGTGAATTTTCCCACATATTTTGTGAAAAGACAGATTTCTAAGACAAATGTAAATTTCCTACATTTTAAGAACGATGATTCATTTAACATACAATTTTGGTAATAATTAGTTGATAGCGTGGGTGCCGCTTTCATAAGCCTTGTTGATCAATTCTATTAATAAAGATGAGTATGTTTTCCAAATGATGAACAATGCTATCTATGGCGCTCATCAGGGGAGGCCTATGTCCAGCAGTGGACTAACACAGGCTGATGATGATGATGATGATGATGAGTATGTTTTCCAAAAATTTCAAGGGAACCGAATATTTTCAGAGAGCTTCAATTAATAAAAAATTAATTGTGAATATAAATACTTGAGAAAAATAACCTTAATGCTTGGTTCTTTCATTAACATAATGTACTCGTAGATTTCAATAATTTAAAACGCTAAAGAAATTCAGGCTTCCCCTTAACTAATTTGTAATAAAAGTTCACGCTTCAAGGGTCCTTTAGAAAACGAGCCTCCAAATTAAAAATTAAGACAGTGATGGACATTATCTGCTCTTATAAAATGCAACTTTTATGAAATGGATATTAAAAAGATCTCAAGAAATATCAGAAACTTGAGACAGTTGTTTCAAATCGTTCAGAGGTCAAAGGTTCAAAGACTTGTAGAATAACTTATAGTTATTCTGAGTATAAGGTAAACCTAAATTACAATTAAATAACCAAATAGGAACTAGTATTTACTGTTGAAACAATTGAGTTAACTGCAGACTGTTGCAAACCAACTACAGGTAGCTCAACCGATCCATATATAGTAAGGTAAGAAAAAACGATATGAGTAGCACATACCTGTGATAAGCGATCGCTTTTTATGCTTTTGTCTTTCAGTCTTCTTGCTTCTATGTACCTAAATAGTAATCTACGTAAGAGTAACCTTTTTCGCTATCACATCACATCACCAGCCTATCATATTCCACTGCTGGACATAGGCTTCCCCTAATGAGCGCCATAGATGGCATTATCATTTGGGGGTTAATGCCCATAATCCCCACGCTGAGCATGCGGGTTGGGATCGCAGTTCGGTGGAGTTGTTCTGCAGAGGGCGCTGCTGCCTGCCCCCCGGTGTGTTTCCCTTAGTCGCCTCTTACGACACCCACGGGAAGAGATGGGGTGATGGGGGGCACCACACGGCATTTTTTTTTCTTTTTTCTTTTCGCTATCAATTGTTTTCCATTGTAAATACCAGTACTAATTTAGATATATAATTGTAAATTTTCTTGTAGATTTTATGCAATAAAAATATCGTTATCATTAAAAATACACCGGAATAATCATAAAACTATTTTATGCTGCCTAACACCTCGAAAACTACATAAAAACTCATTTTAAAAGAAACAAAAGCAGCAATTATGAGGTAAACTAACTTAAAGAGCTATAAACTAGCCTATGATTTACTCGACGATTTGTCGGGCTTGGCGAGCCCGGACTAGTGATGTCCGGGATAGCCCACTATTTTATCGATGACCTACTACGTTTATGAGGGATTCGTGCCGGAGCTAATCTTCCCGCTTCCGTTATCGATAAACCACGCCGCGGTTTGCAGAACGACTTCATAAAGTCAGAATTAGATCAGTGACTATGCGGTTTTTAAAAGCTTTTAGTTTCAGGTAACCTGGTTTTTATCCTTCTTAGACTAAGTAAATGTTAAATATGCCCTAAATTTTTTTGACATTGTATGCGAGTCTTGTGCTTTACGATCATGTTCTAAACGTGATAAATTCAAAGAAATAAACACAATTACAGAACCATGAAAGCTTGCTCTAAGCTCGTAAAAATATCAATCGATTCCCTAAGAAAGGCAATATAACATTTTTAAATACTAGTAATAAGAATAAATTCTCCGTATCCACTAATACGCTATACAAGATTATCGTATAAGGGCAATATAGGCTTATACGCATCTACATAAAAATTCCAAGAAAATTGCTAAAATTATCTATAAGTAAGTTCAAACAGATTATCAAACATATTCTTTTTAAAAAGGCTTACTAAAAGTTTCAAATATCAGATAATCTGTCCTTTTGAGGCGAGTTTGCTTCAGCTCTAAAACTAACAAGCTAACTAGATAAAGGTTTCTTGTTCGATTCTCTACAGATTGAAGTGAAGAAAAAAATACAAAATTGTAACTTAATATCCTAGTCTTATTTAAGTAATTTGTATTATGTGACGTGTCCAAAAGTGATGTAGGGTTTCAATGAAATAAAGAAATTTGATATTTAATAAATAAGAGAATAATGCTGGACAATTCACACAGCATTATCTAGCCGCAACTAAGCAGAGCTTGTGTTATGGGTACTAGATACATACATACTCGTAATAATATACGAATGTACTCATAGATTTTTTTATTTTAGATAGAAAAAGACCAGAACACCCTAAACAAATATCTGCATAGCGTAGGTATACATATTTGTCCCGAGGGGGGGAATCGAACCCACAAGATCTTCGTCCACCGCGCCACAGAGGTTGTCATAAAAACTTGAAACACTGAGATTGCCCATGACCGTATGTGGTTCAGCTTGCTTGGGGTCATGGCGCTGTTCATACCTAAACTGTGAGAAATCATCTAGGCATTTGAATAATCGAATTACTAGAACCGTCCATTGCGATACGATCGTGGTATAAACTCAATCGACCATACTAATGTTCAATATTGTGACAAATGCCATCGCATATGTTCTTCGCTACAGACACGTAGAGTTTAATACTGTTGCCAATATGTTGGCCATAAAGTACCAAATGATAAGGCTTTTTGAAGAAATAAATAGTGCTGGACAATCCCTACAGCATCATCTAGGCCCAAGCTAAGCAGCGCTTGTGTTATGGGTACAAGATTACTGATATATGTACTTAATAGAATATATTACATAAATATATACCTATTTTATTGTTGTAACTAACGTAAGTGGTGCAATTAACACATAGTTTAATTTTAAATAATAAAGAGACGTAAAGAGTAAATTTCGCTTCTATCGCAAAAATAATTGAGTTACCTAGACTTACTACAAACCGGAAAGGTGTGTCTTTGTGCTAGGGGTTCTTAAAGAACAGCGTATGCGCCGATGGCGGTCATTTTGTTTACGAATTCTTATTTCTCGGGTTCATAACCTATAAATGTCAGCCAACTTTCCTCAAAGCAGACCTTTAAATCCGTCCCTCGGTCTGTTCTTGTAAAACCAAGCCGACCTAATTAGGTTAATCTCCAAAACCGGTTTAAACTAAGTAAAAAGGTTTAAAGATATTTTAATCTCTGATTAGTCATTCTGCTGTTCCAAACCTATTGCGTTCCGGGTTCCGGAAAATTCCGGATCATCTAACATTTCACAACAACTCCGACTAAAGGGTTTTAACACCTCGTGACAAATAAATTTATATTTCAGTTTAGTATTCCGGGGACGCTTGCCTTTTGAATTGATTCGGTGTTCTTGTTTTGGGGAGGATGAGATTTGTCTTTGCAAATCAGGCTCATGCTTATTTTTGTCCTTTTTGTCACTTTTACTATTTTTACATACAAGCTGATATTATACTAATTTATGTATTCATGTGCAATCAGTCAAGGATCAAATATTGAAACTAGTATTTTTGGGATTTACAAGGTACGTACATATTTCCTGTAGCTTAAGTGTCATAGTTTTTAAGCGTGTTTTTTGGATCGTAATATTATAGAACTGTAGTGTCTAGATAAACCTAATTTAGGATTTAAGACGCTACTTACCATAAAAATGTCATCATTTCTTTTCAATAAAGGCTACCTATCTATCTACATATCCAGTGGGAAAAATCCATATGAAAATCCACTGATTTTCAAATTTTGAAGAATAAATAAATAAAATAAATAAATAAATAATGCTGGACAATCCACACAGCATCATCTAGCCCCAAGCTAAGCAGAGCTTGTGTTATGGGTATATAATAAGAGTTTTTATTTCGAAAAAATCAGTTTTTTATTTATTCATTACAAGTTTAATACAGATTTAATAAAGTTTTATACCAAAGATTCGAGGTAATGCCGCTATTTTTCCATTTCAACGTCTCTGATAAGAAAAGTTTAAATTATCGATCTCTCGAACTTACTCCCCAGCGTAAATACGAGATACCGAAAACTCGTAAAAATAAAGGTTGGATCCGTAGCAGAATATCTATTTTTTCATATCAATATCCTAAGCTGTCTTCACCGTCTCCAATAACGTCTGATATTGAAAACCATCAAACGCTCGATGCGGCGTATTAGAAAATATACCATCACATAAGCAAATAATCCGTGTTTTAGTGGTAAATATTGCCAGTCATTCGGTTGGCTACAGCATCTTAGGCCATTCAATTTGTCGCATCCCACAGAGACCCTACTCAATACGTAATTGACACTGGCTTATCCCCGAACTTAGAGCCGCAATTTGTTCACATTTCTGTAAATAGTGACTTGCTATTTTTACTTACTATAGCGACAATTTGTTCGAAAAATCCGTGTTTGTAAACAACGAAAGTGCCAAACCTTTCTACCCTTCCCTGGCACTATTCGGGTATATTAAATATTTATATTGTAGTCCGATTCTCACACATGAAAGTGTGTTTCCTTCGTTGACAATGTGCTGTAAGAGTAGGGCATGCATTGGCCAGTTTGTTGACTTACTAGCAAGTTGTTTTATAAAATATATCAAAAAAGCTCTAAAGATAATATTTCACAGCCTTGAAAGCTGAAAGTTGGGCTGCGTTCAATGTAACTTTGTTTTATAAAGCGATTAGTCATCCTTTTGTTGGCGATTGTGGAGGCAAATTTTTCACGATGAGACAAATTTTGAGAATAAATTAAGCCCTGTTGTAATCTTGTGCCATAAAAACCAAGGGAAGGAAGGAGTTTACTTTTTATTTAGGAAGTATACTTGGCAGTTCTTTAACTAAATTAATTTGGCTAACTTTATGCAGGAGTGACCGAGAAGTGAGCTGTCGTAATACTTTTTGTTAGGTGCCTACTTTCTTACTTCGCACGAAACAAGCGCCCCTGATTGTTCTATTCTGTTGAATCCGCGCTGAGTGTAGTACTATATTATGGTTATTCTGTGGCTGAAGTTGAATAAAAATACAGCTAATAACATTCTCATGTAAAATTTCCTGGAAGGTAGTGATAAAGCAATGAATATAAAAAGCTGCTTTAATTTTTGAGTCTTTAAAAAGACAGAAAAATTAATTCTCATTATATATCATTTACATTTATGAACTTGACGCTTTCCCTATAATTATATTTAATTTTAACATAACACTAACGGGTGAGAGAGCGGAAAACGAAGCACAAATCACGAGACAGCGCCCTCTTGTAGTGGGAAAGTTTAAAATTATAACTTCGTTTAAACTCATTATTCATTCTTTTGTTGGAGCGCTACTGCGAAATTTTATGACACGAATAACTTAAATTATTTGAACAAAATCGTTGTTGAAATTTTGCATTTGAAAGTTTGTCCACTGGTTACGTTACTTGTTATGAATAAAAAGACTAAATTCCATAGTTTTGTATCTGACTGGGAATGTATTTGAAAAACTCCAAGAAAATTTCGTGTTTCATTTCGTCCATATCTACTTTAATACACCAAAAAGTTCTAAATGATATAAAAAAAGATACAATCTCTTGCGTTTTAGATTTAATAACATATTCCTCAGAGACTTTTCGCAAAAAAAATCTACAAGAGTCAATATTTGAACAAGATTGTTAATATTTAGACGAGTAATAGAACAAACACGGTCCGTTCCCCTCCGTAAAAACAAGCTTAAACTCACACACTCCAATACCAGTTAATATTGGTGTTGATGTTGATAATAATAAAAAAATAATGCTAGACAATCCACAAAGCATCATCTAACGTCAAGTAAGCAGAGCTTGTATTATGGATATTACATAGACGACGGTTATACTAAATAAAATAAATAACATAAATCGATATTTTTTACTACACATCGAAAATGACCAGAACTCCAGGAACAAATATTTGCAGATCGTGCATCCATTTATCCCGAGGCGGGAATCAAACCCGCAATCTACGGCGTCGCAGGCGGACCTTCACCCACCACTCAACAGAATTCGTCAACGCATCAGTTGAGTTAACTCTAGATTGTTCACTATACGCTCCACTGTTTCAATTGTAAATACCAGCATTAATTTCTTTCGTTTCTTCAGTTGTAATTTTCTTCACTACATATTACAAAACAAAGTCGCTTCTCGCTGTCAATCTGTTTATCCCTATGTATATGTAGATCTAACACTACGCAATGGATTTTGATGCATTTTTTTAACAGATAGAATGTTTTAAGACGTTTTTGAATCAGCATTGTACCCGTGCGAAGTCAGAGTGGGTCTATAGTTGTTAATAAAGTAATCAATTTTAATCTCGCTACTGAAAGTGAATATCTTCAACGTTTGGAATAAAAATGACTAAAAGGCTCAAGAGAAACTTCAGAGCATCAAATTTTGCTCGCAAACTGAAAGGAGCCTGAGTGGACAATACATCGCATTGAAAGCGCTGCCGGGTCATTTCCGAGGTGTCTTTGTGTTCAGTTAGGGCTGCGTACATTGTGAGCTACGCTATATTGCAAAAAAAGTCTCCTAGCGTTTACTCAAAGAGGATTATTGACGGTATTGCCTTTCACGCTGGCTGTCAATAATGCTAGAACCACACTAGTGTCGTGTGGTGTGTTGTGTCGCGTCAGAAGCTTATCGGTGTCGTAAGTACATGTAGTATGGTTACAAATATATAATTACAGTGACACGATGTCCCACAACACAATTGTGTGGTTGTACCCATATACGTTTACGATACTCGTGTCTAGAATCCACGATATTTTATAAGCTAAGCGAACCCGCTTATAAAACATATACACCAAGATTTCTTTATTTTTTTGCGGGGATTAAATATACGGCGTGTATAATAAATACACCGCGCTAAAATAAAGAAATCTTGGTGTAAAGTAATGTTAGGAGTATTTATAGAAAATGTTTCGTATACAAAAATAGAATGGTGACAAATCTAATGCAATAGCATGTTAGTGGGGTCATTAGTGACGCCGCTCTGAGCTTCTTCCCACAACGATATTAAGTGCATGGTACACGTAATTTATACACAGAAACGAAAAACCTAAACTGACTTTCGATCTCATCATCATCATCAACAGCCTATAATATTCCACTGCTGGACATAGGCCTCCCCTGATGAGCGCCATAGATGGCATTGTTCATCATTTGGGGGTTTTTCAAATGATTTTTTTTGACTTTCGATAATGTAAGAGAATTATGAAGGAAACCTAAACCCGTTTTTTTTAATCTGGCTATTTGACAGCTGCATTGTAACACATTGCACCGAATTTATCTTAGTAAATTTATGGAGTAGACGCTCAGGAGTACTAGAATATTCTCTCTTAAAAATAAGATGCAATTGAAATTTTATAATGTTAAAAAAATCTGTGAAGAGTTAAGTGGCAGCCATAACAGTTTCAAATCCGGTAAATTCTGGTAGATATCGATGGAAAAAGAAAATTTAGCTTTCATTGAAAAACCTACCTTATCTAAAGCCACGTTTAAGAACGTCTTCAATGTAATTATCCAGCTAATAAAGTTGAATTCTCTCTGGCAGTCACGTGCCAACTATAAAAAGGGGTGAACTCGGGTTATCCTGGCAAGTTAAGTTTTAGTTACTGCTGTAATTATGTAGTTATTGTGAACACTAATTAATTTGAACATACACGGGACGAAACCTTCTCTCGTTTGCCACATTCGGATTAATGTATTTAATTATAGGTTTAAATTTAATGAGTAATTAAAAAAAAGCGGTTGTAATTAGTGAAAATCACACGAAAATTACAGAAAAGAAATTCTAATACGTTTCTGATTTGTGATTGAATGATTCAAAAAAATCACACATGACTGCAAAATGTATTAAAAGTGAAAATCACAGCGGGGCAATGCAACCAGCGTATAGCGCGGTCATTTGGGGAGGTCTATGTCCAGCAGTGGACTAACATGAGCTGATAATGATGATGTTGGGTGTAACGGGTGTCTTGGAGACGCATCCGATTCGTGTTGATATGGATGGCTAAATACTTGTTCTAAAATGTTTCTATTACATAATTGTAATTATCTTTAAAATCTAAAAGACTATGGTGAGTTAAAAAATATTTAAGAAACAATCTCCATTTGACCCATGTGTAAATGAATGTCTATTTAATTAAAATTAATTCAACTTTAAACCAACTATAGAACAATCATTTTCTTTGACAAAATTCTGAGTAAAGTGTTTGATCTTTTGGCAGTAGTTACAGCAATTAATTAAATCGTTAATAATTATAATTTGAGGTTGTCTGGACGAAGTCAGTTGTAAACGTGTTTATATGCGTGATTGAATAGGGCTATTTCGAATAGTTTTGTGGTGACCCGTAGGACAAGTTTTAATTGAAGTGAAACATTAAAGTACATTAATTTTGAATATCGTATTTATAAAACCTTTGCTAACAAAGAATACTCAATTTACAATAGAATTTATTGAACTTACTACTAGAACCTTGCACTACGCACTACTACTGCCGTGTGGTGCCGTCATAGAATTTCACCACCCCAACTCTTCCCGTGGGTGTCGTAAGAGGCAACTAAGGGAAACACAGCGGGGGGCGGGCAGCAGCGCCTTCTGCAGAACAACTACACCGAACTGCGATCCCGAACCCGCATGCCCAGCGTGGGGATTATGGGCAATAACCCCCAAATAATGATGCCATCTATGGCGCTCATTAGGGGAGGCCTATGTCCAGCAGTGGACTATTATAGGCTGGTGATGATGATGATGACTACTACAAAACAATCTATAGGTAACTCAACTGATCCATATTAATAAGAAAGCGTCCCGAAGACGCTGATTGCATTGCTTCGCTTTTGTTTATTAATAAAGGAACACAAGGTCAACGTTAACTTAACTTTATATCCATTGCCGATTATAATAATGAAGGGGGTTTCTAACGATAGCCGAAAACCATATTTGTTACATGTATAAAAGTTTAATTTAGAATCACTATAATATAGTATAAAACAAAATCTCTTCCCGCTGTCTGTCCCTATGTATGCTTAGATCTTTAAAACTACGCAACGGATTTTCATGCTGTTTTTTTAATAAATAGAGTGATTCAAAAAGTGGTGCCTATGTATAGCATGCATTAGCAACGCACTCTGTATCTAGTTAAACCTTACATAGGCTTTAAGGCATTTCTATCCGAAACTTAATGTAAACTTTTTTATTACTACCTAAATAAATAAATAAATAAAACTTTAGTGACCTTCAGTTGTTCCGTGATCATGGCGCATGAAACTGTGCCGAAATATTGGAAAACTTAAAACTCAAATCATGGTAAATATCCCGTTATAAATGACTTAAATAATACTTTTTACTATTTATCGTGCGGAGCCATAAGGGTTGCTAGTACATACAAAATAAACAAATACAATGTCCGCAAGACTCGTTTCTTAACACTCCAGCACGTCCTACCATAAACACGGGCTAAAGAGCTTGCACCGAAATTAAAAGTGAACTCTCCAGTACACAACTGAAAAGGTTTGACTTAAAACAATGTTCTTGCCGTCGCTCTCATTTACCTTTCAACAACGTACAATTCTTACTGCGCAGGGAGGTTTAAACAGTTAGGTCACTTGGTATTAACAGCTTTAATCAAATAGCTGGGTTAGCTACATGAGCGGTTTCCGATTTGCATTTATATAAAGACTAGCGGTTCGCCCCGGCTGCGCACGGGTATATAGCAAAAACTGAATTTTTAATTCGGATCCCTTATTTTTTGAAAATATTATTATATAGCCTATGTTATTCACGAAAAATTTTGAATCCATGCAAAATTTTAGCCAGATGTTCGTTTATGACTTTTAGAATTTGGAGAAGAAACATTATTATAAATATTCATTGGTATTCATTGCGTTTATTTACCTATTTTTTCAAATGAATAGGTCACGGCATACAGTGACCACGACAGAGTGTAAACCTGATGAAACATGCCTGAGCTTGTGGTCATCTAAAAAGAAAGGCAGCACTGCTTTCAATATCCAAGCGCCAAAGAAGACCCCAAGGTCCCACTACAGTGCATTTAGAATTGGGAGCTCCGTAATAAGCTTTTCAAATTCGCTAGCCACGGGCTGTACCAAAGTACCAAGCTACTAACATAAGACTCTTACGTCTGGCTTTACTTCTCTCGGCGCAGGGATAGACTCAGGACTTCTTCCAAAATAGAAAAACGTAAACCTGTATCCTTAAGGTGAGAGGTTACCAATTTGTTTATACTCATACACACTTCTTATATCTCACACGATGATGTATAATTTTTGTTATTTTCCTGCTACAATTATAGATATTATAAGGTTAAAAGTGAAAAAAAATGCAAACGTTTGTACGCAGTGCATCACTAAAAAGTATTTTTATATGCCGTACAAATATTTTTCAAAACATCTAAATATCTACAAATCGTGCTCGGCTGCCTGCTCTTGCTCATACTCGGCGAGGCGCCCCAGATAGTGATCATGTCAGGAATCCTCGCCTTAAGTACCTGTTGATTTATTTTCTTTTCTAAACCTATTTTAATCAACATTTCTGCCAAGTCTTGCCTCGTAACTCAATTCGTCTCTGAGTGCTAAGTATAACATACTCACCCATCTCTTAAATTTCAATTCAGCGTCGCGAGCAAGCGGAGGTAATCAGATTTAGTGAACTATCATGTCTACTGTCTTTGTTTACTGTCTCGAGATTAGGTGACTCAGGAGAAAATTGAGAAGAAAAATAATATACATAAAAAAGGTTTTATTAAACATAACTTACGTTTTAGGTATTCGTATGTCCGGAGTACCTTTGATTGGGCTCAATTTGGTCCGTAAATATCTTAGATATTATGTTGGAGTTGAAAATGTTTTCTTTTTATACACTTCTAAACCTTCGTCTTTATACTTTGACTTTTTAGAGGGCTTTTTCCGTGGAAGTTTAAATAAGAGCATTAAGATGGATTTAAGCTTTTATTCGAATAAAAAATATCACTTCAATAATATGTATATAAACAACTCCACTTTTACCTTCGTGTAAAAACTTTTCCTGATAATGTTTTTGAAAATATTTTTTCCAAACATATCAAAAACATCTGAGAAAAACGGCCAGTTCAATACGTACGGTTCAATATCTTAAAGGTAGTATCTATATTATTTCCAAAACAGATACGCAGGTAACGCTTATTGTGAAAAAAATCTTTACATTTTAGATTTACCTACAATGGTGATTATTTATGTACAATGAATTATAAGGATAGTGTTATACAAGTATACCCTATGTATTTTTGTTTCGCCTTATCACGAATCAACGGCTATTGTTCATTGTTTTTTATGACAGAGAGTACCTAGATCACTTGTGCAGAAAACTTTGTATGGTAATCGTGACCAGACTATTCAAATAGTGGCGACAATATTCATATTTCAACCGATATCGGCGTTAGAACGTGAATGCGACTACACTATGCGTTGGTGCTTATGTGATAGCTTCCCTGCGAAGAATTCAAACTTATGACCTTAAGGGTAGAGTCCGGATTGCTTTGAGCAGCATAGTTTAAAATCGTTGAAAGGTAGTCGGTTTCAGAGCAGAAGTATGCAATAAAGACGTCAATCCGTAACGACGGATGCAGCTATTATCCAGTAGATGCTCTGAGTGCTTTACGATGTAAACGCGATAGGAATAAATTTTAACTCGTATATGTAAAAATGCTTTATTTTAGTTTGCTTCGATTTGCTCTTACTTCCGTCATTACGGAGAAAGCCTTGTGAAAGTGTTGATGTAGCTAATGGATGGAAAAATCTGTCTCATTAAGAGAAATAAATCTCTAACACAGAATAACTATGTAGTACTTTGCGATCGAGCTGCTGCTTGGGATTAAGTAGCTGTCTAGCTACTTAAGCATGCCAATCTAATATTATTGACGACATGATTTGCTCTGTTGATGGTGCAGGAAGTCATGTTCTCCAACTGACTTCGATTCTGGGAATTCTGGGGAGGCCTATGTCCAGCTGTGGATTAATATATGTTGAATTAATATATGTATATTGAATTAATATCGATCGTATAGCACATAATGTAGTTTCAAAATCCTTGAAAGGAATTTGTTGAGAACTTAAAAAACTAAGGCGTGGTTCGGAAAGTTGGTTTTGTTCATCAACTTTTGGTCATTTGACCTATGGGAATCTGTACCACAAACAATAAAAAAAACCTCTTTGTAATATTTGTAATAGGAAAAAATTAGATTGAGCAGGAGTGATTTGAAAAAAAACAATATTTGAATCCTACACTATCCCTGATTAACATAGGCTATAGAATATTTTCAAAAAAGTTAGGAATTCATTTGGAAAGCTCCATAAAACCTATAAATACTCACATTCTATGGCGTTTGACGATCTCTGGTCCGCCTGCGACGCTGGAGGTTGCGGGTTCGATTCCCGCCTCGGAACATATGTATGTATCTACGATCTGCAGATTTGTTCAGGGTATTTTGGTGGTTTTCTATATCTAATAAAAACAATATATATCTATATAAATATTGTTTTAAGTATTATCAGACCTCTAGTACCCTTAACAGAAGCTCTGTTTAACTTGGGGCCAGATGATGCTGTGTGAATTTTCCAGCATTATTATTATTATTATTCTGTACTAGATTAAGTTACGTACGAAGGTGCATAACTACTCCAGTGTTTATTTTATTAGTACGGTATTCAGGGATTTCGTAGTTTTTAGAGTTGGAAGCGACGGAAAGTCTGAAAAATAATTGATATTCTCAGAAAAATTCTACCACTTAGAAGAAAAATGCAAAGCTAGATGTAGAAATATTATCAGCGATATGATATTCCCCACATACGCTTGTGTTAGTAACTGTACCGTACCTACAAACTCTGAACTCAATTCAAACTTTAATGCTTTAGCTTTTTGTTCTCAAATACGAGGATTGTATCCTTTAAGTTTGATGTCGAACAGCACGGGTTGCACGAAAACAATAAAAAAGGTATAAGCTACCTAGTACCCATTTCCGATTC
Organism: Eupithecia pulchellata; assembly: GCA_963931895.1. NCBI lineage: Eukaryota > Metazoa > Arthropoda > Insecta > Lepidoptera > Geometridae > Eupithecia > Eupithecia pulchellata. The sequence continues at coordinate 6,006,619 of OZ007537.1, forward strand.
AGATATCTTGCAGATCCATGGACAAAACTACTTTATACTTTGCTATTTTCTTTTTCGTTTCAGCTCTAGGTGTACGTGACTGTACCTTGTAAAAGTAGAGAGCGTCAGTGCGACCAAATCTTGCAGTTTTGCTTTTTGCATCCGCTGTGTGGGTATTTTTAGTTATATTTTTCACTAAACCGCCATTCCTGGTGCAATTTGTTAGTACCACAGAACAAATACGGACTGTTGACTTTAGCTGCAACCATTTGTGGACGTATCCTCTACGACCGGAGGTAAAACGTTGGTATAACACATTACATTCCTTTGCAAATGTGAGCTGTGTACACCAAAACGTCACGGCAGTTGGAATGGGATTCGCGAATAATTTTACCGTAAATTTCGTGATTATAATAATAGCGCCGGTTGGTTAAGTTTATTCGACAAGATTCGCTTGTGGAACGTGAAGACTGTTTTTCAGAGGAAATGATTTTTTAGGCGAAATCGTTTACGCTCTAATATATTCCTAAAAAGTATCTAAAACTAGATGAGCGGAAAATTGCTACTTGTTAATGTGTTTTTATAAGTTACCTTAAAATGGCTGAGAAATTTTCTTTAACGACTCTCACACGCCTTATTCTAAAAATCTATTTAAAACATAATAATAACATTGTATGCTACAACATCATCAACATCACCAGCCTATAATAGTCCACTGCTGGACATAGGCCTCCCCTAATGAGCGCCATAGATGGCATCATTATTTGGGGGTTATTGCCCATAATCCCCACGCTGGGCATGCGGGTTGGGGATCGCAGTTCGGTGTGGTTGTTCTGCAGAAGGCGCTGCCGTCCGCCCCGCGCTGTGTTTCCCTTAGTCGCCTCTTACGACACCCACGGGAAGAGTTGGGGTGGTGAAATTCTATGCCGGCACCACACGGCATGTGTGCTACAGTCTTGTAGTATTGTTAGCTTAATTGTTTCAAGTGTGAATACTAATTCCCGTGTCTTATAATGTTAATTTTCCAAAGCTCTAAAGTTCCATGTAGACAGTAGTGTCGAATCTGTTGTTTTAGGATTTCTGACCGAAATTTTACGATTTCTAAATTTACTTATTATGTTAGGTCTAACAATTATGGTATTCTCTGTATAACTCTTAAAAAGGTAATTTTAGCTCATTCTAAACATACAGAATCGATGCCACTGTCTCTTGAATAGTAAGCGTCACTATGTTGTATCACCATATCGAAACAACATAGTGAAAGATGTTTTTCCTTGGATACTTACATTGCCCATGAATCAATCATCCCCTTCGACCCTCGTGGCAGAGGCGCGCTACTGCTGGTCGCATGGGCTTTGCTTAGCAGAGAATGCGTTAAAGAGGTGGAGAAATTCTAATTTCATAAGGCCTTACTTTTTCGGCCGTAAGTGTGATAAATATTTATAAACTTACACGATCTGAACACAAAACTATTAGTAGCTCCAGTAGTCATCCCGTGATTACGACGGTGTGTAAACTTGTTGAAATGTCGGTAAAAATAGGTAAATAAACGCGATAAATATCCATAAAAATAGTACTAATAATTACATGCGATTTTTTATTTTTTACAGAGATCCTATTCGCTTTTATTTAATTTGCCCAGTTAGCATGTGTGCGACAAAGCTTACAACTGAATTTTAGATGATTGAACTGAAGTTTGGTAGGTATATATGTATGTTTAATGGAAATAAATATTATTGGTACCATTCAGCTGGTATGGTGATGGGGACAGAAGGTGGCCATGGCAGCTCCTAA